>OY856188.1:87233013-87789914 GCA_963693315.1 Diogma glabrata | reverse complement strand
AACCCAGAATAATTTTAATGATTTTTATATAAAAATTCTGAATTTTAATTTGCAATGCTACAATAATTGGAATATACAAAAAAAACACAGCTTTTTCACAGTTTTAAGTTTTTACTTCTGTCGGTAGTCCTCAAGACTGCCCTTTTTTTATTTTGAAACGGATTAAAGTAAATGGCGCTATTATAGTACCCACAGGAATAACACAGTAAAGGGAATATTTAAAAATTAATATGGCTGTTTCAAAGTGACATTGATTTGTTTTGTACTTTTCTACTTCTAAATGCATTTTTAATGATCTAAAATTTAAATATAAATTAAAGAAATTTAATTGAGACTATTCCAAAATCGGTACTAATTTTAATGTCCAATATGCATATTATATTTTTTTTGCACTATCGATATAAATTCAATTAAAATCATTTAAGTTAATAAAATTAAAATAATTCGTTTCAATGCAGTGAGCTCTGCTCTTAATCATAGTTATATAGTTTTTTCCCTTGTAAAAGTATTTTATTGTGAAAGTGTTTAATGAGAGCGCAGGCTTACGACGTTTAAAATAAGAGCGAGTCATGTGCGAATATTGCATAATTGCGAGAGGATAAAATTCATAAAACACGAACCCAATACAACATTTTATCCTGCCGACAGAGCATCTTGATTAATTTAAATTAAAATATTTTGAAACTGATAAAAAATAAAAGAAAATGACAAGAAAAACAATAAATTTTATTTTATTTACTTTGTCCTGACTTTTTCACATTGGAATTTTAATTCAAATGAAATTGTAGTAGTTTTTTCCTTTTTATATTCGATAGAAGAACATGCGCATAAGTTTGAATTATTGCTTTTTATGTATAAAATTTTAAATGAGACCTTGAATATTTTTGTTAATTTGTTTGAAAATACAATAAAAAAATTTACTTGACTTGTCCAATCGTTCAATACAATCATATAAATTGTTTTATTGTGGTTCGTGCAACAGAATAAAATTAACAGTTGTTTATTTTATTCGTTTAAACATAATAACCCACACAAATATGTTTGTTAAAAAACAAAATTAAATTTATTGTTAAAGGGTTCGGGTGGTTAATAGTATATTGCATCGGGTGTATTACAAGTGTATTACAAGCACAGAATGATATGAATATTGTTACGATTCTCCATAATCGCTGCGAACACAAACAAAGTTGTATTTAACCTAATACCTTTCTCCTATACAATGTTTCACAAACAAAACTAAAATCAACCTTTTCCAAGAAAATTGGTCTGAGATAAAAACAAGCATCAATTGAAATATACTCAAAATTTTTAAGTGGATTTCACCCGAATTACTCCTGAAAAAAGAAAATTAATTTAAATTAGACTGCGATAGTGTAAACACTTTAAGTGGAATGCGATTATGTAATAAATTGTAAACGAGAACATAAAACCGTGTAAATAGAAGTAGAGTTAATTGTGAATAAAGTTTTAAGTGTGATTTAACAGAAATATTTTTTGTGTTATTTTGGAAGTTGTGGACTGAAAATTTCTGTAATCAACGTTTGTAGTTTTTGAATGAACTTTTTTGAATGAATTAGTAAAAAAAATATATAAAAAATTACGCCCGACTGTGTGAATAATCTATTACGTTACTGCAAAATAGGTGGTTTCATTATAATAAATAAACAATAATGAAATTTCCTACATTAAATTTTAAAAATTGTAAAATAAGTGACAATTTATAATATGGTCGTAGAAAATTGCTATTTTCAAATATGTTGCCAAACTCAATTCGTTTCAATCTTAAAATCTCAACGTTTTTATAAGAATATATTAAAGTTGCATTGGATCTGTATATTTTTTCGGAAACGAAATTAATTTTCATCACAAATTTCCTTTACTGGTTCATTCATCACGAATTTCCTTTACTGGTCAATAATAACTTTCGACCTCCATGATCTTTAAGAATTTACTTACCGACCAGTGATTTGTAAATATGTAAATATAACTAACCATGTAAACATTGAAATCGTGCAAAACTAAATTTCGACACCGGTCTACCAAGGTTCAAAATAAAACGATAAAATTAAACACTTCGTGTCTGTATGACAATTATACAAATTTTATTAGAAAATTTATAAAACATACCATAAACTGTCTGTATGAGTAATCACTAATCATGCCGGTATCGTATTTGAATCCATAAGATATTGAATGCTTGTTTACGGTATTTTGCTAATTATGTTTAAGTATCACATAAACGTCACAAATTAATTTAAGTTTACAATCCAATTAGTTCTTTTTTAGTTAAATACATTTAAATTAATTTAAAGTTTCTGTGATTTGACATTCAACAATCATCATAATTAAATTAAATCTATGCATAGCGGGCAGAACAGATATAGAGAAAAGTATTATTGATTTTGATTTGATATAAACTAATGAAATACTAAAAACAACGAGAGCAACACTAAATAAAGTTACAATATACACTTATATTTATATCTGAAATTAAATATTTTATGGTTATGTTATCGATAAAACTATCTATTGCAATTATATACTCAAGGTGATCGATGGATGGTGAATGTTTTAACGCAAGGATTTCCTTATACATATTTCAATGTTTTTGGTCTCTTATTTGAAACAACACGAATAATACGATTTGATTATTGCACATCTCTTATAACAACTTTTACAGAAGCTGTTAATATACACATCACTTGCTTTTCTCAATTTTCGTTTATGTTACCAAATTAGTTCTAAAACTAAAAACTCTTCGTACCAAAAAAGTTTCTACTTACAATGTAGGATCTCTATCAATTGTTTTTTAAACAACTTTTCCAATTTTTATTTAAGTTAAGGTAAAGAATATTGTATTTAAGAAAACATTAGAACAATATTGTTGTCATTAAAACTTTTTATTAATATTGTCGTTTTTATTTAATAAAACTTATAACACGAACAAGGAACAACAATTAAAATTGTTGTATTACTTTTGGTTTATTTTAAAACAAAACTTTGTCTTTGAAGTTTTAAGTTTCGGTTGTTATAGAATTGTTGGTAATGAAATTTAAATTTGAGGTTAAGATTTTTTGTTTTATAATAAAAAGTGTTGTATAATAGGAATTACAAGATGTGTCACAACAACACTTAGATATATTTTAAGATCTAGGCCCACAACAAGCAACAACATGCGATTTGAGGTGTCGATAATCGTTTTTTTTTTTTTTTCAATTGACGAGTAAAACAGGGCAAATCATATCCCGAGCAGAAATTAGTTAGGGAAAACCTGAATACAGCCAGGGCGTGATCAGGGCCTGGTCAGTTTTACAAGGGCAATCCCTATTAGGGCACTCTGATGTGGGCCTGTTCCGAGCCTGATTTAGAATACCCTTTGAGGGTTAACCTTATTTGAATATATCCGGCCCTGATTAGGTTTTTCGTATTGGACCCCTAGCTGAAATTTCAATTTGTTAAAATTCACTAGAGTATTATCCATTTTAGAAGTATATAGTTAAAATCGTTTCATGTATGTTTTAGTTATCGCTTCTCGGCTGAAAGGCTATAATAACAGTGATTAAGGTGGTATGTGTTTTAACTTTGTCCAATGTAATTTTTTTATTTTAATTTGATCAATTTATGTATATAATATATAAAAAATATATCAGGGTCTGGTCCGGATATCCCAATCAGGGCCTGATCCGATTACACTCATGGGCAAACCTGATCAGGGTCTTACTTGAGCCCTGACAAATTTCTGCTCGGGATGTTTGGGATTCATGATGAATCTGTTTTCATCCAAGCTGGTGACGATATTTATAAAAAACATCGAGATCAGCCATAGTAAGACGATGTTGTATGGAATCAAGATTTGATGTTAAAGTTCTCTTGTACTTGACATCGAAACTAAATATAGGACTTATAAATATGAAGTAATTGGTATGGAGTGAAATGTTTTTTGAATCTATTGAGGTGCCGTTTTTCCTTGAAATCGCCATTATATGATTGATCCAGAGCATTGCCATTGGAAATTGTGACTTCCACTAATCGAATGCTTTCGCTTCCGTCTATTTTTTCGTCACACATACCTACTACAGTTAGTACGATATTTCAGTAAATATCGTTGGAGAACTAAGTCTTTCGTGTCTCTACGGGCGTGTTTTATTGGCTCATGCATTTTACCCTTCAAATAGAGGGAAGAACGACTTGTGTGTAAAATCATGCAAAACTGTTAATCAGGTTACAGGTGATTTTCAACAGTTCTTTGATATTAATTAGAAATATAATTGGAGGACGAAATTGATCCTTGCCATACACCAGCATTAATTAACTTAAACTCAGATGAAAAGCCATCAGAAGAAAAGTCATCTACTTACCGAAATACATAGCTTAAACGGTTGTTTGAGTTAATTTTATGACTGCAGTAAGAAAACCGTACGCAACGAGCTTGCTGATCAAGCTCGCATGCCAGATTCAATCAAATGTTTTCAAATACTCTGTTCGAAGGCTAAGTTCTTTAATTTGAAATATCACATTTCTTTTCTTTTTTGGGGACGGGCTGGACATTAACACGATGTAAAACAAACAGATTTGTAGTAGCAGTTGTAGAAAATTTTAGTTAGAGGCGGTTCTTTTGAAAATGTTTTGAGAAAAATAGGAGAAATTTTATCCAGATCGAAGGTTTGCATGCATAATGAAATTAATTACTTTTACTCATGAGATCCAAGTTTTTATGAAAACTTATTTTGAGAAAAAAAAATTTATTTTTGAAATATATATTTTTTCTACGATAGCATATGGAAAATGGATTTTCATGAGCAGCATATTCGCTATGAAAATGACAAATTTTTTAACTAGTGTGAAAATATTTTAATAAAAAATGAGAATGACAGTGTTCAATATCTGCCATTAACCGCATATTTCCGGTGTTCGACGACAGATGGAGGATAAAAAAGAAATTTCATGAATTTACAAACGATTTTAAACAACACATCCACAATATTTTTAAAAATTGACTATAAAATTAAAGGTTTTACTACAAGTAGACAATTTTAATTCATTCAAAGAATCTTTATAACTGTATATTAGGCGAAATATAAAACTCACTACTCATCGCCGATTTGGCGAGCACAAGAACTGTTTTAAAATAAATATATTTTTTGTGTCATTTAAAAACACAAAATTTTTTTAATTGAATTCTATTACGCAGGTGAGAATATTTATAACAAATTTACAAAAAAAAACTTTAGGATAAGATTTTAATAAATATATTATTATTTGGTTTTAAAAAAAAATTGTTTTCTGCTTAATTGCAAATTAAGTTTTTTAAGGGAATGTTGTTTACTATTTTAAACAACCAAAACGTCATTCACAAAATTGAAAGGGTAGTCAAAAACAATTTTGTAAAGTATTTGTTTAGTGTTAAAAAGTGTATATAATATAAAATAATAATTTAAATGTGCTTATTATTTAAAAACATTGATTTCAAACGGATGATATTTATAAATTCTATTAGTAGTGTATAAAATATACGTTTGCAAATTATAAACAATAGCACCCTGCTAACAATCCAATGCAAATAATGAAAACCAAATTTACACGCTAAAAAATGTTATAAATTTTGTTTGTTTTCGCTATTAGTATTTGTTAGGTTATGTTGCAATATTTGCATCTGGAAATTTACAATTACTATAATATTTATTTACTATCGTAGAAAAAATAGCATTTCCTACTCGAGATGAAAATGTTTTTCGTTCGTAAACTTGCTTCACTCGACGCTAACGCGTCTCGTGAACAAATATTCACTCACGAAAAAACAGCATTTTCATCTCTTGTAAGAAAATATACTATTTTTCTATTTTGCGTCTAAAATAAAGTCATTTCGATACTCAAATGCGTATCGAAATGGCCCTCATTACGATACGCAAAGTTTTGTCTTTCAAGGTTGGTCAGTGGTCACATTGGTCAAACAAACGTCAGTGAACATTAAAACGAATAATTATGTAAATAAAATTAATAAGAATATCTAGTTAAGTTATTAGTTACACTAAAACAAATCAAAAAACACCTCCGATTATTGACTTCACAAAATTTTTTATTTTCAAAAAACAAAAAACAAATTTAAAGGTTTATTTATTTATTTTTTAAAAAATTTGCAGTATGCATTTCGGAATTATCCATCTTCAGCTGCTGTCGTTTTTGCAACTAATTTTTGATAGAATTTTTTATTTTTATTTTTATCAAAGCTTTAGAAAGAGAAATAATTTATACATAAGTTTAATACAAATATGTATGCGTCAAGAGTTAAGACTAGAGATAGATATACAATTAAAATAATTAATTGAACTTGCATTATAAATTTTGTAAACAACTACAAACATAAATAGATTAAAATAAAGTTAAAATAAACCAAAAACAGAGGTAAAACAAAATTACGAAAAATAAATAAAAACAAAACAACAAGGTAAAAAAATAATAAAAATTATTAAAATTTCCTTAAAATTATAAATTAAAAATTATCTCTAAATTTTAAATAAACGGGAGGGTATTGGTTCTTCGTCTGTGTTCATTATCTTATTTCTATTTTTCTGTATGTACAAACTTTCCCAGCCATCTAATTCTATTGGGTTCTGGATGTGTTTAATAAGTTCAATCTCACCGATCGTACAATTTCTGTTGTTTATTGCATGGGATGCAACGGATGATTTCTCTGGCCTATTGAATTTAATATGCTATATATGTTCTTTATAGCGAGTACCTATGTTTCTCTTTGTCTGTCCAATATAAACTTTTAGGCAACTACATTTGATTTTGTATACACCAGATTTTTGAGATGCCGGAACACTATCCTTTGTATTGCCCAGTTGATTGCATAACTTGTTTTTATTTTTAAACACTATCTCAGAACTATGTTTTTTAAACACGCTTTTCAATTTATTAGTTATGGGTGGTTGGAAGGTAAAGCTTATACGTTTTTTATTATTACTGTCGTTTGATTCATTGTTATTTAAGGTTGTTTTGTTTTGTCTCTCGATTCGTCGCATCGTTTTCTTTACCATTGAATCAATGATATCGCTATCGTATCCATTTATATCAGCAACTTTTCGAATGTATTCTATTTCATCCATATAATTTTTTACTGATAGTGGCAGTGTGCACATTCTGTTTATCATGCTTCGAAACGCTGCCATTTTTGTCTGAAATGAGCAGTATGAGTCGCTTGTTATAAACCTTTCTGTTGTGGTTGGTTTCCTATATATGCTGACATCGATCTTTCCATTGTTCTTTTTTATATTTAGATCTAAGAATGGGAGACAGTCATTCTGCTCAATTTCCACAGTGAATTTTATACTATTATATTGCTCGTTTAGGATGTCTAACAGAGGTTGCACATCTTGGATTTTCATTATAGTAAAAATATCGTCAACGTAGCGGTGCCATGTTTTTGGTAGTTTGTGTTGGTTATTTAGACTGGTTTCCAAATGTCAGATGAATGCATTAGAGATAAAGCAGGATAATGGGTTACCCATGCACGTTAATTGTGATAATTTGTAGTATAATCCATCGTATTGGAATTCATTTTGTTCCATGCACATTTCTGCGAGACTTGCATAAAGATCTGCCTCAGTTTTGGGGATATTCAAGGTTGACAGCCACGTTCTTATAACTTCTAGTGCTTCCGGTATGGGGACATTCGGATATAATGATATTATGTCAAATGAGACTAAAACATCATCGTGTTCCAAATTCACATCTTTAATTTTCTTTATGAACTCGGTGCTGTTTTTTACTTCGAGGCCAGGTGGAGGAGTGAACTGGCTTAGGATTGATACTAAGCGTTTCGCAATTTTATATGTTGGTGCGTTTATATTTGAAACAATAGGTCTCATTTTGTTTCCAGGCTTATGGATCTTGGGCAGTCCATAAAGTTTAGGGATGTTTGGATTTGGTACACTAAGTTGCCATTTTGGGATTTCTAATACTGCATTCATTTGTTTTATGGCATTTGTTGCAGCCTTGATCATTTTTGGAAGTGGATTTCTTTTTATTTTTGTAAACGAGCATGTGTTAATAGTTTCTTCCATTCTTAATTTGTAGTCAGATTTGTCAAGTATAACCATAGAATTGCCTTTATCTGCTTTTATAAAGAAAACTGGTTTTTGTTTTAAATTTTGTAAGGTTTGATGTTCCTCATTCACAGTAACTTTTCTCGTCTTGTTTTGTTTTTCTAATTTTAATAGAGGTTCTACTTCTTTTCTGATGGAACTTTTTACAGCTTCTGAAGTGTACTTTATTGCCGTTTCTATATCAACTATTAGGGTGTCGGTATTTATTTTGGTTGGTCTAATGGTATAATTTAAACCCTTGTTTAGTAATGTTAATTCTTTTTCAGTAAAAGGTTGTGTTGATAAGTTATTTACATAATTCTCAACATGTTTAACTTTTGGTTTTGGTTTTGGTTGTATTTTATTTCGATTAAGTTTCTGGAATTTGTCATTTAGAGTTCTACGTTTTATGTTGGTATTCTCAAGTGTTTTTTCATTGGTGGTATGTAGAAATTCTATCCAATCTTTGTGTAAATTATCATTGTAGTTGTAGTGTTCGTATTTGTTGTTTTTAATCAATTTCAAGTGTAGATTATACAAATTAAGTTCAATCTTACAAATTTCAGCGTATTTTCTTTGTCGTAATTTATACAGCCATTTTGCCTTTCCACTATTGATAATTTCTCTAGTAATATTATCTTTCACAGAACATTTAATTTTCATAAATTTAGGAAACACTTTGTTGCGTTTACACCTTTTTAGAAAAAATATGTCGGCCTTTAGACAATAGACTTTCTTTTTTAGTTGCAAAAATTTATTCATTTCTGGCTCGGTTGCCATTTTTATCATTAAGATCAATATTAATATACGATATTAAATATTTTTCTTTAAAATGAATTTTCAAACGTGAAGTCAGTTTTAGTTAAGTTATTAGTTACACTAAAACAAATCAAAAAACACCTCCGATTATTGACTTCACAAAATTTTTTATTTTATTATAAAATTTTTTAAGAATATCTAAATTAGTGTTAAATATTTTAATTAATTAAAATAATTAGTAATAATAACAAAATTTCAAATTGACTATTTTTTAATAAAATACACATTTTTTAAAATTTCAAGACAAAAAATGCAAAATAGAAAAAATAGTATAAAAAACTCGTTTCATAAGACGTTTTATCGCCCTTATCCTTTAGAAAACTCCCCGCTGCGCGGGTCGTTTTCTAAACAGATTGCGTGCGATAAAATCGTCGATTATGAAACTAGTTTCTTAATATACTATTTCTCAACGAAAAGTTAAAGATTTCTTATCTTTTTCCTCATGATAATAGAGAATGAACCTAACTACATTTTAAAGCATTGTGCTACTGAGCAATTCCACGTCACCGCAACATCGATGTTCCTGCCCCCCTCTGATTTCGATAAAATTTCATATACAGATAGCCAATAAAAAAATAAAAATACCATTTCTTTCAAAAAATTAAATTTCGGTCTAGGGATGACATATGGTGGCGGCAAAGTTTTAGGGGTTTGCGAAACATGAATATCTTTAAATATCGATTGCTATCGATTGACTAAACCGATTTAAGTCTTTTATAGCTCATTGGAAAGGTAATTAATAGGACTTATATAAAAAATTACTTAAAATTTTTTAATAATTTTTCAAAATTGTGTTAAACTTAAAAAAAAAATTCAAAGATGGCGCTGTTGAGGGTACCCTCACTTTTACCACTTTTTTTTCCAGAAAAAAAATGTTTAATTAGTTCGTACCCTAAAACGAAGGTTTCCCAGGTACATAATTTCTCGTTTTGAAAATTAAATTCTTACAAAATTTTAATTTCCGTTTTTTCAATTTTTTGTTTTTTAAAAAATGCATTTTATTTAACTAAAACCGCCTGAATTCTTGTTTTATAGAAATTTAATTATTTTGAGGATACAAGTTAAGTATTTGAGGGTGTGGATGCTTTTTACATAACTCACTTTTTCTCCCATTTCTACCTGTCTGAAATTAATTATAAATGAATGTACCTGAAATATATTAAAACTGATGCTGAGAAGTAAATAGTGAGAAAAATTATGTGAAATAAAATGCATGTTGTATAGAATTCATATAATAATTAACTTTTTATTTTTATTCTAAGTTGTGTAATAAAAACAATATACATTTATTAATAATTTAAAATAATATAAAAGAAATTAAAAATATAAATTAAATTTACATTGCATATTAATGGCTTATCTGAAAAATCCTAGTTTTAGCTGAATTAGAATATATTTTTGTGAGCAATATTTTGTCATCTTTGGGTATAAACGCATGAAATGATTGTGTACGTTTAATAGTTACAGCCTCTCTGTATTTTGCTTTAGCCGTGACTTCGTTTCTATATAATAATTTTTACTGGTATATGGTGAAATGAAATTTGTTAGTTGTGGTAAATTACTAGATGAATGTCAATGTGTGGAATATGTTGAAAATCTTAAAGAACGGGCTGATAAATTTCATGTATTTCATGTATTTGGAAAACCCAAAAGCAAACTTGAAAGCGGAAGAGTGCTTAGTACTTGGCAATTTTTCAGAAAATTGCTCTTTTTTCATTCAAGATTCTGTGCAGAGTTATCATTGTAATAATTCGCAATCTACGATACAATCGTTTTTAATATATTATAATTCACCTACTAGTCAAGGTATCAATCACTTAAGTTTTGTCATTATCTCCGATATAGCTGAACATGATAGTGTGGCAGTGTATCTATTCATATCACAAATGATTGATTTTATAAAAGATAAAATAAAACATCCTGAAAAAAGTCTATATGACTGATGGTGCTGGATCTCAGCATAAAAATAAATATAGTTTTATAAATCTATGTTACCACAAACCAGATTTTAATATAGACGCAAAGTGGCACTTCTACGCTACCAGTCATAGAAAAAGACCGTGTGATAGAATAGAAGGTACATTGAAACGAGGTGCTCATCGATAAAGTTTGTCTAAGAAGAATATAATTCAAACCCCTATGGATCTTTATGAATGGGCAACAAAATCAACAATAAACCTTGCATATACCAGTAAAAATTATTATACAGAAATGAAGTCACGGCTATAAGCAAAATACAGAGAGGCTGTAACTATTAAACGTACACAATCATTTCATGCCTTCATACCCAAAGATGACAAAACATTGCTCACAAAAATATATTCTAATTCAGCTAAAACTAGTATTTTTCAGATAAGCGGTTAATATGCAATGTAAATTTATTTTATAGTTTTAATTTCTTTTATATTATTTTATATTATTAATAAATTTATATTGTTTTTATTACACAACTTAGAATAAAAATAAAAAGTTAATTATTATATGAATTCTATACAACATGCATTTTATTTCACTTAATTTTTCTCACTATTTACTTCTCAGCATCAGTTTTAATATATTTCAGGTACATTCATTTATAATTAATTTCGGACAGGTAGAAATGGGAGAAAAAGTCAGTTATGTAAAAAGCATCCACACCCTCAAATACTTAACTTGTATCCTCAAAATAATTAAATTTCTATAAAACAAGCATTCAGGCGGTTTTAGTTAAATAAAATGCATTTTTTAAAAAACAAAAAATTGAAAAAACGGAAATTAAAATTTTGTAAGAATTTAATTTTTAAAACGAGAAATTATGTACCTGGGAAACTTTCGTTTTAGGTTACAAACTAATTAAACATTTTTTTTCTGGAAAAAAAAGTGGTAAAAGTGAGGGTACCCGCAACAGCGCCATCTTTGAAATTTTTTTTTAAGTTTAACACACTTTTAAAAAATTATTAAAAAATTTTAAGTAATTTTTTATATAAGTCCTATTAATTACCTTTCCAATGAGCTATAAATGACTTAAATCGGTTTAGTCAATCGTTAGCAATCGATATTCAAAGATACTCATGTTTCGCAGACCCCTAAAACTTTGCCGCCACCATGTGTCATCCCTAGAGCGAAATTTAATTTTTTTATTGGCTATCTGTATATGAAATTTTATCGAAATCAGAGGGGGTCAGGTCACATGCTAGAACAAATCCTGTTGCGATGACGTGGAATTGCTCTAACTATTAAAAAATAATAATAAAAAGTGGCTCAAATCTTATGAGTAAAAGTAATTTCTTTGTGCATTTGTGCACAAGCCGTCAATATAAAAAAATCAATAAATCGCCACAAAATAACGCAATCTGGAAAAATAAAACTCCATATAAAAAAATTCCAAAAAATTTAATCAAAAACACTAATCCAATATTTTGCATATGGCAATGTTCATTGTTTATTAATATGCCGTCAATGAATGAAAGCTGTGTTTTATTTGCCAAACCGGAATTCCTATTGAACTGTTCAAATAATACAAACCAAAGAATTGGATTTGTACACATATTGTTTTCTGGAGGTTGGTAGAATTTGTACAGAAAATATAAATTGTAAATGTCAATCAAATGATCAGTTTATTTTTAAAACGTATTGTTGGTTATATTGCGTATTCGTGAAAAAATTAGAAAAAAAAAACTTATTTGTGAAAGTAAAGTGACAAGGACAAATTTAAACTTTAATTTAAGTAAATATTTTTTTTTTAATTTTCTGAAATTCATTTTTTATTTCTAAAACGCTATTTAAAAATGGAAGAGTCTTTGATGACAATAAAACGACCGTAGTAAGTAATAAAATACAGAAATTATAGATACTTGAATTACAAGTGTTTACACATTTAACAATATTTTTAATAATTTCAGTTTTTCACAAATGCCGAATTAGAAAAAAATATAAACAAAATTTCACATACTGACAACCTATAGATGCAAAAAATTGAAACGGTGCGCAGTTAGTGATGAAGACGCGAACTAAACCGCTATTCCAGATTTTCCAAACCAACAATTTGTGAGTTTTGACATTTTGGAATTGGATACTTGTAATTGTTAGTGTAATTTGGCAAATAAAACACGCCTGAAGAATCTTTGATCCAATGCAAAAGCTTTGATCCAATGCAGAACATACAAAAAAATTACTGTTATTGAACTCGTTATCATTTTAAATGTAAGTCTTTAGTATTATGGTTATGCTATTGTTTGTTTAGAAGTGATTATCAGGTTCCTATAGGATACATTTAGATTTTTAAGATCAGTCCTTGTGTTGACCGTTTTTGTTTCGTTAAGCCATATGTGACCTGCCTCTTTGATTTCTCTCTTAAATTTGTGTTTTTCCTGATCTATGATTTTAGCTTTTGTAAAGTCAAACTCATGATTTATATCAACTTGATTGTCGGTGACATGTTGATTGATGGCTGTTTTGTGTGGATTCCTGTATCTTAGCTTATAGTCACTTTTATGTTGGGACTTGGGTTACTCGGTTAGGGTTTGTCCAATGTATATTTTGCTACATGAACATGAAATTTCGTACAAAATGTTTTGTGAGTCTTCCAGTTTATTTTTGTCTTTATGTTTCGTGAAGTGGTTTTGCAAAGTGTTGTTTTTATTGATCGCTATCAATATTTTGTTTGCACGTTTTGATAAATGTATGTCTTTCGATGCTGTCTGTTAATTGTGGTATATATGTTAATGCAGTTCTTATTTTCATAGGTGGTGGTGAGTTCGCTTTTGTTGCTGTTGTTATGCTTTTTTTGGTTGTTGAATTTTTCAACACCTGATGTATGTTTTTACTGGTTATGGTTTTTATGATGAATGCGGGGCAGTTATTTTTTATCAATATCTTTTGAGCTTTAATAATGTTTTCATTTCAGTATTTTATGGCTTAAATGTTGAATTCTTTTTACCAATGTTGTTGCTACTTTTTGTTGCATATTTTTAGGATATGCTGATAAAAAATTTAATACTATGTTGGATGAGGTGTCCTTATTATACCAATTTGATACGATGCTCTTGTTATCTCTTGACAGTTTAATGTCCAGAAAAGTTATTTGCTTTAGGGTTTCTCTTTCGACCGTGAAGATAATATCCGGATAGAAATTGTTGAAGATGTCCAGTGTGTGTTGTACATATGACTCTGAAATTGCTATGATTACGTCATCAACATACTTTTTAATAAAAGTAGGCTGACGTTCCAGTTGGTTTAGTGCGTCCTGGAAAAGTTTTTCAAGGACGACATCAGCTAAAACTGGAGACAGTAGATTTCCCATAACCAAGCCTTTAATTTGTTTGTAATATTAATTTCTGTAGACGAAATAGCTGTTTTTTCTCGAACAGTAACAAAATTGTTAAAAAATCCATTTTTGATATATTTACCGAGTCTTCAATCTCACTCCATCTGTTGCTTATTAACTCCATAACTGTATTCAATAGAAATGTTAGTAAACAAAGACACCGCATCAAATAAAATAAGTATATCGTCTGCATTTAGTGTTTGTGTGTTGTTATATTCCCCAGGCAAGAAAATGTAATCGAAATAGTTTTGTAATCGATAGTTTCGAATTGGAGAAAAAGAGGCATACCTATTGTATATTATCATCCCACTCTAATTAAAAAATATGGCGTTTTGACATTTAAAATTACACATTTTTCATATACGTATAGTCGCATGGAACAAATATTAAATTAAAAATTATGTATAATATAATATATTTCAACAGTAAGTACATTTTTAATGTTTGTGCAATAGCGATAGTTATTGAGCACGACCAGTGAAAATAACTTCGTCTATTACTATACATTAAGATTCATAACCTTGAGATTCAATCGTCATTTAAAAATCGTAGAACCATTACTATGTATTGATTTTAGAGATGGAGCCTAGTTTTAGCAAAATCTTTCCATTAAAATCTACCCCAGGTTTGTAAGTTACGCCGTTCCCAAGATAATAGTTTTCCATATAAAAATTCCCAAAATTGGTTAAAATTTTGAATTTTAAACAAAACAGACCGTAACGGGATAAATTGAACAAAAAAAAAACTCAGAGACGAACCATAAAGAATTATTTATTATATTTTTACAATACAAAAAAAGGACTCTATGATGAATCGAAAGTACTTACATATTTTTGTTTTATCTATCGCACATTTGGAATATGAGTGTGGTAGTAATAAATAGAAAAATTATTTTAAATACTTGTGAAATATGAATGGAAATATTTATGCATTTATTGTAGTATATTTTATTTTAGGTTTAAGAAAAAATTAATGAATGAAGTTTTTTAAATTTACAAATAAAGGATATGTATTTGTAATTTGTAAAGATATGTATTTTGATTTATGGTTTGAATGAAAATATCATAGACATTTGACTCTTGATTTAATAAAAAACGCTAGATACTTTTCATATCATTTCATCCATGATTATTGTTTGAAACATTATGGTATTGAAACTGCAGAAGTGTTATGAGATAACTAAATCTGTAAGGATTGTAATGTAACCGAACATAGAATCATAAAAAAAGTGTAACAATCAATACATTTTGATATATGTATAATAAAAACTGAGTAAAACAATTATACATTTGTAAGGTTTATTTTTAAAGCTTTCTCTAATTTTAAATAGCTTTCTGTAGAAGCCTTTCAAACTGTTAGTTTGGATAAAATATGTTGTAGGTGAATGACTATAAGTCAAGCGGAAATCAGTGAAGCTGATATGGAAAATATATGTTCGTACAAATAAATCGTTTAAATTTTCTTAGCTCATTTACGTATATTCTTAATCTTAAAAAAATCAAAAATGTACAATGTTAATAACAAGAACCAATAAATATTAACCAATAAAAATTTCAACTTTACTTTGTTTTTACTTTCTATTACATCTCATCAAGTCAATTTTTATAACAATACGAAGCGGTAGGGATCAGAAACCATAATGTTGTTATCAAGATAACAACATTATAACATATATTGAATCAAAAATATCATTCGATATTTTCATAACTTATTCAATCAAACTAAAATTATATATCTTAATTGAAAATCCAAAAGGTATTTTCAATTTGAGTTTTATCAAATTGTATGTATCATTGTACCATAAATGCACAAAAAGATCAACATGTAAAGTTTTTCGATATCATGGAGCTCTGAAAAATTATTATTAATTTTATTTATCTATCAAACGAAGCCTCTTATAATTTTCCAGAAATATTAAAAGACTTATAGAATGAAATCAAATGTTTTAAGTATCAAAACGTAAAAACTGAATTTTTAGAAAACATTCCCAAGGGAAGTAAACCCAGTGCTTTATTACAAATGTCCCCAAATATAAGTGGTTCTATGGATGATTGATTCCCATAGTTTAGTTGATACTGTGATGTTGAATCCAATTGAGTTGCGTCAATGCGGTGTAATTAAATTTAATGACAGGACGACCTTGATGAAATGACATTATCGTTGATAAGCCAACAATTACAAATTCAGGATTCAAAGAATTATATTTTAGAGACTCTACAGCAGCTATTCGTAGATCTGGGAATTGTCTGGTAATTGCATTAAATTGTGCTGCAGCCATAGCGCATGTGTTGATAAAACGGTTAAAACCTCCTTCAACTAATCAACTATTTGTAATGTTCCATTTCCAGGGGCCCTATTCCCGAACACATATTTGTCAATCGACAATATTGTCAATTTCACCAAAATGCTTAACAACTTTGTTTAAAAATAGTATTCTGTAACTCATATTTGTGTCAAATAAATTATAACAAATTTTTACAAAATTATAACAGATTTTTAGTACTAGATTCGTACTTTTGACAACTAACTTTTTTAATCTTAAAAGATGCACAATAAAATAAAAATATATTTAATAAATAAATATGTTTTAATGATATTTATATAAAAATATGATTATTTAGTATTATTAAAGAGTTAATTTGGCGTTATAAAGTAATTTTTATGCCAATCGATGAAATTTGTATAAAAAAGTCAACACACAAAACATAGAGCAAAATTGTGATTTTGACAGCAACTATATTCTTCTTGTCAGATTCACAATATTGTGTTGAATTTTCACCAAATTGGTGTTACATAATACGAAATTCACAATATTGTATGAATTTACAATATTGTGATGACATTTATGTGTTCGGGAATAGGGCCCCAGCATTTCTAACGCATTCAGCTTTTATTTGCTTTTTTATTGGAAGTTCACTCTTTTCTTCTACGCTAAATGACATATCGTTTTTATAAAAAGTTGATTAGATTCATGAGCTATGAAATAAATTTGCCAACAGGCAAATCAATGAAATATACCATACATATATGGACCCTCTATTAATAAATAAAACATTTGTTCTTACATGGCGTTGTTTTTTTTAAATTTTATTTCATATATTTAATTCATTGCAGATAGATAAATAAAACAATTAAATTAATCATAAAAACAAAAGAGAAAATTATGTGTGACATGTGGCTTGTGACATGCCAAAACCACAAGAAAAGTACATGAAAATCAAGATGGTGAACTGGATTTAATTAAAGGCGCATTCACCATTTCGATCGTTCGGTCGATCGCCACAATTTACATTGTTCCGTTCATCGCAACTGCATCTTAACAATCACACAATTTGTTTGGAGTAAGAGTTTTCTAATTGAAATGCTGACTAACATACACCATTTTATGGTTTTTTATCCTAGTCGAGAAAAGTGAAAAAGAGCTCGGGTCCGAAAAGTTTTCTGTTTGCTTAAATTTAATAAAATTTAATAGTTCGATCCTACCGAGCCAAAATAACGAGATGCCTAAAATATTGAGGGAATTATCATGAAAAAAATAGTGAAATAAAACGGAAAAAACACTTTAAAAAGTAAAAAATTGCACGACCATAATATTATGCACAAAACTTATAAGCAGCTTGCTTGGTCATTAAAAATTAATTAAATCAAAACAAATCTTTTGATCCAAATAGTCAAAAACATTATAACATATATTGAATTTGAAACATTTGTTTTAATAAACAAAACCTGAATAATTCTCTTTTAATAAAAAATCAACTAAGTATGTATTGAAAAATAAATACTTTAAGAAACATAATAAATATAAATATCAATGCAAAAAAATAATATATGAATAAACGTTAAAAAATTATATTTAACTATTCATTTCATTTCTTCACAAATAACTGAAATCAATTGGTTCACGACCGAATTTATTAATCTCAATCATTACTTTATCCCATAAACTGTTTTATGAATATATGTTTATGAATTAAATTAATAATAAAACAAAACTGTAAATAGAAAAAATGATTTTCTCTTCACATCTAATTGTTTAACCCATAATTAATTTAAATTTAACTGGGACCTATATTTGTCACGCTAATGTCTACTTCTAAATAGTATGAATTTTTGTTATATCTGGTCGTCGCGGGTATGCTTTTATCTCTCTCAACTATGAAGAATTAGAGAAATTAGACAGAATAAATACGATGCTTAAAACCGTCAACACTAACATTTTCTAAAACAATTTTTTCAAACATAGTTCAGAGAGAAAAAACATGCCCGCGACGACCAGATATAACAAAAATTCATGACAAATATAGGTCCCAGTTAAATTTAAATTAATTATGGGTTAAACAATTAGATGTGAAGAGAAAATCATTTTTTCTATTTACAGTTTTGTTTTATTATTAATTTAATTCATAAACATATATTCATAAAACAGTTTATGGGATAAAGTAATGATTGAGATTAATAAATTCGGTCGTGAACCAATTGATTTCAGTTATTTGTGAAGAAATGAAATGAATAGTTAAATATAATTTTTTAACGTTTATTCATATATTATTTTTTTGCATTGATATTTATATTTATTATGTTTCTTAAAGTATTTATTTTTCAATACATACTTAGTTGATTTTTTATTAAAAGAGAATTATTCAGGTTTTGTTTATTAAAACAAATGTTTCAAATTCAATATATGTTATAATGTTTTTGACTATTTTCATCAAAAGATCTTTTTTTGATTTAATTAACTTTTAATTACCAAGCAAGCTGCTTATAAGTTTTGTGCATAATATTATGGTCGTGCAATTTTTTACTTTTTAAAGTGTTCTTTCCGTTATGTATATACAATAAGAAAATATGTACTCTGTGTAGAATTATTTTAAGTTTATTTGCATCATAACATAACCTATAATTTGAAGTTCTAACTATGTAGTTCTTTTAATGGTATTTGTTTTTCATTTCAGGCTCACATTTTGATATTTACATCTGTAATTCTAGCAATTATTTCTTTTAATGCCATTTATCTCATTTCAGGTTCACATTATTTCAGGTTCACATATAGTTTTTTTTTAAGTTTTTATATTTAGTTGTAATAAAAATATGTAAAATATATTTTTATATTATAATAAATAAATTTATTGATAAAATTATTACAAATATTTTAATTAAAACACAACTAAAAATACGATACTCTAAACTTTTGATTACATGTCACTAGTAGTTTCGATTTTGTATCGAAACAGGTTTCGATTAAGTTTCGATTACATGTTTCGATTAGGTATCGATTATAGTTTCTATTTGGTATCGATCACATATTCG
Source organism: Diogma glabrata (assembly GCA_963693315.1). Lineage (NCBI taxonomy): Eukaryota > Metazoa > Arthropoda > Insecta > Diptera > Cylindrotomidae > Diogma > Diogma glabrata. The sequence continues at coordinate 87,770,396 of OY856188.1, read as the reverse complement.
CTTACTAGGGCGAACACGTTGTTCTAAATGTAATCGATACAGTATCGAAGCTAAATCGAAACATGTTTCGATATTGAATTGGCTATTGCATGTTAGTTTTTTTTTCATATTGTGTTACAATATTGTGATAAATAATAGCATGGAGAATCTATTGTTGAAAATATGGGATTGGGACGTAGTGGATTGCCGTTTTTATGCACTTTTGGTAATCCATATATTTTAGGCGTCATTGGGTATTTTAGTACTAGTTTTTTGGCTTCTTTAGTTCTTTCGCTTCCAATATATGTTTATTTATTATGATTTTGTCTACGAAAGTCTTGCATCTATTGTTAAACGAAGTGGTGGGGTCCGTTGTTAATTTGGTATATGTTGTCATGTCGTTCAAAAACCGTCACTAACCTAATGCACAGCACTCTCACGCCATACAATTACAATAAGAAATCTCATGAGAAATATTAAATAAATTTTTTTTTGTTTCTGTTTTATTTATATGAGTTTTTATTTTTTTTCGCAAAAATTTAAATAAAAACAAAGTTGAATCATTATTCTTTTGAATTAATATATATGAACATATTCTTTGAAAATTTAGAACATTTGAAAATGTTGTAGTTATAATAAATATATATTGTTTACACATTTACAAAAGTTTTCCTAAATTAAAGGATATTTGTATTTTTTTAGGTGTAAAACTTGTTTTATAATTTTTGATTATAAATTATGTGTGGTGGTATTGTAGGTGTGACGTAGTGAGAACGTTAATTTGCTCTTTGGCGGATTTAATATGTTATTAAAAATTGCATTGATAAAGTAGTTTTGGTTAATGTATTTAATTTGGATTGATAATTTTTTTTGATAATTCTGTTTTTAATTAAATTTTTTAATTAAACTAATCTGACACATCCAATTTTATTTGCACACAAAACCGTTTGCAGGGCCGGTGCAAGACATTTTTGCGCTCTGTTCAAACATGAGAAATGCGCCCCCAGGACTTAAGAGTTATCTCAAAATTGTTGTGGCTTATCTTATCGTATTTTAAAATTTGTTGCATACCATTTATAATATTTGTTTTTAAATTTTTCTTCCTCAATTGAATTAAAATACGTTGTTTATTATTACATATCTACATATTTTAGGCTATGTCCTTCTTCAGGATCAGAAAACTATCAAAAATATTAAAATTATTACTGTTAGTTTTATTATCCTGAAGACGGCCCTAGCCCGATATAAATATATATTAACAATAAATAATACATTTTTTACTTGCCTAGATAATAAAGTTTTACTTTATTACTGTAGTATGGGGTCGTAAAGTGTCACTTGTTAACCCTTTATTTAAAATAAATTTCACTGATAAATTAAAAACGCCAATTTCTTATTACTAATAGTTTAGTTTTATTTTACTATAGATACGTATTTCGAAAGCTATGCTTTCATCGACAGTAATATATATCAGACCCGATTTCGTTGTCATAGTTACGTCCAATGCAAATTTTAAATTTTGATTTAGATTAAAAATTTTTTTAAATATTGTGCTAGCGACGAATAAAAATTAGTATACGACTTTGATTTTGAATTTAATGTGGGTGCAAATCTCAACTGGCACCGCGATTGGCAAACTCCACATACGTTCCAAATCTTTAGCTTTACTGCTCGATTTATAGTCGGTAACGCCAACTTAACGTAAAGTACAAAAGTATGAAATGCACTAGAGGCATGAAATTATGTAATATGAAAAATGAAAATGAATATTTTTATTTTAAATTTTGTATCAAATGTTTATTTTGATTTCATTATTTTAAATTTTGATTTAAAAATTAGTTTGCTACTTTTAAAGAATTAATTGATTTACAAAATTGATTACAAACCCAAAATTAATTAAACATTAAAGAATACGTAATTTCTAACAGACTATAAATCAAAATTTTGTAGTGTTTCAAGTTACGTTTAAGCTAAAGTTATCGTCAAGGATTTACCGTCTATAAATCGTGCATACGTCCTTGCATCATAATCTACTATTAATTCAAAATATGGGATTAATTGAGGAAAAACAAATTATCTAAACAAATAATTATTCTCCTGGCAAAACAAATTTTTAATATGAATTTATAATATTGTTTTTCGGTAAACGGTGAACTTTACTGCCGCTACGGAGAAGGTTAAAGTCTTACTTTTTGAGGTATAATCAAAGCGGCTGTAAAGTAACGCCATTTCTATTTTTTTTATGGCGGCAGTAAAGTAAATCTCATATTTTTACGACAGCAGTAAAGTAACATAATCATCCATTAACAGTAACATAACATACATTCAGTAACATAATCGTTCATTTGAATGAATTAAAATCAATAAAAATTAATTTCAGAAAATTTATTACCTCATATTACCTTTTTAAATCATATTTATAAAAAATTTGATGTATTAATTTCATATTTAAAAAACGTTTAAAGTTTAATACTATTTAATTCAGAGCTAAAGTGACTTTTTGTGTTTGGTCACAAACACAAAAATCACCAAAATATAGACTTAACACAAAAAGTAGCACTTCAGCTCCCAATTAAATAATATACTATTTGCCTTCAAATAGTTTTCTTTAATTTCGTTTTTATTGCATGGACCTAATTTTTACTATTTCATTCATTACTTTTTAAATTTATCAACTGCTAAAAAAAATTGTCTAGTTTTCTCTTAGAGTAATTACGAGAATATTTTACATTTATTGTGTTATTTCCAGTGATTTTATAATAGTGAACATTTTATTATTTTATAATGCAAATGTGCAAATATTTAAGTTATGTATATATCCTGAAAGTATATTATGAAAACTAGCTGGCGACCAACTTTTCATTATTGTGTAGTTTATTTTTAATAGATAAAAGATTAAAATTTATCTGTTTGGCTAGAATCAAATCCTAATCTGTCATTTTTCTTATTTCTTTTTATATAGTAGCAGTGAGGGAGAAACTATTATTTTTTGTGGTAGGTTTTTTTCTTATAGATTTAAAAGAAACTCGCAATAATTGTACAATTTTGAATCAAATGAAAAATTTATGCACGTCTTTGGGAAGACAAACCGGTTTCTCTCTCAGAGAAATAAAGGAAAACAAACAAACAAAAAAACGATTTGACAGAAGATCAATCACGATTAATATTAGTTATGGTGGTCGGTTGGGTAGAATGCTGATTGGAGAACCAGCTAACTATAATTATATAAATATTTGAATCCATTTTTTTCTGTTTAATAGAAGTATTTTCATATTCATACTCGATTTTGTACCAGCTTACTATAAGTATAAACGCTGCTGTCGCCATCAGCAATCAACGTAGAATTTCTCTCTCATCTGGAATCTTTTTAAGATGATGTGGAATTCCATATGAAGCTAGAAAAGGAATTGATATATCTCAGTTTGTGTTGAATGAAAATGGAGTACAAATTCCAAACACCGCAATTGAAATTATAGTTTCTCAAACGAATATAACTGTCATACCAGAGCTTGCAACACACTTTTTCAAGGCACTGGACTGGTTTCATAATGATAGATGTCATCAGATAAATCTATATTTATAGTAATTCATTTTTTTAATGGCTTTTGCATCTGGCAATGATGCTTGTCAAGGTCTCCTTAATCAAGGTGCTGTAAGCAAGGGAACAAAACCGCTTTTGTCTACATTAACTGCTATCGTTTATGGAGAATTTGATGCAAACATTCAAATTGATAAAAACCGAATTATAATATTTGACAACATGTCGTCAACTTGTGCACTTGTAGATGTTACATTTTGTTGTGATGATAAAAACTGCTTATTTCTAAAAGACATCAGTATACTTGAATTCAAAGAATTCTGCACGAAGTTCATAAAACAGTTTGCTTATAAATTTCCAACAAAAGAACTTGCAGATAAAAATATTGAAAATTGTGCTTTTGGAACTGTGAACAACATTAATATATCTAAAGAGTTTATCCAAGTATTAGAAAATTTTGATATAATTGTTTTTAATATGTGTTGTCGTTATTGATATTTGTGATTGTGCCTATTTCACTGCAAAATGCTTGGTGGATTCGTATTTTTCATGAGTTCGACGAAACAACTTTATGCAGTTTAGAAAATCAGTGCTACAAATAGTTTGGTTAATCAAAGCAAAAATAAATATGTATCAAAAAGCTCCCAATTTCTATGCTAATGTTTAGTAACTGAAATTGAAATCTCTAACTCATTGAAGAGAATAATTGAAAAATTTCTCTCACTGTCATCCAATAAGGCAAATTTATTTACTAAGTAATGCTGAGAGGAAAGACTGATGCTGAGTGAAAACGTAAAGGTTTATTAATGTGATGGTTGTGGGGACGGTTGTAGCAACTTCTTTAATCTTTAAATCCCTTAAAACAAGTAAAAACGGTCCGCTTTTTAATATTATAGCAATACTAAAAGCCTTATAAGCCGTTTCTACCGACACTTCTTTATCTATTAATTTTATTCATATAGAGAAAACTAATGGAAAAATAAAACTTAAATTCAAACGGAATCGTTTTAGCTGCGGAAAAGAAACATAAAATTATACAATTTTCCATTATAATATAGTTATTTATTGTTCGACAATTGAGATTTATTGAGATTTTCTTTGCTTTTTCTCATTGCAATATAAAAACGGGAAAATCTGTTTTTTTTTTCATGAAAAACTGATGTAAAACAAAAATAATAGAAAACAAAAAAATAATAAATTGGCTAGCGAAAATTTATGTTTTGAAAATTTGAAGAATCTTTTATTTAAAATTAAAAAAAAAACTAGATTTCTTAAGTCAGTTGAAAGATTCATATGAGAAAAACTGCTGAAACAACTGTTATGGTAGCTAGCTTCTAAATATAAATTATCAAATTAAGTAAGAAAAGTGTATTTTCTGGTTGATAGATAGCCTTTACTGTGTTAGACTAACAATTTCTTAAGACTTCCTTGTACTTAAATAGAGAAAAATGATAGAGTTTCTGTAGTTAAAGATTTAAAATATTTACAGAATATAGATGTGTTTCGTGAAAATTTATTTTGTTTATGATATGGCTTGGATTACAATCGCTACAAATATCAATTTGTTTCGAAAACGTGAACATATTTATTAAAAGCTATATTTTATGTTAAAAAATTTGATTTAAGCCTAGATTTAAACGTTTAATTTATATTTAAAAATATTCGTGCTACCATGTTTAACCTATTTGTTATATTTACATTTTTTTTTGCTTTTGTCGCAGTAACTTTTCAAAATATACAAAAAATCGATGTTGCCTGAACCATTGGAAGCAGCTGTGGGTAGTTCACCTTTTCATTGAACCTTGGTGGAGATAGTTGTGTGGCTTCTTTTTGCCTGAAAGAACTATTAATAGTTAAAGGTTCTCTACAATTGCCAATCAGTCAGCGCCGGCGCTAGCGATTTTGGCGCCTGGTGCAGTTTTCAAAAATGCCGCCTTAAAAAAATCTATTTGTCGTAAATAATCCGTTTCCACATCACCCAAAAGGTAGGATATGCAGTGCATTTTTTTAACGAGGTATCCCACGTAGGTATAGTCCTCAAAAATAAACATTAAACAAATAAATAAAAGATTAAATATTGTTATCGTTCTAATCCAGCGTACGAATTTCAATAACAAAAAATTAATATTAAAAACATATTTAAAAAATAAATAAAGATTTAATATTGCTATCGTTCATACTAATATAGCATACGAATTTCAATAACAAAAAATTAAAAAAAATTGGATAAATAGCACTAAAATTCAAGCGTGTATTTTTAAATTGTAAAATATATTAGTTAATTAAATTTTATTTTACGCGCTTTGATTCTTGCAAAGTCGTCTATCAAATCACTATAATCCAAGTTGCTCAGAAATTTACTTTCTATAGATATTCTAGCTAAATCTACCAGTCTTTCTTGTCCTATTGTACTACGTAAATAAATTTTAATAATTTTCAATTTAGAAAAGCTACGTTCACCGGAAGCTACTGTGACTAGTATTGTCAATAAAATTCAAAGAGCTACAACTAGATTTGGTAATATCTGGTCGAATTTCTTTTCAAATATAAAATCTAATGATTCTATAGGGCTTAAAGTTCCTGAAATTATACTTTGGAATGTTTTAATTTCGTCCCATAAATCTAAACCTACTATATCAGACTTTGAATTGAAAGTTAAATGCTTTTCTAGGGAAAGACAATTATTTAAATGATCAGAAGCATTTAATGAAGCCACAGAAATATTATGCAAAAATTTGAAAATATTATTGTGTTCCGAAATTTGATCAAACCGTTCGCTAGCAGATGGAATCGCCTGATCAAGGATTTGAAAATAAAATTTAACTTTTAATTTTTGTTCAGGATTTGATATAATTTCGTCTCTACCTTCGTACGAAAAAAGATGAGGTTTTGGAGCATCCGGGAAATTTGGTGGAACATCTAATTTTAAAATATTTATTTTATTTTTTACACTAATCAGTCTTTCACATTTTTTTTATTATTATTAAATTAATAAAAAACAATATTTCGGCACATTGCCATTTTCAAGTTAAACAAAAATTAAATACAAATATTATAAAAATTGACACAAAAATTGAAAAAACTCAAATGAATTGAAAAAATTATATAAACAAAAAGACTAGAAAAATAAAAAACTTTCTTAAAAGCTACGTTGGCTTTTTGAAAATATTTTTTTCAAGTTTAACAGGTGTTTGTATTCGTTATGTAGAAACTTGGTATCTAGTTGTGCATAACATGCCATCGGTGGTTTTAATTGGATAAGTGCAGCCTCAAGGATATTTCTTTTTTTAAACTTTTCTTCTATATCTAAAATTTTAGTGTTTTCAAATTCAAAAATATGTTCATCATTTACACTATGTTTTGCTAATGCGGTCAAATCGCTTTTATTTCGAACATCCCTTTTGTGCTGAAGAATACGATGTTTTAGTTGTTGTTTTGTTTGTCCTATATATACTGTTTTTTTGCACTTGCACGGTATTACGTATATCAGATTCGTTTTTTCGAATTTATTTATTTTATCTTTAGTTTTGGAAAATAAGCTGTTATAAAGGGTGTTTGGTATTTTATTAGCGATTTTTGAATTTTTTGTGTGTTGTTTAATTATTTTCATGCATTTATCTGTTAACTTAGGTATATATGTTACAGACCCAAATAATGGAGCTTGAACATTTTGGCTGGAACTAGGATTTTTTTATCCATCTAAATTAACAAACAAATTAGTACATCAAGAGATAAACAAACTAATTAGATCTCTAATCCATTAGAAATAATAACATACAAATTAATATCCCGCATAATATCACGTTACAACAGCAAAATCCTTTTGAATTTGAAAACACTAAAATTTTAGATATAGAAGAAAAGTTTAAAAAAAGAAATATCCTTGAGGCTGCACATATCCAATTAAAACTACCGATGGCATGTAATGCACAACTACCAAGTTTCTACATAACGAATACAAACACCTGTTAAACTTGAAAAAAATATTTTCAAAAAGCCAACGTAGCTTTTAAGAAAGTTTTTTATTTTCCTAGTCTTTTGTTTATATAATTTTTTTAATTCATTTAAGTTTTTTCAATTTTTGTGTCAATTTTTATAATATTTGTATTTAATTTTTGTTTATCTTGAAAATGGCAATGTGCCGAAATACTGTTTTTTATTAATTTAATAATAATAAAAAAAATAATGTGAAAGACTGATTAGTGTAAAAAATAAAATAAATATTATAATCGAACAGTCTAAAAAATTTTTCAACAAATTTAGATATTTTAAAACTATTTCTTTAGCTTGCAAGATAAACCCCAGAGATTTTTCCTCATTTCGTAAGTTCGTCAAAAACTCTTTTGTGCCCTCTAACAAATGTACTGCCGTCGTTAAACAAATAGCAGGACTTTGTAAATATTTGCTAAATATATTAATTTTATCAAGAATATTATATCAAATAATTATTGAACAAATAAATTCAAATTGAATAATTTTGAGAGATAAGCTATTTGCGTTATTTCTTTTTATTCCTTCCTTATCCTTGTCACTTCCTATTTGAACTAAAGCGTCATAAATATTACCTAAACTGCACATTAAGGGTTTTAAAGCTTCTATGCGGCTTTCCCATCTTGTCGTACAGAGTGGCTTGAGAGTTAATGTTTTCACATTCTGTTTCAAAACGTCCCATCTTGAAACAGAACTAGAAAAAAAACATATAAACATTGGACAGTATCAAAAAAATTTACAGCTTGAAGTGAACATTGAACTGAATCCAGAAGGACTAGGTTAGCTGAATGTGATGCGCATGGCACAAAAAATGCTCGGGGTTCTATTTGTTTAATTTGAGCTTGCATTCCAAGGTTTTTTCCCTTCATATTTGAGCCATTATCATAGCCTTGCCTTCTGCAATCACTAATTGAAAATTTTAGAGAAGTTAATCGGTCTAAAACTAAAATCGTTAAACCCTTACCCGTCCGATCTGTAGCTTTTAAAAAACCCATAAAAAGCTCCTTTATTTCATGTTTGTTTTGATTTCTATGAACAACTCTAACAGTAAGTGATAATTGTTCATTGCGGCTCTGATCTGGAATACAATCCCCAACTATCGAAAAATATTTTGCACCTTTTATCAAATCATCGATTTTATTTTGAATAACTTTAGACACGATTGAAATTAGTTCATTCTGAATGCTTTTATACAAATATTTGTTTTGCGTCTCATTATTAGTTATCCGTCGTAGGTGTTCTGAAAGAACATTGTCAAATTCAGCAATTGCTTCTACTAATTTGAGAAAACTACCATTATTTTTGTCGTATAACCTATCTGACCCACCCCTGAATGCCAAAGATTGCATTGAAAGAAATTTTACAAAAAAAATTGAAGAATTTTTACACAGTGAAAAAAATATTTTTGGTAATAAATTTCGGTAATTAAAATATTTATTTTATTATTTTAAATTTATTTTTATTAATTGGGTTTTTGCGCCCTCCAATTTTAGCGCCCCGTCAAATTGTTCTTACTGTTCCATGGAAGCGCCGGCCCTGCAATCAGTCCTGTCGTTAGAGATAGGCAGCGTAGGCAGTTGCATAAGACTTCACCATTTTCGACATCTCGCACCTATATTTTACAGTAAAATATTGTTAAAAATTATAACATGTCTTTAAATCGTATGATTGTACTTTGTTCATTTGTATATTTACTTATATTTTAAGCAACTGTATTAGTCATATCACATATGTGCCAAACATGTATACCATCGCCTCGGTGGCGTAATTGCCTACCGAAATGAAATCATGGCACTGATAAGAAAGGATCGAGTTTCACTCCGAATCATATATGGAGTTTTTTTTTCACAAAAATGGATTTTTTTTCGATAAAATCCATAATGTACTTTCGAATTGAAAAATTCAAATGAATTTTTTAGTTGCTTGATTTTTACTGCTCACATAACAAAATCCCTAACAATTCAAAACCTAATATAATATTGCATTAAATTTGTGAAATAGAATGTCATAAAAGTTACACACTTTAGTCAAACTAAAGAAATAGAAGGGGTAAGTCCTGCAGCCAAATTCTGTAACTGTGAAGCGGTGAAGTGATAAAAATTTCTTCGTTTCTTTTCATTAAAAAACTTATCACATCACTGCTTCACAATTACAGAATGTGGCTGCTGTATAGATATTTTGAAAAAATCGCAAAAAGCTAGTAAAAACTTATTTACACATTTTTTTTTTTTTATTAATTAGTTAGACATGTTTAGCACACTATATATGAAATATTCATTATTCAGACTCTTTGAATATCCGGAGATAACTATAAAGGAAAGAGATGAGGAAAATGAAAGGAAAGAGGATATAGGGACAACTATACTAATTGTTTTAAATGATGATGTACATTTTCTTTAAATGCCTGAGGGGAAAATTCATCGGGAAATACAGAGGAGGGCATTGAGTTCCACAATTTGGCCACTCTATTAAAATAGTCGTTCTGGAAGGACACAGTTCTACAACGAGGTATTTGTACTACAAATGGATGAGATAACTCGGCAGCTCTTGTTTGTCGATTATACTGCGCACATGGTGAGAAGAGAATTCGCTAAAGTTATGTTTATAGTAGATTGACAATTCAGCCACATTTCTTCGGTGCTGGAGCGAATCAAGCTGGTCCGTTAGTTTGGTATCACCAATCAACCGTATTGCTTTTCTCTGTACAGAGTCTAGACAATTTATTGTTTGTGTAAAAAACATACAAAATTTAAACCTGGTCATTTTTAAAAAATCGCAGATCAAATTATTATTTTGCTTCCCAAAGAGCTAAAGTTATAAAAATTAGTTTTATGTTTTGTTAGTAAAATTTAATAAAATAATTTATTTTAATACATACCAAACAAATTAATACTTTCCGCAATCAAAGCGATGCCGGTAGATAGCTGTTCGGGAAAATTAGGTAAACCTTGTAGTATGATTAGTCATAGTGGCTTTTTATTATACACGTATCACAACAATACATTAACGAAAATTTTACTGAATCCTCAAAAGAAAATAAAGCAATAGCAACTAAAACCGCAAATATCCCCAAAATTTGTAGTTGCTACGTAGCTGTACTTACTACGGGAGTAGTTTGAAATGTCTTGATTCTATACAACGGAGAGCTGTCAAATTGATCAGCAATTTAAATCTTACTAACGAGCTTGATTCCTTGCAACATATAAGAGGTGTTGCTGATTTGATGGTATTTTACAAATACATTATGGATGAACGGGCGTCTGTGGAGATCAAATTAATTTTGCCTGAACCTGCAAACTTTGCGCGTTACACCAGAGCACCAATAGCAGCCCATTCTTTTACGGTTCGAGAAACAAAATGTAGAACTGTCGCTTTTCAACGTGATTTTTTTAACAGAGTTTCACATCTCTGGAATGCCTTGCCGTCGTGGGTCTTTCCTGATAATTTTAACCCTCAAAAATTTAAAATCAACGATAATAAATTCCTCATAGAAAATTAATAAATACTCCTGAGCCCTCCAGCTAGTATGGTATCTTCGGATATTCAAAGACGTTAATCTATAATTTATTATGGTTAACACTAAACATGCCTAACTTGGAATAAAAAAAAAAAAGTTGCATTGATGACGAGGAAGCGGAAACGATACTCCATCTTTTATGTTTTTAGTCAGTCTGAAGTACTTATTATTTGTTTTTAGTTACAAAAAAGCTCTGTTAAAATCCAATTTCATAATTTCCTTATGATTGATACATTATTAACAACTTGTTTCCCAAACTACCAACTTCAGGATATTAACTCAAAAACAACTTCATAAAAAACCACATCAATCATTTTAAATAATTTTACACCTGAACAAATTTATATTTTCTGTTTACTAATTACAAAATTAAATTAACAATTAAGCTAAAATGTATAAGGGTTGTTTGAACATTACTATGAATTTTGCTACACGACATAAAAAAATAAATAATAAAACAAAAATTCCGTTTTGTATTTTTAATCGAAAATAAGTCAATGTTAAGGGAAGCAAACAGTTTTTTTGTTGTTATTAAACATTGTTGATCCTGGAATACTAATTAAAAGAAAAAAAAATATTTTCATAAAAAATTTAACTAGCATAAAATTAATTTTTCAAAAGCAGCTTGCAGCTACAATACAATGTTAGTTTGAGTTGGATGTGTTATTACTTTTAACACAATGGTAAAACACTGAAATAAACCTTTTATTGCAATTCAAAGCAATTTATTTTAAACCAGAAAAAAATTGGTAAAATAGTTTTTGTATAAAATTAGAATCATTATTTTTAAAATATGTGTTTGCAGCTTTTATTTGCTTAGCTATAAATAACTGCAGAAATAGAAAGAACAAATATGGGTAGTTCTTTTACAAACCGAACACCTTTCTGACTGACACATTTTTGATTTGGTTGAAATTTTTTATGGGTTTTATATCGAAAAAAAAAAGATATACATTTTCGAGGATTTTCTTTTTTTTTGGAAAATATAGTGGTTCTAAATTTCGACAATTTCGTGATTTTTGGCTTGACGAGTTATTTTCAAATATTCATAACTTCGGTTCTGTTGAAGATTGTTTTAAATTGTTTTATTTTAAAGCTAAAAGATGTAAGTTTACAAAAAAAAATTAAAATTAATAAAAGTTATTAACAAATTCCTATTGTTATAAACAAATAAAATGTTCAAATTGATCTTTAGTCATTGACCCACCCACAAAATGAGTTTTTAGTACGTCTATCGTATTCCACGTTTCATTTCCCTTTTTTTTTAGGGGAAATAGAGCGGATCTAAATATCGAGAATTTTGTGATTTATGTCTTGAAGACTTATTTTCAAAGATCTGTAACTTCGGTTCTGGTAGAGATAGACACTTTGTTTGAACATAGGACATTCGTTTGAATATGTATAGCTTAAGTGATTTTATCCAGAAATATTTTCTGTATTGTTTGTTAAAATCATTTTTTTCATGTGATCATATGATTCACTGCCCTTCTCAATGATAAAGCCTATATATAATGTTATATAAAGGCTCGTTTGTTCAAGCGAGTAAACGGGGACGATCATCTATGAATATGTCATCACTAGTAAAGAGGGTGCTACCATGTACTGAATAGAGTGCACTTACCAGCACTTTTAGGACATTTTTCCCCTCCTTCGTACTTATTTCTTTGAATCAAAATGAAACTTTGTTATAAACCGTTTAATCGGTTTATACCGGGATTTAAATTATTCACAAAAAATGAACATATGGCCTCTGGTTCATGAAAATCTCTATTTAGTTAGTTTTAGCAATTCATTTCACAAAATTATGTCATATATGTGACTTGAAAAAAGTATTTAAACAAAAACAACACCCAGGAAAATTAGGAGATAAATAATGAGCAAAAGATATATGTATATAAAAAAGGACCTAACTTAATATGTTGAATGATGATCTAGTAACTAGTTGGATGTTATTCTTTTCCTGCGCTTCTTTAGTTAAATTAATCCACCCCTGATGATTATCCCGACAGCTGTGCAATAGTTTAATTCAATTCTGCTAGTCAGCCAAATAAAATATTCAACAAATTCTTCCCCTACCAAAAATTGAAAAATACTATTTTCCAACTTGTTTATTAGCATTATCATAAACAACTATTTATATCTCTTTGACATTGATATATTACCATTAAACGAAAATTTTTTAGTCAAAAACAACGTTTAAGAATCAATTAAATAATTGATATCACACATTTTCTTTATTTTAAAATTACTTTATATGTAAAACTATAAAATATTTCACAAATTTAATTTTTGAACAAAAATTATTTCTTTTAATTATTTTGATTGTTATCCAAAAATATATTTTTTTTCTTTGATAGCCAAAAAATTATAATCAGAAAACTTGAGAGGTAAAGATAATCCTTTTGAGGTTAAAAGTTGACTGATTTCAAAAATCGATGTGATTACGTCGACTTTATTTATAAAAAGAAGATCTATCCTTCTCCTCCTCTGACATACATTTAACTCTCACACCGCAAATCTACCTTCTATTTCAATTAAACAAAATAAAAGTCATTCCAATACTACCATATCAAGAAACATAAAGTAATTAAAAATTTAATCAATCATTGATATTGCCAATATATAACAACCAAATTAGGCATTGCAATCCCGGGATTTTTAACTTCATAAACCAAATCTTGTAATATGAAGTACTCTCTTAATATCAACGCTTCTGCACATGATTCATTTACTTTACATCGTTTCGTTTCCTTTATAACAAAAAAAGCTATATTTGTTTCACATTGACAAACAAAAAATATAAAAAAAAAATTCAATGTATTCAAAATATACGGAATAAGAGCAAGTACGTTCGAGCCTTCATATAACTTTATGTTTGGGCTTTAGGAAATGAGGAAGGAAGTGCGTCGCATGATCAAGTAATATGCCACTAGCTGGACTATTGGCAACCGCATTTTAGTTTTGTTCCTGCAAACTGTTAATACAAATTTACTGTTTACTTTTTATTTTATTTTTGTTTTTTTATCCTATCATGAAATATCAGCCTTTGTCATATTTTATATGTGATATGATTTATTGTTTAGTTGTCCCTTCTATAAAAAAAAAAAAAAAACAAAAAAACACATGTTGTTGTGGGACCTTGGTCTTAAAAGGTTTAAAACACAACACATTTTATTAAAAAAAAAAAGTTGGATTAAAATTATAATATGACAGAATATACTAAAAGAGGAATTTATTTATACAGTGAAACGTTGTATACGGCAGATATTGTTTCATGAATCGATTTTAAGTTGTTTGATTATAAGAAATGATGTAATATTTATAGTATGAATAGTGTGAGGACTGTTTGGTTTAAACTTTAAACTTAAAAAGAGATGATGAAGAAGTTTCAACTTTGAAATTGTCATAGCCTCAACGGCGTAATCGATAGCGTGTCTGCCCAAGGATTCGAGCCAGGCACTGACGAGGGTAGGTTCGAATCCCATTCGAAACACGAAAAATGTGAATTGGAGTTTTTTTCTGAGAAACTTCAAACCATACCTTTGAATTGAAAAAAATCCAATTAATTCTTTACTTACTTGAGTTTATTTGATCTCAAAAATCCAAAATAAATTTAAATTCCCTTAATGTAGTCTAATGTTAATACATATAGGACTACAAATTGACCAAGTGTCAGCCATTGATTTCACATTGATTGGAAATAATCAATAATGACTATACAATCGTGACTGAGGATGTTAATTAGAATAGAAATGTTCCTCATTCTATGAATTCACACAAAGTATTGTCTAGAAATTTAATGCAAAAAAATCCCATATAATGTAAAAACATTTCCATAATATGTAGTCTAATGACAGTGGAAAAATTTAACTTAAGTAAAATAAATAAGTGATGAAGAAGTTTCAACTTTGAAATTGTCATCGCCTTGAAATCGATAGCGTGTCTGCCCAAGGATAACAGCCGAGCACTGACGAGGGTAGGTTCGAATCCCATCCGAAACACGAAAAATGTGAATTGGAGTATTTTTCTGAGAAACTTCAAATCATACCTTTGAATTGAAAAAATTCCAATTACTTCTTTACTTACTTGAGTTTAATTGATCCCAAAAATCCAAAATAAAATTAAAAAGAAATGTTTATTTAATAGAATTTGTTGGTCGTTACAACTTTGTGTTAAATGATATATTTTTTATTTAATTCTACTTTAGGAAGATCGTGAACATCTCGCTCTGATTCAATTTAATGAAAGAATACATACTTAGTGTATAACTCTCTTTAAAATTCCAGTTCTGGTATGTAGCGTGACAATCGCACCAATTTATCTTTTTTGTCTATATCATTAACCCAATCGCCACACAGTGACCTGGAATTCAACCTAGATTTTATTTGTATAAGCAGTGTGGACATCTCTTCATCGGTAAGTTAATGATTCCAAATTAATCTGTTTAGGGATTTAACTGTCGCCTGCAATGGACTCACAAAATTCGGCCCCGCAGGTAGGATAAAATGCCAGTTAACGTTATCTCTTAAAATACAATTAGAAATTTCATTATTTATTGGTTTAAAAACTTTAAATAATTTATTAAAATTAGCGAAGAGTCCCTTTAGCACCAATAAAATTTGATCCATTATCACTAAATACATCTGAGCATAAGGCTCGATGTAAAATATATCGTTTAAATGCTTCCGTGCTGCTTTCGTGATTAAGCACACAAATGCCGAAATAGAACCATTCTTCTTACGTCGACCTTTTCCTTTAAATAACTTGAACTTTATTGGCCCAGTATATTTTATTACTGTTTTCATGAATGGTATTGTATATGTAACGCGTGCTTTAGAGAGGTTTCCATAATTTGTTTTGAGCCATAATTTCATAATTTTTTTGAAAACGTACTTATTTTACAGGCAAGAACACGTACTTATTTTACAGGCAAGAAGCTTATTTTATATCTAACTACTTGTGAAAGTTTAGGAGATGCGTTATTTTTTGTTTTAAAGATAAAATTCGTTGTGCATATGACTGTCGGGAATCAGTTTTTTTTGTTCTGAAGGAAAATTATAAAAATGGCGTTATAAACTAAGAGATTTTTTTTTTGTTAAATATCAAATATTTTATTATTAAATGAACTTTTTAAAATATTATAAAAATTATATATGTACAATAAAGAAAATATGAGCAATTTCAGCATAAATCCACAAAAGCGCTTATTGCTATGTACATTAAATGAAGCATATGTGGAGTTTAAAAATAAGTTGCCTGATGTGAAAATAGGATTTACTAAATTCACTTCCCTTCGACCACAAGAATGTATAAAATTATCCCAAGGAGTTCATAATGTGTGCGTGTGTACCATACATCAAAATATAAAACTAATGATTCAACACTCTAAGATGTCTTGGATTACTGATGCTGCTTTCCAGAATTATAAAACATTAATTGACTTTGTTTCATGTGGTGAATTAACAGAAGATTGTCATACTTTGAAGTGCAATGAATGTTCAAAAAAACTTCAACAACTGGAAGAAAGATTACTAAATGATTTTGACGTTAAAAGAATCCTTCAATTCGAATATTAACTATGGATTACCACTGATCGATGCAATTTCGATACTTTAATAGAAACTGTAGAAGAATTTATGAAAAAATTCGTTTACCGTTTACAAATTTTGATACCACACAACTTTATAGCAAAACAGCAATCTGCATTCATTGAGGAAAGAAAAAAAAATTAGAACCTGGGGAGGGCTTCGTTCAAGGGGATTTTTCTGAAAACTACGCCTTCATAATTCAGGATTCGGTTCAAGGTTATCATTTTAATAATTCACAAGCTACTATTCATCAATTTGTCATTTATTTTAAAAGTGCCGCAAGTGAAAATATACAGCACCGAAGTTTTATACTCATTTCGGATATAAACGATCACAACAGTACTACAGTCCATCTTTTCATTACAAAACTTATTGAATTCATCAGAACGCATATAAATTTTAATATTACGAAAATAATTTATAACACCGACGGTGCACCTTCTCAATACAAAAATAAACATAACCTAATTAACTTATGCCACCATAAAAAAGACTTTAAGGTTGATACAGAATGGCATTTTCATGCTACTAGCCATGGAAAGGGACCTTGCGATGGGATTGTTGGTACACTGAAGCGTGCTGCACACCGTTATAGTATGGGGAGCAGAGATATTATTGATGCACCAAAAAAACTTTTCGAATGGGCTTTAAAATGGGAATCTACCATGAACTTTGGATACGCCGATAAAAATGAATATCAATTAACAAAAGGAAAATTACAAAATCGATATAAAAATGCGATAACTATAAGTGGAACTCAAAAATTTCATTCTTTTGTACCATTAAATACTAAGACAATAAATGCAAAAATGTTTTCCAACTCAGATGAAACTTTTGAATGTAAAATAAGTAAATAATTTTTAATAACTTTATTTATTTTCTTTAACCTACATATATAATTTGTATGATATTTTAAAAAGTTTATTCAATAATAAAATATTTGTAATTTAATGATAAAAT
This sequence comes from Diogma glabrata, assembly GCA_963693315.1. Lineage (NCBI taxonomy): Eukaryota > Metazoa > Arthropoda > Insecta > Diptera > Cylindrotomidae > Diogma > Diogma glabrata. The sequence goes on along the minus strand of OY856188.1, from coordinate 87,752,824 downwards.
ACAATCTTTTACTTTATGATTCCATAATAACATAATACGAACATAATAGTTCTTCAGTCAAAAGTTCCTAAATAGATTTAGGTATTTATACGGCTTTTTTGTTTTCAGTCGAGACTGTCAAATTATTTTTTATAAAAGTGACAAGTGATTACTAAAAGTGATAAATAAACATTTCATTTTTTTATGCCATCTAATACAAAGAAAATAATTGCAGAAGTGTTTTCCTATTCATAAGAAACTTCTGTTTGTAAAGTAAGTAAATCATTAACAATTGTATTTATTTTATTTATTGTACTACATATATAATTTTTATAATGTTTTAAAAAGTTCATTTAATAATAAAATATTTGATATTTAACATAAAAAAAATCTCTTAGTTTATAACGCCATTTTTATAATTTTCCTCCAGAACAAAAAACTGATTCCCGACAGTCATATGCACAACGAATTTTATCTTAAAAACAAAAAATAACGCATGTCCTAAACTTTCACAAGTAGTTAGATATAAAACAAGCTTCAATTTAGTTAAAAAAAAAAGACTGCGCCATCTTTTCTTATGTTACACCGTTTTTTTCTTATGTTACAATTATTTCAAAAAATAACAGTGTACATTTTTAAAAACTAATACCTATTCAACGACATATCATTTATGAAAATCGATTGAGTAGTTTTTCTACAATCGCTCGTCAAAATGCACTCACATCACAAATAAGAAAAAATTGAGGAGCACCCTGTGAAGACCCCTGGTCGAAAAAAAAATTCTAAGAGAACTTTTATTTTTTATTTATGAAAGACTGTCTATAAACAAAAAATAATCAAAATTAAAAGGGGACAAGTCAAAACGTTGTTGAATCTTCGTGAAATTGCTCAGGTACAGGTTTCGAACACATCGACCTTTCATCTCTTACAATTAAGTCGTCCTATTTATAGAAGCAAAGGTTATTATTAACGATGAATTATCGATTCCTTATTATATTTTGAATAAAAGTTCCACAGGAGAAATGGAATTATTAGAAACTCAGACGCACATTCTTAAAATGAACCACAAATCAACATCAATCTGTAGTTTTGGAAACGACTGTCTCAATCAAAGTACCACAATTTGAAAAAAGCTGAATTAAAGTATTTGCTTGAAGACGGTGTATGCAACTTGCAAGGAAATAAAAATTCCATAACAACTTTGATATTTTATTTTTTTGTTGGCTCTCGTAACGAAAATTTATTGAAATCCGGCTTCACGTGTAACAAAGTTTGGCCATCTCTGATATATACGCTCGAAATTCAATTCAACAAAGAACTACCTCAGTTATAATTTAAAATCAATCAAGCAAAGAATTATACCTTACAGAGTGATCTTACAAATTTGGCCATCCTGGAGCTTCAGCATCTCATCTCACCTTCAGCAATGTCGTCTTTTGGTTTGGTCATACGTCGATAGTGAAAGAAAAATTTGGTGACTACAACCTCTTTTGTGCTAATCGAATGTTTTCTGTCACAATAACCTCAAATTCGGTTGTCTTTTTTTCATAAACCAAATTTGAAGAAACAAAAACCGAATTTGAATCTATTGTGACAGAAAACATACGGTTGGCACAAAACAGGTTGTAGTGGCCGAATTTTTTCTGTCAGTGTACGATTAACGACCACAAGTCTTCTCTAAGCTACTCGTCATCAGTTGTAACTTTTCTCCTTCACAATTGCTAAATTTAATGTCAGCGACTTCTTCACTGACTGCGGAATTCTTCTACAACAATTCGTATAACTAATCGTCTTCCTTATTGCAAACATCGGTTTGAGGTAGCTCATTGTCAGAATGAGATTTGTTAGAATCAGTTTCTTTTTCATCATCATCTTCGGGGTATTCCGGGGTTATATGTCCAAAATTATTACACTCAAAACTCTTAACTCCTTTATTCTTAATCGGACATCTCCTTGATGAATGTCCCTTCTCTTCACAATTATAGCCCAGAAAACCAGTTTTGATTGTAGCTAGTTTTCCAATTGCGTTGTTGTTGTCTATCTTAAATTGGGAATACGACTTCAGTTTTTGCTCAAACTTGTCAACCGTTGTAAGTTTATACAATAACAACTTGTTAGTTGCAGTATCCACGATATCTTTAAATGTGTACTCAATCACAGATTGATCTTCTACTCCACCCATTAATCCAAGTTCACGCATTAACAAGAAATAATTCTCCAAATTTTCATCATTCGTTTTTGTTCGTACTTGCCATTGCCTATATGTATCTCAGCACTACTTATTTTTCAAAAAATGACGAAATTTGATGATCTTTAAACTTTCTAAAAGTTGTTTTAAGCTTTAAATTTCTTTTGTCTTCTTTCGATCTCTTCGACTAAAGATTGAATTCTGTCAATTCACCATCAAATGTTGTTATAGAATTTTGGACATCATTGTACCGAATTGCTTCCTCATATTGTTTATCCACCATCTGTGTTTCTTTGTATATTCTTTCTCCTGAATCAATAACATTGGCCTGATTTTCATCGTCGCCAGAATCTCTCCTTTTAAAATTGATTTTAATGTGTTTTAATTAGCGTCGCATTTCTTTTAATTACAGTAAACTTTGTTTCCCAGATCAGTTGCATTCGAAGTACCTGGTTGCTGATCATTCGAAAATTTTATTTAAGCTCGATTGAAATCTTTGTAGAAATGTTTTCTCATCAAATGTTCCAAAACAAACCATACACGTTAAACCGTTATGATTTCATAAAATACCGGACAAAATATTAAATTATTTTTGCGTCTATTTTCACCAAAAATAAAAGAATTTTCTTAAAAATTTTGTATTAAAGGAAGTCCTAAATCCAGTACGAGGTTTAGATATTATTATAATCAAAAAAAGGGGCCACTACTAAGCCAATATCGTTTCAATGTTAAATCCAAAAATATTTTAAACAACTGTAAAATCCACTGATGAGATTCTGCGATGACCTGTTTCAAAGATGACTTATCGCTTCTTCCCGGACGAGCCACAAAAAATTGTAGAATTCCATAGATTTCTTTACAGACATTTATATAATAAATTCAACTTGCAAAACTTTCACGCAAAATAATTTTATTTTATTGATGTTATACGGGCAAAATCAAATAAAAAAACTATCTCAGTTATAGTTTAAAATCAATCCAGGAAAAGAATTACAAGAGAAATAACAATTATTAATAAAAACAACAAGCTATTTAATAACAATAGATTTTATGGAAAAATCTATTGAAGATTTTGATGCATATCTTATGTTAAATTACGGTTGAAACAAGAACAACATCTACCAAGTGACAAGGGTGTTAAGTTCTTATTCCGCCTCAAGTTCTTATTCTGCCGCCCCAAAGCCAAAATTTACTTTGGCAATTATTTAATTAGATTTTTAATACTATTATATACCTTGTATTTCTTATTTAAATAAATAATTATATATGTTTAAGTTAATATATTTACATATTTTTTTCCATGCGTACCAGTTGTTAAATACTTCGAATATCACCACTGGCGACATAGTTTGTTAACATGGTTATCGTGTAGCTTGGCTTTATTTTCTATTTTTCTTAGTTTCGCCATTTTGAGGTTATGAATTGTAATATGATGATATAGTTCTTGTAACTTGTATTACAGCTTATAATTGATATTAGCAAATACAGCTTATTGATGCTAAACTGGTGATATTAACAGAATATTATGATCGATTTATATGATTTTTGCTGATGTTGCAATTTGCTTTATCCGGCTCGAAGGACCAAAATGTTTTGATGAGGGCACATAAACCCCAATTAAATTTGTGGATTGCGTTCTGATTTTTCAACAGTTTGAAACTCGCTTCGACTTTTTAATACTCACTTATGTGAAAAACAATTTATTTTTTAATGTTAACTAATTTCAAGATAATATATTTATTATTTTGGTACTTTCAAAAGGAAATTATATCTATTTCTATCTTTCCGTACTTCAATTTTTATTTCAGGACAGACCAAAAGAGGGTAAAAAAATTTGCATATTCATTCTCTGTCTTATGAAAAATATGAAATTAAAATTAAACTAATAAACAGAATTATATTTCAAATTCAAAATAATCCAATTAAAATATAACATTTCGAAAAATGTATTTTAAAGTTTCTAACTATCTGATTGGATGATCCGTTGTAGCTCTTCATTCTCTGTCTTTAGTAGAGTAATTTCATTGTTCAGTTTTGAAACTACTTGTTCTCAGGTTTTCAAATGCTCAAGAAGTGTGCTTTTTCGCTTTTAACTGTGCTACTAATTATTGGTGAAGAAGCGATCTTATTAATATCTCATATAGAACTTATTTTTCGTATTGTAAGTGATATCATTATTTTCGTATTGTAAGTGATATCATTGTGGTAGTTTGATTTCGACGACGGGAAGCCTTTTTTCTCCTAAAGGTCGGTACTTGGTTTTTCTCCGATTGTTTTTTCCATAGTTTTTGTTTGAGGTAACCTTCCTCTTCCGTTTTATAGCTATACTGTCAGCTAAAAATTATTCCTTCTCACATAAGGAAAACAGACTGTTTGAAGCTGCACCGCCTAACGATCAGTCGTTTCCGGTAAATTTTGGTCCACGCATGGTATTTCGGGTGGTTAGTGGAGACATCGGTGTTAGTTGACATATACTATGAGTGATCCAAGTTTAATTGAGGAGAAAGTTCGATTTTTCGATTTTATTTTCAATAAAAAATAGAAAATTTACGTTTGATCATACAAGCGGCAAAAAAACTGCTTTGTTTTGTTATTTCATCCAACGAACAGTCTGAACCTAAAAACAAACATTTGTTCTAAAACATTAAAAGTAAAATCGAAACAATATGAAGTGTATTCCCAAAAGAATTTTTACATCAAATATACTGAAGAGCTTTTTTGTCTCAGATTCTTTCATCTCAATAAATCCTTGTTCCATTTATTTTAATTTAATGATGATAAGACAAATGAGTGTCTTGTGAATTATAATTATATTTAATTAATGATTGTCTTACATATTTTTGTCTTATTCTTTATCTACCTTGAAACGAAATACCTGTCCTATTTAGTTTTTATTAAATGAAATAATGTATTTGTATTTCTTTGGAGGATTAAATTCATTAATACTTGATACAAGGATTTCTAAAGATACAATTTCATAATATTGAAGAAATTCTAAATGATTGAAATTTAAAACTTAATCAAAGAGAATCGTATTTGAAAATTCTTGTCAAGTGTCAAGCGTTCAACAAATACATATATTAATTGTTTTGAAACCCAAACTCTTTGTGTTATACGTCGATTTTTTCCAATGTTATCAAACATCAAAAAGCAAGGAATTTTATTTTGATCAAAACATTTAAATTATAGATAAACAAAATTTTCTACGAAAATTGTGGTTTTAGATTTATCAACCATAACATTTATAATATAAAAACAGCAAATCACAATGACTTTTAAAAGCGAGAAAATTTTCTAATTTTCATTATACTTAATCTCAACACTTCCAAAAACAACAACAGCAATAGCTAAAACAAAAATATATAAAATAAAATAAATAAGTTTTTGGGAAATACCTAAATTTGTATCAACAACGTGTCTAAAAGCTTTTTCATTTCTTCGTTTTCCTTTTCTCAATTCTATTCTTACGATTACGTTTTTCACAAATCCACGCACATTTTTTTCCTTTCTTCAATGTTGTTATTTGCTTTACAAAAAGGGCAAAATTTATAAAAGTAAATGTACAGAAAAAAGTACAAACTAAACATAAACTTTAGATACAAATAAAATTTATGCTGTAAGGCAAAAGCTTTTTTTTGTTTGAAGTAATCTAAAATTCTGTTATTGGTTTGTTACATTTTTTTTGAGTTTTCTTTAAATTTAATGTTTAGTTTCTGTTTTACTGTTTAGTGAACAGATTTGGTGATAGTTTTATTGTGATTTTAGACTATTTATTTTATAAAAAACTATTTTGTGGGTAGTATAATTTAAGAAAAATGATTTAATATTTGGCTAGTTGAATCAGTTTAAATTACTTTTAAAAATTTAACACCACACAATTGAAATGGTAATTGATGGCCAAGACAACATTCAAAAGCAATGATGACTTCCAGAATAAATCTCGATTTTTCTTTTAAACAAACGTGCGATAAATTATATTTTAGAATAAAACTTTGAATGATAAAAAAAACTTTAACCACGTGCGCCCAAACATAAGGTCATTACGGTTCTTCTGTTGTAATATTTATCATTATGAGAATCAAATTATACGTTTATGAATTTTTAGGATATTTAAGCTTATTTTTTTATCATCATACTTAAAAGTCATTTCATGTATTTTTCACGTTTGTTTCACTGTTTTTTTTGCTTTATAGCATTTGGAGAAACACGTTTTAATTTCAAAACATACTGCAGAGAACATTGAAGCAAATCTTTGATAATGGAAAAAAAAACTAAAATAATTTACTGTTTGTTGAAAGATGGTTAAAAGAGCTGGTTTTCTGTGAAACTACTGTTAGAAAACATCATTAAACAGCATGTGTCCAGTTTGCAGACATACTCATACCTACAACTTCAAACGGTTTATTGATTTTGGAGATTTTAGATTTTTATATAGTTTATTAAAAAATATTACAAAATCAAAAATGGAAACTTTTTTCAAAACTTCAAAAAGTATAATAAAATCAAAAATTTAAACTTTAATTCTAAAAATATTGCAAAAGTTATAACAAAATGTAATACTGACTAAATTGCTAAAAATAACAATAGGAAGAAATCGGGGGACTGCGTGCCAATAGATTCTACGTTCCAGCTAGCGAAAGTCCTGTTGATTGGAGAATGAACGGCCTCCATTCCAGTACAAATTAATCAGTATGCACGCACGCAGAATATATAGACAGACCAAGAAAAACAACGAATAAAAGAGTATCTAACGAGTCTAGCATCGAAGAAGTCAAGCCCTTCACATCCATGCTAATACTATACTTTAGATATATGAATAAAAATATCAAAATAAATGAATGGGTCACCCCATGATGACATTGCCAGAAAATTCCACCCTACAGCACCTTGCCCAGCCATCCAATCATTCTACATTAAATAGGTGATTAAATGAGCTGCTGTTGATAATACTAATGATGTAAATATTTGATCAAAAATGCTGCTGTTGATAATAATCGTGAAATGAATATTTGATCAGAATAGCTGCTGTTGACAAAATTGGTCATAACCAATATACTTGATCAAACAAGCTGTTGTTGATAACAATAGTAATATGAATATATGATCAAATACGCTGCGGTTGAAATTAATCGTGATATAAAATATTGAATCAGAAATGCTGCTGTTGATAATAATATTAATATAAATGGTTGAGCATATATGCTGAGCAATCACAACGATTGGATGATAATCATAGGTATAAAAATAATCGATGTGACAAAAAGTGCACTGCATTCCTATCGAGTCCATTTCTATTTGTGTTTGCTTATTATTTTTCATTATAAAACTCTGTTTGCGTTGAACTGTATTTTCAAGATAGCTATTTCTCTTAACCGAAAATAAATATGATAAAATTTCATTGTCGAAATCCTTTTTGAGAAATAAAACTTTCTGCCGATAATAGTAGTCCAATAAAAAAAAGTCGGACAAGTGCGAATAAAATTCGCTCCCCAAGGGTTCCGTGAATGTAAAAGAACACAATATCAAAAATAAATGACATAAAGTTATGTTGTAAAGTCTTTATATCGCCAGACTATGGACGCATAACAGAATAAATGTTTAATCGTAAACGTCAATTGTAAATGTCAATCACATCTACATTGATCAAAAATGTTACTTGAGGTTAAATCTTATCCATAGCTGTTTATGTTAGCTAAAGAAAGATTTAACCAGTATTTTAATGGTCTAAATTGGAAATATTTGTTCGAAATATAGGGTGGTATACATACACTTAAAATAGCACTTTTTTTATCAATAACTAAAAAACTGTGCATCGCAGAATTCTAAAAAAAATTGCAATGTTTTGAAAATTTGGTGTTCTTTTAAATGATACCCCACTCGCTTGGGTCAAAAAAAGTTTTTTTTTACCCTCTTTACACCCATCCCCTAAACACACAGAAATATATTTATTTGAGAGTTCACTATAATTTTCGTTCAAAATATAGCAAATTTCCTGTCTCTATGAATTTTTTCAATTTTTTCTGTCAATCAGTGTCGAAACGTAGGGCGGGGGGAACGGTCTGGAATTTGCACATTTTTTAGAATAACTCCAAAGCTGTGTACCGGAAAATTCTAAAAAACATTGCAATGTTTTGGAAATTTAGTGCTCTTTCAAATTATACCCCACTCGCTTGGGTCAAAAAAAGTTTTTTTTTACCCCCCTTACACCCATCCTCTAAACACACAGAAATATACTTATTTGAGAGTTCGCTATATTTTTCGTAAAAAATATCGCAAATTTCCTGTCTCTGTGAATTTTTTCAATTTTTTCTGTCAATCAGTGTCGAAACGTAGGGGGGGGGACGGTCTGGAATTTGCACATTTTTTAGAATAACTCAAAAACTGTGCACCGAAAAATTCTAAAAAAAATTGAAAAGTGTCTGAAATTTGGTTTTCTTTCAAATGACACCCCACTCGCTTGGGTCAAAAAACTTTTTTTTCACCCTTCCCCACCCCAATCCCTTAAAAGCACAAAAATATAATTATTTGAGAGTTCGCTATATTTTTCGTTCAGAGTTTATCAAACGTCCTGTCTCTGTGAATTTTTTCAAATTTTTCTGTTAATTAGGCTCGAAATGCAAGGGGGGGACCAACTTTTTGTGTCACTTTATTGATAATAATTCAAAAACTATGCATTGCAAAATTCTAAAAAAAATGGCAATATTTCTAAAATCAAGTTCTCTTTCAAATGACACCCCACATGACCTGGTTTTAAATGATGTTTTTACCCCTTAACATTCCCACCCCTTTAATAAATATAGTTATGAGTATCTGCCACTTTTCTATATTTTTCATTAAAAACCTACTCATTTTTCTATCATTCCAAATATATTTCAAGATTTTCGATGAAGTAGGGTCGGAGTTATTCGGGGCAATAAAACATCCTAAAAACGTCATTTTTCAAAATTATACAAAAAATGGTGAGGTGTAAAATTCCAAAATATATTTTTAAATAATGCTGAAATGAAGCCCTTTCATATGATACCCTACTCGTCTCGATAAAAAAATTTATGTTTTCAAAGGCTTTACATCGTACCTCCTTAAAACAAACGAACACAACTTTATTTATTTTGTCTTGTGTGGATAAGTTAGTTTTATAAGCACCTCAAATTTTAAGTTCATCGGATTAATGGTTCACGAGATAATCGAAATAATGTGAAAAACACGTTGTACTCTCACCAATAGTGTTCCGTATTCCTAAACACAGTTCACCCAGAAGAAATTTGAATTTTATTTTATAATTCTTATATTTTTATTTACATAACCCAAAAATTTTACTTCCAGAAAAATTTTTTGAAATTTTTTATATAGGAATAATTAATTATTTTAATAACATTTTTTTTTGTGTATTAACTTTAATTGAACTGAAACTAATTTAATTCTGAAAATTTCTTTGTATTTTCTAATCGCAATAATTTATTTTGCTTCTTTTTTTAAAACTATACATATATCCTAGATGTTATTTGAATGTATATTTACTTTATACGAAAGACTATGTTACGGTACATTAAACTGGTTAATAATTTTTTTTTAATTCACTAGATTTGAATATTGAAAATTTCGAATTATATATTAGATATTTTTTGAGCACCTAAACTCAAGTAATTAAATATTCAAATCTAGTGAATTTAAAAAAAATAAAAAAAAATTACAATACATATATATTTTTAAATTGCTTGGTTTTGATTTTATCAGAGCGAAAAAGAAAAAAAATTGTATAGGAAGTAAATGTTTATAAGCGATTCTAGCGCTAATGTGTCGTTATTTACAAATTTCTTTGATAAAACATAGAGACAAATTGTAATGACGGACAATTTTCAATTTTTACCCTAAAATAATGGTTTTCAAATTCAATAATAATTTTATTAATTTTCTTCAATTCTAATAAACGTAGACATTTATTTGTACCACTGTACAATTAAACATTTTTTTTGTTGATTTAAATAATTCCAATTAAAAATACAAGTTTTTCATAAATGATGGAGCTTGATGGAGGGAAAACAGAAAATCTGGAAGACGGAGATATAAACGATCAAATTGTTTTAGATCGAAGCAATTAGTATATAATTTTTAAATGAATTAGTATATAATTTTTAAATCAATAAGCATATAAAATTAAATCAAATGATTTAGTCTATAAAATTTTAAATCAAAAAGATTAGTGATTAATTGAATGTTTATTTATCTTCATTTATAAATTGTTTAAAAATATTTCAGTTTTATACCAGAATATTGAGTTTGTGTTTTGTGACATTTTAAATCCATAATTTGTTTTAGTGATAATTTGAATTGAGATTTTAAGCCAAAATATAGTATTTATATATATAAATATGACAGAACCAAGAAAAAGCGAAAGCTTAAGTTGTTTTGAGAAAAAATAATGTTATCTGGACGTTTTGTGTTTTATTTGGACATGCAGTTACTTACAATTTGAAAACACTACAATTTTGCTAATTTAATTAAATAATAATAGTTATGAAATGTTGTATATGTAAATATGTAAATGTGTGAACTCAAATCGTTACGAAAAGCATAATTGAAATAAAATAACATGTCACAGATTTCCAACCGATACAAAATATTTAAATGCATGGTTAAAAGCACTAAATTTAAAACCTTGGAAACCGCAGAAATATGATGTAATATGTTCGCAGCATTTTGAGGAAAATTGTTTAGATCGAAGTTCACCGTTAAGGATACGTCTTAAGAAAACTGCAATACCTACTATTTTTAATCAAATGTATGGGGAATCGTTAATAAAGGGAGTTACCACAGAAGATAAACGAAGACGTAAAATAAAACATGAAGACAGTGACGAAGCGTGCTTCTGAAACAAGGGTAGACATATTCAAAAGTTTTATTAATATGTGGTAGAAACTAATTATAGTACATTAAGATGAAAGGACAGAAAGCTTAGGTTTTTGGACGTATGTGGAGTTTGCGAGTCGAAGCGCCAACCGAGATTTGCACCCACATTAAGTTTAAAATGACTTACGTCGTGCATTATATGCTATATTTTTTATTAGCCGCAAGCAAAATATTTAAAAAAGATTGTTCAATCTAAATCAAAATTAAACATTTTAAAAATTTTGAAATAAAAATATTTTGTACAAAAGATAAAGAATATTGTAGAAGAGATTAACAAAAACATAGTTTTAAGTTTTGGGGAGCGATGAATATTAAACATAAAATTCTTTGTAAAAGTACAAATAAACTTTTTCAAAATTCTAAAAATATTCCAAAAATTATAATAAAATCCAAAATTTAAACTTTTTCAACATTCCAAAAATTTTCTAAAAATTATTAAACAATCAAAAATTGAAAATATTTTCAAAATTCCAAAATTAATGCAAGAAATATAACAAAATCAAAAATTCAAACTTTTCCTAGAACTCTTAAAATATTGCAATAATTATAACAAAATTAAAAATTCAAACTTTTCCCCAAATTTCAAAAACATTGCAAAAATTATAACAAGATCAAAGATTGAAACTTTTTTCAAAATTCTAAGAATATTCCAAAAATTAATCCAAAATCAAAGATTCAAATTTATTTTCCAACTGTTCCTGTTATTCAGAAGTCGTGGAATCGAATCTGGAATCACACAAAAAATTGCTCAAGAAACATCTAACTAATAATTACCTTTTTTGTCAAAAATGTTTCCCATAATATGTTTCTCAAAAAATTTGGAAACAAAATATATAAACAGAAATAGACATAAACAAAACTGTCTATCCAAGAAGGAACAAAAGTTGAAAATTTGTTGTTGTTGCTATTGCTTATTACGGTAGTCATAATTTGAAACGTCTACTGTGACTTGTGAGAAAAACATTTCTGTTTGTTTGTATGAAACTCGGAAACGTTTGTATTAAAGTAGTAATATAAAAACATCAAAAATTTAAATACAGCAGTTTTTTAGAGAGGTTGGGTACACAACGTAAAAAAAGAAATAAAAAGAAATGATATCTTATCACACCCACATTTCAGCGGCAAGGACGTCAAAGGAACCAAATCAGGAGTTTGTTTTTAGGGTTTAATACACAACGTAAAAGTACCAAGCCAAAGAAATGATACATTTTGGTAAGCAAATTGGATACTGCGAGAATAAAAACATTTCATATAACTATTTAAGCTAAAATTTTAAATAAACATACCAAGCTACAAAAATGTATGTACATTTATGAACTAAAACTTAAAAATAAAAAATATGTAAATAAATAGTCCCGATGGTCGAAACAATTAAGTTTACAAAGTATAAATTTATTTTTCATCGAGTTCCAAATGTACAATGCATTATTTAAAAGTTAATCTGAAACGAGAGAAGTACAAAACAGACGCGAAAGCTCTTTGAAGTGTAAGGGATCTCTTGTCATTAAACGTCCAAAATTAGGGCTTTTAAAATAAGATACTGTCTGCGAGCTTTCGCGTTTGAGCGGTTTTCCAGCTGTTGGTTTTTCGAGACTCAGTTAACAAACTTACATTCCTCGTAGACCCTAAATCTAATATCTCAGTACACCCCTTTAAAGTGCTCTACGGAATGATCCAAATCTATCACTTCTATTTCATGATCCAAATGTATCACTTTCTGCTACCAATGATACTATAATTTACACATTTTGACCCAAACTACTAAATATAGACATTGGTCTAAGGCGCAGTTTTTCCTTTCCATTCATTATTGCTTCTGTATACAGAACTGTTATAGATACTAATTTTTTAACTAGTAACAGCTTTCTCGTTGACCTTAAAAAAACGATTAAGTGATGCATCTACCGGTTTATCAACACAATGGCTACATACCCCAATTTAATAGAACCACCTAATTATAATGCTTCAGTAAAGCATAAGCACTTACATTTTGCAAGAACAGCAGCCAAATTCTGTAACTGTGAAGCGGTGAAGTGATAAATTTTTTATCACTTCACCGCAAAAATATCTAAGTGAGTGAAGTTTTAAAATTACAAAGTTAACACTGACTTTTTGTTTGTTTTGACTATTTTCAATTTTGAAATTAGTGTTTTAGTGACATTAGGATTCAGGGTTGAATTTAAATGTATTTTCTACAAACTGATAGGCGCGCCTCCTGTATAACTTTATATATAAATTTTTGACTTTATATATACATTTTTGAGATAAAATTAGATTTTTATATTTAACAAAATATATTTTATATTATATTCTCTGTTTTCCGTTCCTTTTTCAGCTTTTTAATTTTAAAACATGTTAGAAGTTAAAATGTAAGGAATATTTATGTAGTTTGAGCCATAGAATCGCTAAAATAATGATACAATAATCAAATAATGTTTTTCAAAATTTGATTTTCTCATGGTTAGCTGTAATATAAGTGCTCGTCAAAATTTTGTTTTGAGCTGTTTTTTTTTGAGTAATTTTTTGGTATATTAAAAAACTCGCAAATTTCTACCGAAATTTATGATAATTATCCGTAAAAACGACTCAAGCGTCTGTTCTCCATGTCAGGGGCGGCTTGGAGCGGGCGTCTGTCTTGAATCAAGCGGCTCGCTATATAAACGTGTAAAAAGGTTGTTTCTGGTGACCTTGATATGCAGAACGGACCCATTCACGACAATTTGGGTTGGGCCTAAGGTTAACACCCTAACCCCGGAAAAAAAAACTAATATGTTAAATTTGGTTATCAGAAAAGAATAACAGACCCGGACAAAAACAGAATTTTACCTGGACGTGAAAAAGGACCAGACTACCGAATCGGAACGTGGAACGTGCGCAGCCTGAGCGCTCCTAAGGCTCTTATAAGTCTAGAAACAGAGGCTGAGAGGTATAGGATGGATATTATTGCTTTACAAGAAATTAGACAGCCAATAATCGGAAAACAAGATTTGGATAGTCACTCTCTATACTGTAGTGGTCATCCTTCTCGAAGAGAATTTGGTACTGGCTTGCTTGTTGGTGCATGCATACAAAAAGCCGTGATGAAATTCTTCCCGGTCAGTGAGAGGATCTGCTACCTACGTGTACGTGGTACATATAACAATATTTCTCTTATTGCCGTGCATGCACCAACTGAAGCTAAGACCGTCGACGAGAAGGATAATTTCTACATAGCACTGGAAGAGGTTATGAAACAAACACCAACACGCGACTTCATTATGGTTCTTGGTGACTTTAATGGACAGGTTGGAAGAGATATCTCTTATGGAAATGTGGTGGGTCCCAACAGCCTGCATTTGAATTCGAATGATAATGGTGAGAGAATGACTGAGTTTGCATTATCAAATAATTTGAGAATTGCCAGTACGTTCTTTCCGCATCGATCGATTCATAAACAGACTTGGGTCTCACCAAATGGAAACACTCGAAATCAAATTGATCACGTTCTAGTAACAGCACGTTTCTTTTCGAGCGTTCGGGATGTGCGATCCTTTAGAGGTGCATACATTGGAAGTGATCACTTCCTTGTATGTGCAACGATAAGGTTCCACTTCCCAAATCCAGGCATTCCAAAATTCGATCAACGGAAACGTTTTAACATCTCATCACTAAAGAATGCTGAAACAGAAGAGAGATATCAAATCCATATTGCCGAAACATTGGATAAATCAGAAACCATTAATGGAGACGTCGATAAGTCATGGTATTTGCTCAAAGATGCTGTTTTAAGCGCTGCTGAGGGAATACTTGGACGACCACAGAACCACTCCCAGAGGCCATGGATGGATCAAGCATGCCTTGACGCTATTCAATACAAAAGAGATTGCTATCTGAAGTGTCTACAAGGACGCAACACCAGGTCCACGAAAGAGAACTATAAACTGGCAAGACAAGCCGTTACAAAGCTATGTAGACGAACGAAGAGAGAATGGTGGAAGAGACAGTGTGAGGAGATTGAAAGCTTCAATAAGGAACATCAATCGCGTAACTTCTTTCAACAGGTTAAAACCTTAAAGAAGGGCCCTCAAACTAGATCGACTGCCATTCAAAACGAAGATGGGGAGCTACAAGTAGACCTTAAAAATATTTTAGATACTTGGGCCGCTTATTTTGAGAATCTTCTCAAGTTAAGTGACCAGCAACAAGTCGGGCGACGAGCAAAGCTTATTCGTGCGTCAAAGGTACATGTAGAAGAACCCACCAGAGAGGAATTCGATGCGGCGCTATCAAAATTAAAATGCAATAAAGCACCTGGTATCGACGATATAACATCCGAAATGATTGTACATGGTGGCGAAACTCTATCCTTAAGATTGTTTGAACTTGTTCAAATGATCTGGAGGACTGAAACCATGCCACAGGACTGGAACACAGCTATGCTGATACCAATCCATAAAAAAGGTAATCGCCTACAATGTGCAAACTACAGAGGAATCGCTCTCCTCTGCACAGCATATAAGATCTTTTCCTACATTTTGCTATCCAAAATCAACCCTTTTGCTGAACAACTGTTTGGAGAATATCAGTGTGGTTTCCGGCGTGGCCGAGGTACCACCGATGCACTTTTCTCGATAAGGATGATTTTGGAAAAGTGTCGAGAGTTCAACATACCTGTGCACCAACTTTTCATTGATTTCAGGCAGGCCTACGACTCTCTCGAACGAGAGACTCTATGGTCTGCTCTGCTGTCAATGGGAATTCCTGGTAAACTGGTATCACTATGCAAAATGACAGTACAGAACTCTCAATGCTGTGTACGAGTAGAGAACGAAATATCAAAGTTTTTTAAAGTCGACTCCGGTTTAAGACAAGGTGATGCTATCTCTCCTATACTTTTTAATCTAGCCTTGGAATATGTGTGCCGTCAAAAGAAACTACCGACTAATAACAATATCTTGTCAATAAACTCAGTACAGATGATTGCTTACGCTGATGATGTTGTCATCCTCGGCCGAAGTGAAGCTGTTATGAGTGAGACTTTCAAGTCGCTTGAGAGTGGAGCTAGAAAAATTGGTCTGCAAATTAACTACGATAAAACCAAACATATGAATGTTTCAAGAGAGGCTGAGAAGAAAGATTTGATGTGCGGCGATGAACGAATTGAGGGAGTTGAATCTTTTAAATATTTGGGATCAATGCTTGACTCAAACAACAGCATACTTACAGATATAAAAGCTCGAATCGCTGCAGGTAATCGAACTTTCTACTCAATTAAACCTCTCCTTGGATCACCGTATGTATCAACTAACACCAAGCTCAAGTTATACAAGACATTGATTAGACCGGTTGTGATGTATGGGTCACAAACGTGGACCCTTACACAAAATGACGAATCGCATTTATCTGTATTTGAGCGTAAGATCCTACGCTACATATTTGGTCCACTTAAGACAGACGATGGAGAGTATAGAACCCGGTATAACTTTGAGATCAGAGACCTTCTTGAGGGTCCTGATATAATAGGTTGTATCCGTTCTAATAGGATTGCTTGGTTTGGGCATGTTCTACGAGCCGATTCACAGTCTGGAATGATTAGAAAAATGTACGTTAGTACCCCAGGGAGTGGTAGACCGCGAGGAAGACCACGACTACAATGGGAGACTGACGTAATAAACGACCTTAATAAAATCGGCTGCCATGGTAATTATGTCGCTGTTGCGAATGACCGTGGTGAATATTCAAAGCTGATTAGCCTGGCAACGCTCCTACATGGAGCATGAACGCCTTAAAAAAAAAAAAAAAAAAAAAAAAAAAAAAAGTTTTTAACATTAATACTATTTAATTAATAAACATTTTTGTATTTCGATTGTTCTCTCTTTTTTTTTTAAATAAATTGATTGAAATTTTTACTTAAAACACGAATAATTTTATTCCGATAACAAAAGTCAAAATAATAATTTCGATTGATTCGACTACACACATGCAATCATTTAATTAATCTAAAAATATTGCGAAAATTATAACAAAATCAAAAATTTAAACTTTTTTCAAAATTCCAAAAATTATAATAAAATCAAAAATTTTAATTTCTTCAAAATTCTAAAAATATTCCAAAAATTATTCCAAAATCAAAAATTAAAACTTTTTTCATTATTCTAAAAATACTGAAAAAATTATAACAAAAAATCAAAACTACAAACTTTTTCCAAAATTCCAAAAATATTGCAAAAGTTATAACAAAATCAAAAATACAAACGTTTTCAAAATTCTAAAAATATTCTAAAAATTATAATAAAATAAAAAATATCAAAAATTTAAACTTTTTCAAAATCCTGAAAATATTGTAAAAATTATTACAAAATCGAAAATTGAAACTTTTTTGAAATTCCGAAAATATTGCAAAAATTATAACAAAATCAAAACTTCAAACTTATTTTCCAACTATTCCTGTTATTCAGAGGTCGTGGAATGTGGAATCACACAAAAATTACTCTTTTCGTTAAAAAAACGACATTTGATCTACAACAACTTGATATTTTCCAACTGTTCCTATAAGTTGGGAGGAGTTTAAACTGGATAGAACCAGAATTTAATGTTCAATTACATTTCGTGGCCATACAAATAATTAATTTTATTTGACAAATGTTTCTAATCGAAAATGTTTCCGATTTTATGTTTCTGAAAAAAATTGGTTCAAAAAATAAAAGAAAACCATTCTTTTGAGACACTTAACGGCATTTCCGACACACTTATAATACAATAATCAATTTCCTGGTCTCACATACTAATGCCGAACATCAAGATTTCTCCACATTCAGTGCTACACTCATTTTAAGCAAAAACTATGCAAATTTTCTTGTTTTAACACACTTAACCATTTTTTTTGTTATGGATGGTAAACGTTGTTATGAATGGTAAATTCAAAGGTTTGTTATGAATGGTAAATGTCAAAAATGAAAACAAATAAAATATCAAGAAATGTTTAACTTGTAAAATGCTGATCTCTTATCAACATCGTCATTCTTGCTGACAAAACTAATTAAAATTTTCATTGAATTACAAATTAATATAACCTCAAATTTTAATACAAATAATAATGTTATCTTTTTAATATAATAAACCAAAAAGACAATAAATATTAATCATAAATTAACCAATATAAATAATTTAATTATTAACACGAAAACTAAGACGAGTTTTTGATGTATTCAGTAATAAATAGAAAGATAAGAAAAGTAAACAAAAAAAAAGAAAATTATAATTTCAAAAGAAACAATAAAGTTTGGATTTTCTTATTGTTATAATTTAGAAATTTGTTGTTGTAAAAGTATCAGAGAAAATTTATTTAGATTAATTAAAAATTTTCATTTTTTTATTTGTGTTACAAGTTAATTAAAAATATTAATAATTTTTATTGTTACCAGAATTTTGAGTATTTTAAAAATAGAATAAATTAAATTCTCTGTAATGTAAACAATGTTGATGATGTTTCGTTTCTGGTTGGAAAAGTTTAAATTAAATTAATTAAAGAATTTTCTTTAGAAATGTAAAAGTTTTTCGTATATCAATATGGTTTGGTTTGGTGTTTTTTATTATTTGTTTTAGTTTTTATACAAAGCGAGTGCAATTGAAGAAAAAAATAGTTGATCAATCTATTTCAACATCTTATCAAAAAGTTTTAATTTTTTGTTTCCTAAAGGATTTTTTCTTGATGAAAAAGCTCGTTAAACAAACTTTTTACGTTTCATATTCATTATATCTTCATGAAACTAGAACTTTGTTTAAAATGATGAAAAATAGATTAAAATTTTATATTAGTAGATGGCATAAGACTGGTGGAAATATAAAATATGAAAAAAGAATTGTATAATAAATTTTAATAAACTAAAGTTTTTTTATGTATCTAAATGGATAAATATGAAAGTATAGAATAGTACTTTGTGTATCGGGGTGCACAAAGTTGATTTTTTCCGCACGCGTTGTAATTTTGTCCAACAAGGCGAAGCCGAGCTAGACAAATATACGACAAGTGCGGAAAAAATCAACTTGTGCAACGAGCTGCACACAACGTTTTTTGCAATTCCGAATCACAATTAAACAAAATTATTCTGCAACCAAATTTTTTACAATCTACATTCATATTAAAATACAAGTAAACATTTCTATTATCAACTAAGCATTGAGAAAATTTTCCATACGTTCTTATTTTTTACTTCTACAAAACAAAGCAAAAAGTTAAAACAGTGCCGAAAAAAAAATAAAAAAAAAACAGTGCGGAAAAATCTTACTTTTTGACATTGTTGACACTATCAAAATACGTTGAATTGCAAACAGATAATTTATACGCTTGCCTATTGCTATTTGGGTCTCTCAAATGGGATCCCGGCCATGAATTGTCATCCCGTTATCCCGGGATTTCATCCCGGGATCCCGGGTGTCCCGCTAATTTTTATTAACATTTTTTTTACTTTTTTCAAAGATATTAAAAATTTTCTCACTCGAAAATCGAGTAGTTTTTAATTCTTTTCCCTCTGTAGTAATTAATTTCGTTCAAAATTAGGTAAATGTTTTTTTGACACATATGGTGTCATGGTTTTTTTGTATGGTTTTTTGTTGGCACATATAAACAAAACAAATTAAAACCAATAAAACTTAAAATAGGTAGATTTTTCTGTGAAATCTGCCTAAAACAAAACTTGCGCTTCATTTCTCTTAATTTATGTTTAATGAGTCTCATATGAAGGCGATTAATAGAGCTTAATAGACCCATCCAGCTTCCGAAGAAGACTCCAACCTGCCCTACTAGAATGCTCTCTCTCTCTCTCTCTCTCTACTCCAACCAGGAATGTATTCTTCACCCGAAGTCTTTTGGGGTGCATTTCTTTGCAGTTGAAATAACGACTCCTACGAACCTATCGTAATTTTTAGGAATGGGTTGGATTTAGTGAATCACTGTATCCAACTCCGATCCATATTTAGCCCAGTCAGTTTTTTTAAAATTTCATCTAGGTTGAGTAGAGTTTACGTGTGGGATTTGTTTACCTACCTCAAAAATTACTGGACGATGTTGAAAGAGTGGAAAACCTTGTAAGACAACCCTAGTTATTGGAATAGGGTTACGTTGTTCATTTTTTGTGGAAAAACAGAGGTCGGGATTGTAATAACTTGGCCATATAGCAGATCAAATTAGGTTTTCATTTCTT
The DNA here is from genome assembly GCA_963693315.1 of Diogma glabrata. Taxonomy (NCBI): domain Eukaryota; kingdom Metazoa; phylum Arthropoda; class Insecta; order Diptera; family Cylindrotomidae; genus Diogma; species Diogma glabrata. Next base: position 87,732,568 of record OY856188.1, on the reverse strand, counting down.
TCGTATCATATACATACCAGGAACATGTTGTCGATTGGTCCCGTCAGTTAGTTGTATGCCATTGGAATTGTTGTTTGAGTAGGACCACTGATTGTGATGGCTATTAAAGTCACCAACGTATACTGCTGGGTGGTGAAATAATGGTAAAGTATCAGCTGGCCACGCTGTATTTAGGGGCTTGTTTACGTTAACAATCTTCGTGTTCGATATATCAACAACAATAAGATGTATATCGTTGTCTGTCTGGTGTAAGTACATCTTTGCAGTTCATGATTTCTGACTTAATATACGTGTCAGATCCATATGTTTGATGGTAAATAGTACTAATTAGTTTGTAACCCACAATTTTTCCTCTAGAGGTAAGTTGCGCTTCATCTTTTGCATGCGTTTCCTGCCAGAATTACAACGTTGATATCGAAATACTAATTTTAATACTCTTTCTAAGTGTTCAGTTTTTGACTTGCTAATGCTTTCACTGTTCAATTGCAAAATACGGACTGAGGGTTCAATATTTTTTGTCTTATGGTGCTGAGAAGTACCGTTGTTATTGTGATTTTGATTTCGGTTCATGTTCATTTGTTTGTATCACAAAATATATAGCTTATGACATTAAAACATCACAAAAGAATTGGTAATTTTTGAAGCAACTAAGCAGCGTACAAATAATTTAGATTATACAATGCACTAATGACTATTCCACCGACATCAATTGAAGCGGAAAGAGCTTTTTCTGTGGCAGGTCGTTTCGTCACGAAAATGCGGACAAAATTGAGTTGACAACCTAGTTTTTTGAAAAATTATTTAAAAATTAGTAATATGAATTTATTTTTGTTTTGTTTTTATGAATTCTTTTTAATTTAATTTTTCAAGTTTTTCTAATTGAAAATAATGGAAATTTAAAAATCAATAGCGCATTTTTTGTGCTGTTTTAATTTTACACATTTTTCTACCATCCAATTAGAAAGTTCTAAATTAAAACAATAATTTATGTTGATAAATTATTGTAAAATAATTCCACAAAACAATCTTTAATAAGTATTGTTAAAAATTCAGTACAGTAATCTGTAATTTAATTTTAATATTTTGTTTTATATAATTTCGAATTTCTCCCATCAAGTTTTTATTAAGTTTGTAATTAGAACTTTTTTCTATCAGTCTTTCTTTGAATTTCACAACATTTTGTTAATAATAAATACTTTTGTTAATTGTTTTTTCCAATGTAATTTGGTTTTTCTTCCAACATTTGTTTTTTTCATGACTAAATTTTATTGAATCGATATACATTACCAAGCTCTCTGATCTGGTAAATATTTGGGATTTAACTTTTTGAAGAACTTAGCATTTTCATTACAAGTATATAATATTTATTCGACGCGTTTCGAATGTTATACATGCATCTACGGGTACAAAAAATATATAACATAGTTATATATTTTTTGTACCCGTAGATGAATGTATAACATTCGAAACGCGTCGAATAAATATTATATACCTATTAAAGATTGTTTTGTGGAATTATTTTACAATAATTTATCAACATAAATTATTGTTTTAATTTAAATTATATAACAACTTGGAGACCAGAATAAAATTTCTTTTATATATTTTTATAATAAATAAAAGTTTATTTAAAATATGTTCAGAAAGTTCTAGCTTTTTAGCGTTTCCCGGGATTTCCCGGGATCCCTGGAATTTAACATTTTTTGCCCCGGCTTCCCGGGATTTGATTTTTTACGGGAAATGAGAAACCCTAATTGCTATTGTATTAAACGATAAAATTAGGAAAAAATAAAGAATAATAAATTCAATAGCAAATGAAATTCGACCATATTTCATCGACTTCATGGTTGGCATACATACACTGTTTAAAAATAAATTAAAAACACTCCAAAAATCTAGTAAATGTTTGCTCGCTTAAGGCTTGAAACCACATACAACAGAAACAGAAACAGAATTCCATACAAATTTTACAGAAACCGAATCTTTATCTGTCAAATTTGTATGAAATTCTGTTTCTGTTTCTGTTTCTGTTGTATGTGAATGCCCGGCTTTAATTGCAGGAAAAATCAATTGTCAAATATTTCATATTACATTAATTGTAGTAATCGTTGTTTTCAATCCAAAAGCATTAATATAACTGAGATAATCATAGTAAAATAAAACAAATTGTGAAATTATCCTTTTTAACTATTAAGTTTACTACAGTTGTAGATTAAGAATACTATTTAAAAAAAAACTACACGAAAAAAGAGTATTTTTATGCAATAAATTGCAAACATTTTTTTTTAAAATCGAGTAGTCAAATTTTTGCTGTCATTTATTCAAAATTTTCAAATTTTTCTATTTTATATAATTTGACAAACTGATAATATTTTTTACTCGTGTTATCAATCTACAATCTACAGGTAAGAATGAAGGTTTTTGCTTTATTTAAATGGATTAACGGATATGCTTTTAAAATTATAGGAATTATCAACAAATGTTTGGAAGATATCCAACCGATGGGCAAGTATGTATAAATTACACAAACATAAAATTGTTTCAGTGTAGTAGCAACAATCGCCTGCAAAAAGAGTATTGGAATAAGAGTTATATCTCACTGAACTTATTCAAAATTGCCTTAATACGTTCCACAGCCCGTTTCAGTTTTTATTCGTAGTGCTTTCAAACTTATAAACATTTGCTTTTACATGTAAATACATTTTTACTTTTAAATTTTTTTTTAAATGTTACGGCAGGATCGTAGTGAGATCAAAATATTTCAAAGAAAACTTTGATATTATCTCTAAAAAATTTGGCGTGTTTTTTGACAAAAAATTGAATTTGCTCTAATCAAACCAAACGAAGTCCCTTAAGAATTATCTTTTCTTATTTATAGATTGAATTGGAACATTACTTTCCGCAACAAAAGCAAATACGATTAGGCCAACACGTTCGCACAGCTCTTCTAGAGCCGAAGTAGAAGTTAATTCAGAGAAAAAAATTTATTTTGTAGAATGCAAAAGATTTTAAGCATCAAGTTGTGCTATTGAACTACTTTTGGCAGCAATGTTTGTGTAAAAAATTAGCTAATTAATTAATTAAAAATTATGATTTGACTTTTTAAAATAAATTTGTAGTTATTCTAAAAATTTTAATATTAAGTATTATACTTTAATCAATTATTTAAAAAAGTATTGTTAAATAAAATCATGAATTTAAAAATACTTTGAAATAAAATATATTTTATTATTTGAAGTTCAATATTGAACTTCAAATAATTATAATTATATTATAGTTTAGCTGGTAAGATTAATTTTATTTTCCCTTCACTTTCCCTATAGTAAAACAAAAAATATTTATCTTTTGTTTTACTATAGGGAAAGTGAAGGAATAATCAAATTAATCTTACCAGCTAAACTATAATATTGCTACGTAAGAGTAAAATTTTAACTGCAAAAATTAGTGTGTTTTTTAAATTTTTTTTATTTATTTTTTAACAAAAGAATATGTTTTATAAATCATAACATATGAACAGTCAATTTCAATGCACCCATAAACCGTTCATAAAGCCATGGATTTTAACTATTATTATTGTTATATTGACAACTCATATCGACGGTGTAGATAAAAACGTTCTCGCAACTTAGGGAATCCATCAACACCGAAATCCGCCAAAATTGTTAACAGTCCATTTACAGCTTGCTTAGAAATTTGGTTCAACAATGCCCAATGTATCAATTTTTTAATGGCCAAGTGATTCAAATTATGATTTTCATTGATTTGGTTTATTGGACACATAAAATTTGTTCGCTCCTGGGCATAATTTTCATTTGACGTTAAAGGGATATCGTTCGAGCCATCATTATTGATTGTTGACGATGGTGGCACTAAAATTTCATCTAAAGATCTATTACTTGGCGCTTGTTGGCTTGGAAAATAACATTCAATTCTTACTAGAGAAAAAAATTCGAAAATCTATAACTATTTTTCCCACGATCATAAGAATTATTAGACACTATCCTTAAAGCTGACTCTTCATTAGTCTTTTTCATCTTTTTTTCTAGCCAAAATAGAACGGGAAACCATGATTAATTCTCTAAAGAGAGAGTAAGACGAATATCACACTTTTTCATGGAAAAAATATTTTATAGGATTGGAATTGTGACATTTCACCATTATTTTTAATAAACATCTAATTTTATTATATATTTTTAACAATGTCGTATCCAACATAGACTGCTAGATAATTTTAAATATATTTTTTCAGGGTAAGAGTCGTCTTTTTCCATAAAAAAGTCTTGCTCTATAGACTTTTTTTATAGTAGAACACTTTTTTATAGTATATTACTTTTTTTTTAAAAAAAAAGTTATATACTATAAAAAAGTGTTCTACTATAAAAAAAGTTTATAGAGCAAGACTTTTTTATGGAAAAAGACGACTTGTACACTGAAAAAATATATTGAAAATTATGTAGCAGTCTATGTTGAATACGACATTGTCAAAAATGTATAATAGAATTAGATTTTTATTAAAAATAATGGTGAAATGTCACAATTCCAATCCTATAAAATATTTCTTCCATGAAAAAGTGTGATATTCGTCTTACTCTCTCTTTAGAAAATTAATCATGGTTTCTCGTTCTATTTTGGCTAAAAAAAAAGATGAAAAAGACTAATGGAGAGTCAACTTAAAGCGGTTATAGCTAACTGCAAAATGTTGATAGTTTATACGGGTGGTTAACCCACCGTTATTTCACAAACACATTTCAACCGTTATGATATTTTAGTGTTTTTACTGTTTCCCTAAAATAGCAACCGTTAAGAAATTATAGATAAATTCCTAAAAATTTCTAATAAAGTTGAAAATGATCGGTGAAATGCTAGTCTTGTGACGGTTTTTTGCAACCGCTAGGTCTAACGGTTGGAAATTGTTTGTTGGACTGGTTCTGGTATCTTGTATCTGGTATCTGCTATTTGGTATTTGGTATTTGGTATCTGGTATCTGGTAGCTAGTATCTGGTATCTGGTATCTGGTATCTGGTATCTGGTATCTGGTATCTGGTATCTGGTATCTGGTATCTGGTATCTGGTATCTGGTATCTGGTATCTAATATCTTGTATCTGGTATCTGGTATTTATCTGGTATCTGATATCTGGTCTACCCCATGTGGTATCTGGTATCTGTTATGTGGTAGCTGGTATCTGGTATCTGGTTTCTGGTATCTGGTATCTGGTATCTAGTATCTGGTATCTGGTATCTGGTTTATGATATCTGATTCATGGTATCTAATATATGGTTTCTGATATCTGGTTTCTGGTATCTGGTATCTGATATGTAGTAGCCGGTATCTGATATTTGGTATTTGATATGTGGTAGCTGGTATCTGGTAGCTGGTATCTGGTATCTGGTATTTGGTATCTGTTATCTAGTATCTGGCATCTGGTATATAGTATTTGGTATCTGGTTTCCGCAGTATCTGGTATCTGGTATCTGGTATCTTGTATCTGGCATCTGGTGTCTGTTATCTGTTATCTGGTATCTTGTATCTTGGATGTGGTATCTGGTATCTGGTATCCGATATGTGGTGTTTGGTATCTGGTATCTGGTATATGGTATGTGGTCCTGGTATCTTGTATCTGGTATCTGGTGTCTGGTATCTGGTATCTGGTATCTGATAACTGGTATCGGGTATCTGTTAGCAGGTATCTAGTATCTGGTATGTGGATTCTGGTATCTTATATCTGATATCTGGTATCTGGTATCTGGTATCCGATAGCTGGTATTTGGTATCTGGTATCTGGTACCTGGTACCTGGTACCTGGTTTCTGGTATCTAGTATCTGGTCGCTGTATGCTGATATCTGGTATCTGGTATCAAGTGTCTGGTATCTGATATCTGGTATCTAATATAAGATATCTGATACTTGGTATTTGGTATCTGGTATCTGGTATTTGGTAGCTGGTATCTGGTATCCGGTATCTGGTATCTGGTATCTGGTATCTGGTATCTGGTATCTGGTATCTGGTAGCTGTTATCTGGTATCTGTTATCTGGTTTCTGGTATCTGGTATTTGTTTTTGGTATCTGGTATCTGGTATCTGGATTATGGTATCTGGTATTTGATATCTGATATTGGTATCTGGTATCTGGCATCTAATATCTGGTATCTGGTACCTGGTATCTGGTATCTTTTATCTGGTATCTGGTATCTGTTATCTGGTATCTTGCATCCGCTATCTGGTATCCGGTAACTGGTATTTGGTACCTGGTATCTGGTATCTGGTATCTGGTATCTGGTATCTGGTATCTGGTATCTGGTATCTGGTATCTGGTATCTGGTATCTGGTAACTGGTATCTGGTAGCTTGTATCTGGTATCTGGTATCTAGTATCTGGAATCTGGTATCTAGTATCAGGTATCTGGTATCTGGTATCTGGTTTCTGGTATCTGGTATCTTGTTTCTGGTGTCCTGTATCTGGTATCTGGTATCTGTTAGCTAGTATCTGGTATCTAGTATCTGGTATCTGGTTTCGGGTATCTGGTTTCTGGTTTCTGGTTTCTGGTATCTGGTATATGGTATCTGGTATCTGGCATCTGGTTTCTGGTTTTCTATTTCCATTTAAAAAGTGGATTATTAAAATTTTTTTTATATCACTAAAAACCCAATTTCTTTTTATTATTTTTACAAATCATTTAACATATTTTTGTTTTGCCCAAAATATTGAAATGTGTCAAGTCAATCGGTTTTTAAAGAAAATGCATTACCGTGAAATTATATAAAAAAATATTGCTAACTTAAAATCTAATAGAATTTTATTGGGTTAATCCTTAATGATATTTTTTATTTTCGAGCAAAATTTATTTAAATGTATAAAATTAATTGATTAAAAGAATAAAATAAACTTCGTTGTCAATTTGTTTTATTTTTTTATCAATAAATTTTAAAAGAATTTAATTTAAATTAATACATGTTACTCTCTCGGAAGGATAAAACGTTGTATTGGGTTCGTGTTTAAAGAATTTTTTTCTCTTGAAAATTTGCAACTTATGCTTTACTTCTTTGTCCGAACTGCGTACAAATGGAATAGTTTGCCGGAACACTTAGTCTCAGGTGGCTTCAACCCACAGATGTTTAAAAAAAGCGTTAATCTACACCTCAGAACGCCAGTTGTTGTGGGACCCAGGTCTAGACCTAGGTCTTAAAAGGTATTTATGTGTTGTTGTGACACATATTCTAAACCCTATTACACAACACATTTTATTAAAAAAAAAAAAAAAAAAAAAAATAGAATAAAATATATCATTGAAAACTGACCCAAAAAACTACTATTGTGTTACGCTTATTTAAAAATCTTTGCGCAACAGAATAAAATTAACAGCTGTTTTTCATTAACAGCTGTTTCGCACAAAAACAGACTAACACTTTTTAGAAGATAAAAGATGGATTATTCGAAGTAATAATGCATTATATTTGGGCTGTGTTTGCCATCAAAATTGATAACTAACATAAGAGCGGTCATATTTTCGTATAGATTTTGCTAGTGTTCGACAATGGTTCTTGCAAAAATGGGAAAATGTGAATGAATTATTTCACACTTTTACTGTTTAGAAGTTTATTGATTCTAGGAAAATAAAATGAAATCTAGTTGGTGAAGTGAATAAAAGTTTGAGGAGAAGAAAGCGGCTCAGCGACTCATTTTTTATTTCCAAAAACGAAATACAACAAGCATTAAAGTCGACCATCTATTCAAGGGTGAAATAAGTTTGAAATGATTTCATTGGTATCTGGTATCTAGTATATGGTATCTGGTATCTGATATATCTTGTATCTTATATCTGGTATTTGGTATCTGGTATCTGGTATTTGGTATCTGGTATCTGGTATCTGGTTTTTAGTATATGGTATCTGGTTCAGGTATCTGATATCTTGTATCTGGTGTCTGGTATATGGTATCTGTTATATGCTATTTGGTAGCTGGTATCCGGTATTTGGTGTTTGGTATCTGGTATCTGGTATCTGGTATCTGATATCTGGTATCTGGTATCTGGTTTTTAATATGTGGTAACTGGTATCTGGTATCTGGTAGCTTGTATCTGGTATCTGGCATCTGGTATCTGGTATCTGGTATCTGGTATTTGGTATCTGGTATCTGTTATCTGGTATCTGGTATCTGGTATCTGGTATCTGGTATCTGGTATCTGGTATCTGGTATCTGGTATCTGGTTTCTGGTATCTAGTATCTGGTATCTGGTATTTGGTATCTGGTATCTGGTAGCTGTTATGTGGTATCTGTTATCTGGTATCTGTTATCTGGTATCTGGTTTCTGAGATCTGGTATCTGGTATCTGGTATCTGGTATCTGATCTCTGGTGTCTGGTATCTGATGTCTGGTATCTGGGGTCTGGCATCTGGTATCTGGTATCTGGTATCTTGTATCTGGTATCTGGTATGTGGCATCTGGTATCTGCTATTTGGTATCTGGTATCTGGATTCTGGTATCTGTTAGCTAGTATCTGGTATGTGGTATCTGGTATATGGCATCTAGTATCTGGGATCTGGTATCTGGTATCTGGTATCTTTTATCCGGTATCTGGTATCTGTTATCTGGTATCTGGTATCTTGCATCCGGTATCTGGTATCCGGTATCTGGTATTTGGTATCTTTTATCTGGTATCTGGTATCTGGTATCTGGTATCTGGTATCTGGTATCTGGTATCCGGTATCTGGTATCTGGTATCAGGTATCTGGTATCTGGTATCTGGTTTATGGTATCTGGTATCTGGTATCAGATATCTGGTATCTTGTTTCTGGTATCTGGTATCTGGTTTCTGGTATCTGGTTTCTGGTATCTGGTTTCTAGTATCTGGTATCTGGTATCTGGTATCTGGTACCTGGTATCGGGTATCTAGTTTCTGGTATCTGGTATATGGTATCTGGTATCTGGCATCTGGTATCTGGTTTTTGATTTCCATTTAAAAATTGGATTATTAAAATTTTTTTTATTGTAATAAAAACCCAATTTCTTTTTATTATTATTACAAATCATTTAACATATTTTTGTTTTGCTCAAAATATTGAAATGTGTCAAGTCAATCGGTTTTTAAAGAAAATGCATTACCGTGAAATTAAGTAAAAAAATATTGCTAACTTAAAATCTAATAGAATTTTATTGGGTTAATTCTTAATGATATACTTTATTTTCGAGCAAAATTTATTTAAATGTATAAAATTAATTGATTAAAAGAATAAAATAAACTTTGTTGTCAATTTGTTTTATTTTTTATCAATAAATTTTAAAAGAATTTAATTTAAATTAATACATGTTACTCTCTTGGAAGGATAACACGTTGTATTGGGTTCGTGTTTAAAGAATTTTTTTCTCTTGAAAATTTGCAACTTATGCAAATAGAATAAAATATATCATTGAACACTGACCCAAAAAACTACTATTGTGTTACGCTTATTTAAAAATCTTTGCGCAACAGGATAAAATTAACAGCTGTTTTTCATTAACAGCTGTTTCGCATAAAAACAGACTAACACTTTTTAGAAGATAAAAGATGGATTATTCGAAGTAATAATGCATTATATTTGGGCTGTGTTTGCCATCAAAATTGATAACTAACATAAGAGCGGTCATATTTTCGTATAGGTTTTGCTAGTGTTCGACAATGTTTCTTGCAAAAATGGGAAAATGTGAATGAATTATTTCACACTTTTACTGTTTAGAAGTTTATTGATTCTAGGAAAATAAAATAAAGTCTAGTTGGTGAAGTGAATATAAATAAAAGTTTGAGGAGAAGAAAGCGGCTTAGCGACTCATTTTTTATTTCCAACAACCAAATACAACAAGCATTAAAGTCGACCATATGTTCAAGGGTGAAATAAGTTTGAAATTATTTCATTATTCAATTGGTCTACAAAACTAAAAAAATTAAATGACAACACATACAAAATAAATTTTCACATCAAAATTATTTGACTATGTTGTTAGTTTTCTTAATTGAAATTAAAATTAAATGAATAAAACCGTTATCAAAAATTAAATTTAACATCTTAAAACAAAAAAAATTTCTATAACAGCATATATAAAGTCTTCTTTAATGCAGGCTTAACCCTCTGTAAAAATGGGATGTTTTCCACTAGTGTAAAATCATTTTCGCTAAATAACAAGTTTAACAAGCTTATAAAAATTTTGAATGTCGTCGATTTTGAATTAAATAATTTATAATAAATGTCGTTTATATGTCGTAGAAGATCGTTACTATCGTAGAAAACTTGCATTTCAATGCGCGAGATAAAAACGTTTTACGTTCGTGACATAGCCTCACTTGACGCTGACGCACCTTGTGAACAAATTTTCACTCATGAAAAAACAGTGTTTCAATCTCTTGGATCAAAATATAATATTCACCATGCAAGAAGATAAATATTCCAAGATTCTTCAAAAATTTCGTTTTAATTTTTGCGACTGACCAAACAAACAAAACAATTTTTTTATTAAAAACAAAATTTAATTTAGAAAACTTTCTTAGCCACTTGAAGGTAAAATGAAAATATTTTACAACAATTTTAATTCAAGTTTAATTGGTGCGTGAGTTTGAATTTCAAATTATTTTTTTTCTGTTTACTGATTACGGTTCTTATGATGGTAAACTAATTAAAAAGTTATTTTAAGTTTACGGTTATTTTTGAAATATTACCAAATGATATCATTGATGACAGAATGTTAGAATTAAATTGTTTTTACCAAAATGATTAATTTTTCTACTTCCAACGTTGATTCGTCAATTATATTTTATTTACATAATTATAATTGGGTTTGTTTTATAAAATCTTTGGTTTTCCTTAAATTATGGATTTGATTTCGAAAACTCAAGTACCTACTCTGATTCTTGATAACATGAGAATGTTTTTATTTAACAAAGTGAGTTTAAATTATTTCGATGGTTTATCTTTCAAACTGCTAACTGTGGGTTTTTTGAAAGTACAAAACAAGGAACAAATTGACAGTTGGTTGATAGTTTTTACAGAAGGAGTTGAAAAGATAATGCAGTAGTACATAAAATGGTGTCAATATCATTGAACCTCATTTAAAACATTGAACCTCATTTAAAAATCCATACAATTTTAGAGCGATCTAGTTTCGAACCAATGAGAAAATTTTTAAACTTTAAAAAAGTTTATCATTTTCATCAGGGCTAGCCGACTAGATAAACTCTACCAAAAAATGTTAACGCTAATGATTATAAACCAAAAATTAGGTTACAACTCTAGCGAAGTGTAAAAACAAAAAATTTACATAAACATACATTTAATAAATTCATATATTATTCTTGATGGGAGATTTTCCATCGGGGTGATGTTACATCACAAATAATTTACTGAATTAATTGTTGATCATGTGTCAATAGACACAAGTGAAGACTAGTCATCTTCTTCTCACAGATACAATTTTGTTATTCAATACTAGAAAATCTAGAGTATAACAAAACAGTGATCACCAGAGAAATTAATTGACTAAACCTGAATTTATTAAATGTATGTTTATGTAAATTTTTTGTTTTTACACTTCGCTAGAGTTGTAACCTAATTTTTGGTTTATAATCATTAGCGTTAACATTTTTTGGTAGAGTTTATCTAGTCGGCTAGCCCTGATGAGAATGATAAACTTTTTTAAAGTTTAAAAATTTTCTCATTGGTTCGAAACTAGATCGCTCTAAAATTGTATGGATTGCAAAAAGTTTCATAATTTGCACCATAATTTTTTAGATTCAGTTCTTATATTATTCTTGATGGGAGATTTTCCATCGGGGTGATGTTACATCACAAATAATTTACTGAATTAATTGTTGATCATGTGTCAATAGACACAAGTGAAGACTAGTCATCTTCTTCTCACAGATACAATTTTGTTATTCAATACTAGAAAATCTAGAGTATAACAAAACAGTGATCACCAGAGAAATTAATTGACTAAACCTGAATTTATTAAATGTATGTTTATGTAAATTTTTTGTTTTTACACTTCGCTAGAGTTGTAACCTAATTTTTGGTTTATAATCATTAGCGTTAACATTTTTTGGTAGAGTTTATCTAGTCGGCTAGCCCTGACGAGAATGATAAACTTTTTTAAAGTTTAAAAATTTTCTCATTGGTTCGAAACTAGATCGCTCTAAAATTGTATGGATTGCAAAAAGTTTCATAATTTGCACCATAATTTTTTAGATTCAGTTCTTATATTATTCTTGATGGGAGATTTTCCATCGGGGTGATGTTACATCACAAATAATTTACTGAATTAATTGTTGATCATGTGTCAATAGACACAAGTGAAGACTAGTCATCTTCTTCTCACAGATACAATTTTGTTATTCAATACTAGAAAATCTAGAGTATAACAAAACAGTGATCACCAGAGAAATTAATTGACTAAACCTGAATTTATTAAATGTATGTTTATGTAAATTTTTTGTTTTTACACTTCGCTAGAGTTGTAACCTAATTTTTGGTTTATAATCATTAGCGTTAACATTTTTTGGTAGAGTTTATCTAGTCGGCTAGCCCTGACGAGAATGATAAACTTTTTTAAAGTTTAAAAATTTTCTCATTGGTTCGAAACTAGATCGCTCTAAAATTGTATGGATTGCAAAAAGTTTCATAATTTGCACCATAATTTTTTAGATTCAGTTCTTATATTATTCTTGATGGGAGATTTTCCATCGGGGTGATGTTACATCACAAATAATTTACTGAATTAATTGTTGATCATGTGTCAATAGACACAAGTGAAGACTAGTCATCTTCTTCTCACAGATACAATTTTGTTATTCAATACTAGAAAATCTAGAGTATAACAAAACAGTGATCACCAGAGAAATTAATTGACTAAACCTGAATTTATTAAATGTATGTTTATGTAAATTTTTTGTTTTTACACTTCGCTAGAGTTGTAACCTAATTTTTGGTTTATAATCATTAGCGTTAACATTTTTTGGTAGAGTTTATCTAGTCGGCTAGCCCTGATGAGAATGATAAACTTTTTTAAAGTTTAAAAATTTTCTCATTGGTTCGAAACTAGATCGCTCTAAAATTGTATGGATTGCAAAAAGTTTCATAATTTGCACCATAATTTTTTAGATTCAGTTCTCATTTAAAACATGCCAAGGCGTTTTATTATGGTTGAAACTTTTTTCGATTTTTCTTAACTTAATTTCCTGTACTTTTGACAGAGATACCAATCGTTTTATTTCATAAAAAGTTATGCGCTTTGCAATCCAGAATATTTGTTTTTTAACTTGTATCCATAAATGATCCATTTGAGTGACTACTGTTAATATTAGGCTGATTTATACTCTTCAGACTAATTTAAATTTTTACTTAACATTAACGTAATACAATTGAACAAACTTTATATTTAAATTTAGAATGTGAACGTCTGCTTACCATCTCTCAAAAATGAATCTGGTCCATAAACCAAAGAGCATTCTATTGTTCTTTTAATGAAAATTATAAAATTGAATTCATTATCTTTCGATTGTCCTTTGTATTAGAGCTTTAATACTTCTATTGTGATTGGGCGTTTTGTTTTTATTTTTTTCTTCTTATTCAATATAAATTTATAATCCAAAATTTAATATTCTTTTCATTGCCTATAATCCTCTTATCACAAATTGTAGTCTAAATCCATCTCTTTTCATAACTTTATTTATTTATTATTTTTGTGATCTTCGTGCCGACAAAATAAAAAATAACTATATAGTTTAACATTTTCCTTTAACATTTCCTTTTAGTTTTCCGAATTATTTTATTTATTATTTTTATTGGTCTATTGTTTTATGTGGATGTTTTTATTGTGGCTTCCTGCTCTATAATTTTCCCTATTTTGAGTAATGAGCAACACAATAAGAAAATAGAAGAATTGTTGGAAATAAGGGAAATAATTTTATATAAACTGCTTTCATCAAATAATAATAGAAGTAGATAATATTCACTATATTTTATGTTGCTACAGTTTGTAACAATGACAGTTGAAATTATTACGAATTAACTACAAATATGCTACGGTCGGCAGACAGACAGACCGTCATTTTTAGTTATTTATAGACGCGTTACGTTCTAGACGACCCATAACGTTGGCCGACTAATATTTAGTTTCATTTTGAGTTTAAAAAACACATTGTTTCTGAAATTTATGGGAAACAAAACTAAACAAAATTATAGTATTAGAATGATTATTATTATTACCGAAGTTGTCGAAGTTTTTTTACTGTAGTGCCAAGTTCAAGTTAAAGCTAGGTTGCTGGTAAAAAAATTGCGATTTTAAAAAGTTGGTAATTTGTGATTTTTTACAACTTTGCTTTGCTTTTTACAACTTGTAATAAGATATTACAAATAAATCTTCTATTTTAAGAATCAAATCTCGAGAAACTTAATTTAGAAACTGCTTTATAGTTTTCTTTTGATAAATATATTTTTTAACAGGAAAATGAATATAAACGATAAAGAAAACAACTAACTTTTACTGCTTTGTGAAAAACAAACACAAACATTTTTGAGAACTTGACAAAAGAAGTTCTTAATACTTATTTGAAAAGAAATTTTTATTTATCTCTTAACTTAAAACTTAATTAAATATTTTGACCTTTATTTAAAGTATATTACTTGACATAAAAATGTAACTGTAGTACACTTGACTTTGTTTGTTGTTTCATTTCATCAAACAATGGCAAATTTTGAAATAACGCTGAATGCTTGGCATTTTCAAACTAAATACATAAGCTTTTGTTTGTTTTCAAATTATTATAATATTAGAAGAATTAATACAGAAAAACAGAATCTGTTATTTTTCTGAACAATATTTTCGAATATTTATGTAAGGTTTACCTTAAGTCGTTTGAAATTAAACTTTTAACTGACATGTTTACAATAAAAATATGTTCATATATTGTTTTTGGGAGTGGAAAAATAAAATAACATGAACATTAAACACAAAGAAAGTGATTTTATATTGTCAGCACTTGCTCGGCTGTTTGATAGATGGCGTAACAAATAGATTTATTATCCCGATGGAAAGCCTTGTTTGATACCGTTTGTATTTCCGATGACTACTCTTATTTAAACTACAAATGCGTAGATCTGCGGCGTTTAAGATATTCATCCTACTTTACAAATAAAACATAAATTTAGTTCTCTTGTTCTGGTGAAAGTCACAGCTACTAGTTTTAGTTTACGTGGAATTTAAAAAAGTTTAAGCCCAATAGCTCTATGGAGAAGTCGAAAGAGCGTTTTGAATAGCGAAACTATTGCATTTCTCAGACAACGTTGACAGATTTTAGTTCAATTGTTTTCATAACGTCTGCTTAGAGCTTGAATTTAGAAGAATACGTTAATTTAATGCGTAGTATAGTTCTTGAAAAGGAAAATAAAAACTATTAGTTTTTCTTCAAATAGATTTATTTCCATTTGCATTATAATAACATCGATTTAGTTTTTCGTCTAAAGAAACATCTTCTGAAGTTTATTCATTGATTCAATATAATAAGCGAATATTTATAATTAACTAATGTTATTGTTTTTTATGTTCAAAAATTTTTATTGTTGCAAATTTGTACAATTTTTATATTAAAAAGTAAATCTTGGAATTATTGTAATTATGGATGCATTAGTTTGTGGCGAACACGGGTAATATAGTTTTAACAAGTTTTTATAGGTAGTCCCACCTTCTTTTCTTTTTGAAAATTTTAAAAAACAACCAAGTTTAAATAAAACAATTAGATTAAAAAAATTTATGGCTGTTTGCACGAAAAATATATAAGGAATTTTAAAAATTTAATTTCTGCAAGTGGTTTCGCATTACCGGTCAAGCAGAACGTTACTCACGTTATGGAAACATGTGATTCTCTCTCCCATTTCTTGTAAGTATTGTAGACTACAACTGGACAAACTGGTGATAGCCAAACATAATTCGACACTATGTTGGCTCAAGGTAGTTGTTCCTCTTTCAACAGTCCATGACCATCCCCTCTCCACCTCGCCAAAAAGAAGAACGGTGAGTATAGAGGCCGTGCACTTTATAATGTCTATACTCCAGATAAATACCCTATTCCTCACTTGCAGAACTTTAACCAACAATTATATGGATGCAACATTATTTAAACTATGGATTTCGTTCGTGCCTATCATCAAATTCCTATTGATGAACACGACATTGCTTAAACAGCAATATCCACCCCGTTCGAACTTTTTGAATTCGTTCGAATGACATTGGACAGCAAAATGCAGCGCCATCGTTCCAACGGTTCATGCATTCACTTCTATAAGAGACCTTGACTTCTGTTTCATCAACATTCAACATAGATGACCTACTAATTAACACTTTTGAGGAACTCCTCACTCACCTTCTAACTGTTTGAACGTCTTTTTAACGCAGGTCTCATCGTCAACGTTGAAAAATGCAACTTTACAAAAAACAACTTTAAATTTTCAGGCCATCAGAATAACTCGACGGGAATTAAGCCAACTTTAGATTGTATCGATGATATCAACAGTTTCGGTCGTCCAGAAACCGTTAGGCAGCTCTGTCGTTTTCTATGAGTGATTCATATGTACCGTCATTCCATACCTCAAGCTGGTGACAATCAAGCCATCCTTAATGATTATTTTAAAGGTTTTAAGAAGAATGACAAGCAAGTCATTCAATTATCCGAGGACGCCATTCAAGTCTTCGACCTTGGCAAGCGACAACTTGACAAGGCAACAACTCTTGCCTATTTCTCACACACAGTCCATCTTGCGGTAATGGTTATTGCTTGTGATAAAGCACTTGGCGTAGTAGTTCAACAACCAATTACCAACTGTTGGCACTTCTCAGTTTCTTCTCTGATCGACTCAAGAAGTCCCATATGAAATATAGTGTGATCGTGAACTTCTAGCAGTTTGGTTTGTTGATGCCCAGCTCGATGACTGCGATCTCAAGGAATTAATGGACACTAGTTCCACACTTCAATTCCGCCCATTTCCTTTAACTTTTGGGTAATCTTCTTCTCAAACAGTTTTACGCGATACATCTTCTGGTAACGCACAACCTTATATACCAAAACAATTTCGTCAATCCGTTTTTAATAGCCTACACCATTTATCCCATTCAGAGTTTAACATCTCTGACAAACTCCTTGCGGATAAAGTCATTTGACCATCCATTAAAAAGGATGTTGAACAAATGTCTCAGAACTGTCTGGCTTTTCAAAAAACCAAAGTTTCCAGGACCACACAATCTCCTTTGAGTAAATATGCCCCAACTTCACAACGATCTTACGAGATACATATGGACATAATTGATCCACTTCCTACTGCTGAGGACAAATAATATTGTGTCACAATTATTGACCGCTATATATACGCTGGCACTAGCCCACTCCCATCTCGGCTTTCACTGCTGATACGGTAGCCTAATTTTACTGAGTCTTCAGTAATCGTCACTGATTAGAGCTCCCAATTTGAATCCAACCTTTTTAGTAAGTTGTGTAAGCTTATAGGTTTCGAACGGAACGATTTTGAACGTTGGTATTAAAAACTCAAATCTGCTATCATGGTTTACGACAGGACAGACTGAACACGGCTATTATGTTCCATCCTGAATGGTTTACGCACAAATTTTCGTGAAGATTTCCAATCTTCTTCTGCCGAACTAGTTTATGGTACGCAAAACCGTCTTCCTGGATAATTTTTCAGCAAAAAGCTAAATGTTGCTTCTCAATCTGATTTTTTTCACCAGTTTAAACAATCTTTTGATCACCTTCGTCCCATTAATGCATCAACGTATTCTTCCAAAAATGTTTTCTTTTTAACAGCCCTTGATTCTTGTTCTCATGTCTTCTTTTGCACTAAATTAGTATGAACGTCGCCTTAGCCTCCATACGAAAGTACATACCTAGTCATTAGTCGCGATGAAAATAATTTTGTCATTGCTCGCAAAGGCCTACACGTGTGAGTCTCCATCGATAGGTTAACACCTTGTTTTAGGTTAGAATCTGAAGATATCTCGACCCAACCTCCCTTTCATTTTCACTCCTACAGAAGTTGAAAAACACTGCGCAGACGGCACTGCATTGGCTAAATAGGTAAAATGGAATATTACACCACAAATGTTCACTTTTAATCCTTCTGCTGCAACTACTCAAGCAAGTAGAACTACTAGAACTTTCACTCGTTCTTTTAATAAAATGGCATACTAAACCTCTTTTTTTATCTTTTCATATCGTCCTACCTGCGATGGAACTAGTGAGGGTGTGTTGTGGCGAACATGGGCAATATATTTTTAACAAGCTTTTTGTTAGTAATCACACCTTTTTCCCTATTTTTTAAATTCTTAAAAATAATCAAGAGCACGCTAAAATAAAACAATTAGATTTATATTACAACAATTTTATGGCGTCGTCATCTTAATCAAATTAAATAAAGAACTTAAGTATATTTGTAATGTATTAATGCAAGTGATTGGATTGAAACGTTCTGTATTGAAAAAACTAATTGATAAATAGTGTGTAACTTAACTAAAAAATATAGTTAAATAAAATTATGTGTTAACCTTTGCGTGAACGGATATTTTTAGCGACTGATATGAACAATATCTACCCCGGTAGATATTACATAAATCATAATATCAACAAACGTAACTATGTATTTATTTTACTTTTGTGTAAGCATACAATAAAACATATATTTAAAAATAAAGTTACTTGTTTTTCACATTGACCAGTAAAAATTTTCATATAAGACCAAAGGAAAAAAAATATCTACCCGGGTAGATATTATTTTCTTACTTAATATCAACTTACATAATATCAACAAACGTGTAATAATATCAAACATGTATAAATATCATAATATCATTTTGCTTTTGTGTAAGCATACAATAAAAGCACACATTTAAAAATAAAGTTCCTTGTTTTTCACATTGACCAGTAAAAATGTTCATATAAAACCCAAGGAAAAAATATCTACCCGTGTAGATATTGTTTTCTTGCGTAAAAAAAACCATAAAAATCCAAAATAAGTGTTAAAAGGAAGTCCAAAATATTTTTTTCTCGGATTTGCGAAATCAATTTAAAAATTAGTCACATAGCTGAACAGGCATGATGATTGGTTAAAAACTCATAAAGCTATTGAATTACAAAAACCGTGATATCTACCCGGGTAGATACTTTTCACGTGAAGGTTAACAAGTTTTTAAAAAACTATGGATGTTGATAGAACTAAGAAGCAGTTGAATAATTATTAATTGAAAACATTGATATAGTTGATTGGAAAACATAATCATCAATGGAACAAGAAGAAACCAGACTAATTTATGGGCAAATTCTTCAGTATAATTTTTTAAATGATATGTTAATATTCCCTGGCAAAAATTCTTGTAGGAAAATTATATAGGAACTTACTTATCAGGATCTTATCAGTCCCAGAAGACTTTTTCATATCTAATGATTATAAACCGTTCAAAATGTCCGATTCTTCAATATATATAAGAAAGGTTACACAGTTTTTCAATATGTCCAAGATTAGTAGTTGACCCGTCAATAGCTGTGGAAACATTGTTCAAAACCATTGTAGTGGGATAACATCTTGTACTTCTTTTTGAGTTGATGAATTCGTAAAAGCTTTTTGGGTCTTTTATCAACCATCTCCCAGATTTTTAATATAAGAGTCTAACGCCGCATTAGATTTAGTTGCAAATTGGGAAAAAAGTAGCTCATGATTCCTGCGACTGATCTCATTTGGATTTTTTTTGTACTTTTTATATGTAATGTTTCTTCTATTCCGTAGATTTCTTAGATCATCGTTAAGTCATGGTTCCTCTTTCTTATTTTTCTTAATTTTTAACGGCACAAAATAATTCATAATTGAAATTAGAAGTTCCATGAAATTTTTTATCGCATCCTCAAAGTTATCATTAAGAAGTATACTTTGAAAATCAACTAGATTGATAGCGGCGTTAATCTGCTCATAGTAAGCATTTTTAAAATCGTAATAGTATTTCAGGGCATTTTTAGAAATAAGTGACTGGCACTCCAAATTCTACTTGATTAATAGGGCCTTATAATGAACTGTGTCCGCAATAAATGACTCAGTTCTGTCTGGGGGACATAATAAACTGGTTTCATACGCGGAAGTAAAAAAGAGGTCTAATTGACGTTTTTTATCGTTATGCACATCTGACTTTTGTATTATGTTGTTACCATAAGCTGCATTAATCAGGTTTAAATCATTGGTATGACTAGGACTATCATTGATATGAACCGGCAACAGTAGATTATCATCATCAGGATCCCTACCAAATTGTAAGTTAGGTCTATTAAAATCCACCAAGATACAAATCTCATCAAGATCTCCCAACTTATCAACAACGTTGTTAATTGAGTCATTTACGTATTCGTACGCAGTTTCATCTGACTTAGGTCAAAGAGATTTTTTTGTGCGTACATCGTGCGAGCTCAAAACTTAGGTCAAAAGAGATTTTTTTGTGCGTACATCGTACACATGGAATGCTTTGCCCGAATCAATAGTCTCGAGTGCTTTCAATCCACAAAGATTTAAAAAAAGCGTCCACCTATACCTCAAGACGCATGTTGTTGTGGGACCTACGTCTTAAAAGGTATCTATGTGTTGTTGTGACACATTTTGTAATTCCTACTACACAACACTTCTTATTAAAAAAAAAAAAAAAAAAAAAAAAAAGGTGGAATATAAACTGCACCAATGAAAATTGATTTTTTTTTTTAACAATTTATTGGGACAGTATGTTTTCTTTAGCTGTAATTGCCTCTACTTAATTAAAAAAATTTAAAATTCCGATTTGTGTCCCGTTTCTTCCTTTTATGAGTATATTTTCATTTAATTCAGATAAAACAAGTCTTATGAAGTGATAGTTTTGTTAATCTATCGCCGGTTGTTAAGATTGACACTGTTATCTATTTTCTGTCTAATTGCAATAATTAGTTCACACTGCAGAATTACAGAAGAATGTGAATTAAATTGAATAAAGTGAAGAAAAAAATTTGACCAAAATATGCATTTTACTTCGGTCTGAAAGACCTAAGTATTACATTCTCGAGCTAAAAGTGAAATTCTTACCTCCACTTTTTTTTTGCATTTCTCGACGTTTTATGACTTACTGATTCTAAAAAAAGTAAAAAATAATTACGGCCAGCCGTCACAACCGTCTAGAAAACCGCCGTCTAGAAAACCGCTGGAGGATTTCAAAAATTTTTGTTTCTAAAAATAGGTACACTCAATGGTAAGAGCCAAAAGGACGGTGTGTTCGATAGTTGTCCCAAAAGTGTGTCAAAAAATCATCAAGTGTGTCAGAACAAGGAAATTTACATATTTTTGGCCTAAAAAGCGTTCATTTTAAGTTATTACGAGTAGGAACATTGAATTTGGAGAAATTTTGATGGTTGGAATTGGTATGTGAGACCAAAATCTAGATTATTGCATTTAAGTTTGTCAAAAAAAGTTATCAAGTATGTCAAAAGAATGATTTTTTTTTTAACCAATTTTTATGCGAAAAATGAAATAATTTGGATGACATGAAATTTAATCGAAATGAAATTGGACTTGGAAATTTTTCATTTTATTATGGAATATTACTTACTTTTGGAATATTTTTGGAATTATGAAAAAAGTTTGTAGTTTTGATTTTGTTATAAGTCTTGCGATATTTTTAGAATTTTGGAAAAAGTTTTTTGAATTTCGAATTTTTGATTTGGAAAAAGTTTCAATTTTTGATTTTGTAATAATTTTTGGAATATTTTTAGAATTTTGAAAAAAGTTTATATATAAAATTTTGTTATAATTTTTGCAATATTTTTAGAATTTTGAAAAAGTTTCAATTTTAGGTTATGTAAGAATTTTCGGATTATTTTTAGAGTTTTGAAAAGGTTTAAATATTTGATTTTGTAATAATTTTGGGAATATTTTTAGAATTTTGAAAAAGTTTGTTTTATTGATTTTGTTATAATTTTTGCAATATTGCAAGAATATTGGAAAAAGTTTCAATTTTTTGTAAGAATTTTCGGAATATTTTTAGAGTTTTGAAAAAGTGTCAATTTTTGATTTTTTTATAATTTTTATGAATATTTTTGGAATTCGGAAAAAAGTTTGTACATATTTTTGATTTTGTTGGAACATTGAATTTTCAGAAATCTTGATGGTCGGGATTGGTATGTGAGGCCAGAAACTAGATTTTTGCATTATAAGTTTGTCAAAAAAATGTTGTCAAGTGTGTCAAAAGAATGATTTTATTTTTTATTTACTCAATTTTTTTGAAAATAAATGAAATTCATTATTTGTTTGACATGAAATGTTATCGAACATGAATTTGGACATGGCAATTTTTGATTTTGTTATAATTTTTGAAATACTTTTATAAAATTTTGAAAAAAGTTTTTATTTTGGATTTTGTAAGAATTTTCAGAATATTTTTAGAGTTTTGAAAACTGTTTCAATTTTTGATTTTATTACAATTTTTGGAATATATTTAGAATTTTGAAGAAAGTTTGTATTTTTGATTTTGTTATAACTTTTGTTATAATTTTTGCGATATTTTTAGAATTTTGGAAATAGTTTTTTGAATCTTTGATTTGGAAAAAGTTTCTATTTTTGATTTTGTAATATTTTTTGTTTTGAAAAAAATTTGTAGAGTTTAGAGTTTTGAAAAAGTTTATTTTTAGAGTTTTGAAAAAGCTTAAAATTTTGATTTTATTACAATTTTTGGAATATTTTTGGAATTTTGAAGAAAGTTTGTAAATTTGATTTTGTTATAATTTTTGCAATATATATAGAACTATGAAAAAGTTTCGATTTTTGATTTTATTATAATTTTTGCCATATTTTAGAATTTTGGAAAAAGTTTGAATTTTTGAATTTGTGAATTAAAAAAATTTTGCAATAATTTTAGAATTTTGAAAAAAGTTTCAATTTTGATTTTGTAAGAAATATTTTTAGCATTTAGAAAAAGGAATATTTTTTGCATTTAGAAAAAGTTCAAATGTTTGATTTTATTATAATTTTTGGAATTTTGAAAAAAGTTTGTAAATTTGATTTTGTTATAATTTTTGGAATATTTTAAGAATTTTGAAAAAAAGTTTGAATGTTTGAATTATGAAGTTTTGCAATATTTTAAAAATTTTGAAAAATTTTAGATTTTTGATTTTATTATAATTTGAGAAATAATGAATATTCTTGATGGTTGGATTTCAAAGCTTGAGATTTCAGCCCCTTCATATTTTACGGTTTGTGATTGAACGTTAAAAATAATAAAAAATTAAATCGGTACAGATTTGTTTATGTTTAAATTTTAGGTTTTGGTTATGTGTTTGCTAAATTAAAAAAAATCCTGTTTCTGTTGTTGTGACTCTACTTTGGCTACAATCAGTTCACTCAGAAATTTTCTCCATTAGCAACCGGCTTTTAAAATTTTAAAAATATTATTTCTCTGTAAACATAATCTAAATTATTGTCATTTATTTGGCAACGGACGCCTAATGAACGCACGTGTAACGAATTTATTATAGTCACTAAATCTTTCTTTTCTCTCCGAAAATTGTTTAGATTATCCCTCGTACGTCGTAACGTCATTAATAAAAATTTAATCCTGCGTGGAAAAAATACTATAAAATAAAACGCTTAAGACCGAAAGTTTTAACTTTTAAGTTTAAACTATTATCTCAAAGTAAACGCGTATAAAAGCCTATTATCTAATATAATATTTTGTTTTATCACCTTTTGATAAATATACAAAAAATTTCAAAATTAATAAATAATTTCCGCTTTACTTAGGATTGCAAATTGTTTTTGGGGAATGAGTGATTTATGAAAAATATTCAAACCATTTTGTATCTAAATTTGTAGCTAAAATTTTATATACGAACAAAATCGTACGATTATAAGAGACTTGAGAGTGTTGATACCGATTTGTTTTATTAAACAACTTTTTAGGTTAAGTGTTTTTTAAAAAATTATATTAAATTTCGCGATAGAAAAAATGTTATTAATCTAATAAATCTGTTTATGAATCATTTTTGTTTTGTCCACACAAATAACTCAATAGATCATAAAACTATGAATTGAAATCCCGAGATTAGCATTTTATGAATCCTGAGATCCCGGAGTTCATAAATCGTTAATCCTGGGATTGCAATCCCTCTACATAGAACCATTACAATCGATTTAAATCTTAAATAGATAGTGTGTAGTGTATAAGTAAGTGATCTAAGGATAATAGAGCAATTTCACGCAAGCTTAGCAAATTTTTCGGAAATTTTGACTTGACCCCTTTTAATTTTGATTATTTGTTGTTTATAGATAGTTTTTCATAAATAAAAAATACAAGTTCTCTTAGAATTTTTTTTTCGACCAGGGGTCTTCACAAGGTGCCCCTCAATTTTTGGTTATTTTGTGATGTGAGTGCATTTTGACGAGCGATTGTAGAAAAACTACTGAATCGATTTTCATAAATGATATGTCGTTGAATAGGTATTAGAAAAAAGTTTTTAAAAATGTACACTGTTAATTTTTTAAAAATAAAACGGTGTATCATAAGAAAAAAACGGTGTAACATAAGAAAAGATGGCACAGCCTCTTTTTTTTTTAAACTTAATTGAAGCTTATTTTATATCTAACAACTTGTGAAAGTTTAGGACATGCGTTATTTTTTGTTTTAAAGATTTTTATCTTCGTTGTGCATATGACTGTCGTGAATCAGTTTTTTTTGTTCTGAAGGAAAATTATAAAAATGGCGTTATAAACTAAGAGATTTTTTTTTATGTTAAATATCAAATATTTTATAATTAAATGAACTTTTTAAAATATTATAAAAATTATATATGTACAGTAAAAAAAATATGAGCAATAACAGCCTTAATCCACAAAAGTGCTTATTGCTATGTACATTAAACGAAGCTTATGTGGAGTTTAAAAATAAGTTTCCTGATGTGAAAATAGGATTTACTAAATTCACGTCCCTTCGACTACAAGAATGTATAAAATTATCCCAAGGAGTTCATAATGTGTGCGTGTGTACCAAAACATCATCAAAATATGTTATCAAATGTGTACATCAAAATATGAAACTAATGATTCAACACTCTAAGATGTCTTGGATTACTGATGTTGCTTTCCAGGATTATAAAACATTAATTGACTTTGTTTCATGTTGTGAATTAACAGAAGATTGTCATACTTTAAAGTGCTATGAATGTTCAAAATACTTCAACAACTGGAAGAAAGAGTACTAAATGATTTTGACGTTAAAGGAATCCTTCAAGTCAAATATCAACAATGGAATACCACTGATCGATGCAATTTGGATACTTTAATAGAAACTGTAGAAGAATTTATGAAAAAATTTGTTTGCCGTTTACAAATTTTGATACCACACAACTTTATCGCAAAATAGCAATCTACGTTCATTGAGGAAAGAAAAAACAAATTAGAACCAGAAGATTGCTTCGTTCAAGGGGATTTTTCTGAAAACTACGCCTTCATAATTCAGGATTCGGGTTAAGGTTATCATTATAATAACTCACAAGCTACTATTCATCCATTTATCATATATTTTAAAAGTGCCGCAAGTGAATATATACAGCACCGAAGTTTTATACTTATTTCGGATATAAACGATCACAACAGTACTACAGTCCATCTTTTCATTACAAAACTTATTGAATTCATCAGAGCGCATATAAATTCTAATATTAGGAAAATAATTTATAACACCGACGGTGCACCTTCTCAATACAAAAATAAACATAACCTAATTAACTTATGCCACCATTAAAAAGACTTTAAGGTTGACGCAGAATGGCATTTTCGTGCTACCAGCCATGGAAGGAGACCTTGCGATGGGATTGGTGGTACACTGAAGCGTGCTGCACACCGTTATAGTATGGGGAACACAGAAATATTATTCAAACAGCAAAAGAACTTTTCGAACCGACTTCAAATTGGGAATCTACTATGAACTTTGGATACGCCGATAAAAATGAATATCAATTAACAAAAGAAAAATTACAAAATCGATATGGAAATGCGATTACTATAAGTGGAACTCAAAAATTTCATTCTTTTGTACCATTTAATACTAAGACGATAATTGCAAAAATTTTTTCCAACTCAGAAGAAACTTTTAAATGTAAAATAAGTAAATAATTTTTAATAACTAGATTTAGAATAATTTATTTTAAATAAATTTAATATTTTCCAATAACAACTTAATTTATAATATATGTTACGCGTTTCAAACATAAATGTTCATTCTCAAACGTTTCAAAATATTATAAAATCAAAATAAAACATTTTTCATTCATCAATAGTAGATTGTATTACTAGAGCGAATGCGTTTTCCAAACAAGAATTAGTTTGCCGCACGACCGCCGGGAGTGCGGTAAATAACTCGCGTTTGGAAAACGCATTCGCACTAGTACTACACACTTTTTTGTAACAAGTGCGTAAAATTTATAAATATTTATTTAATTGTTCATTTAATCATTTATTTAAAAAAGTAATAAACAAATTTAAGCTTTTTAAATAATTAAAGTGCGCCATCTTCGTTGTAATAGTTGTAAATTATACTAGCTCGAAAATATAAACATAAGAATCCTACTAAAACAACACATAGGAATCCAATAAGAGATGTCAAAATTGTAAACTTTGAAAACCTAAATAAATTGTTTTTTCTTGCAATTCAAATGATGCAATGTGTTTGAGTTGTTTTTACTATATGGTAAGTTATTTAAATTATTATTTTGATATTTTAGTGCTATAAAAATATTATATATAGGAGCAATTTCACGAAGATTCAACATCGTTTTGACTTGACCCCTTTTAATTTTGATTATTTTTTGTTTATAGATAGTCTTTGATAAATAAAAAATACAAGTTCTCTTAGAATTTTTTTTTTCGACCAGGGGTCTTCACAGGGTGCCCCTCAATTTTTGTTATTTTGTGATGTGAGTGCATTTTGACGAGCGATTGTAGAAAAACTACTCAATCGATTTTCATAAATGATATGTCGTTGAATAGGTATTAGAACAAAGTTTTTAAAAATGTACACTGTTAATTTTTTGAAATAATTTTTAATGGTGTAACATAAGAAAAAAATGGTGTAATTGAAAAAAAGATGGCACTAACTTTTTTTTTTTTTTTTTTTTTTAAACTAAATTGAAGCTTATTTTATATCTAACAACTTGTGAAAGTTTAGGACTAGCATCATTTTTTGTTTTAGAGATAAAATTCGTTGTGCATATGACTGTCGGGAATCAGTTTTTTTTGTTCTGAAGAAAAATTATAAAAATGGCGATTTTTAGATTCAGATTTTTTTTTATGTTAAATATCAAATATTTTATTATTAAATGAACTTTTTAAAAAGCAATTTCAGTCAAGTTCAGCAAAATTTTGCGACATTTTGACTCGACCCTTTTTAATTTGGTCTATTTTGGTCTATATTTAAAAAAATTCTACTTGAAGCCGTATTTTTCATTTATCAAAGGCTATCTATAAACCGAGTTTTGAATCCTTTGTAAATTTTAAATTCTTCTAGAGAATCCATTAGAAAACCTTGATTACACAAATGTAAAGCCTTCAGATTTTGTTCAAAACTTGTATAATTATGATTGTTATCGACTAAATGGTTTGCAAAAATAGATTTTAAGTTTTGTCTGTTTTTCTTCATTGGAAGATGCTCTTTGAATCTATTTTTGAAGCATCTTCCGGTTTTCCCGATGTAAAATTTTTCACAAGAATCACATTTTATTTTATAAATTTCCGAACAAGATTCTAATATAACATTTAATTTTGGTTTTAACAATTTATATAAATTATTGCTTGTGCGAAAGAATATTTTATATATATATTTTTTAAATTTGTTCCGTAAAATATTAGGTAAGATATTTGTGTATTCCATTGATATATATTTTATATTATTTTCATTATTAATATTTTGATTGTTTAATTTGTTTAATTTCTTTGAAAGTAACCTATCAATATATTTAGAATCATATCCATTATCTAAAGCAATAAATTTTATAGTGTTTAATTCATCTTGAAAATTTTGAATGTTTAATAACTATATTTATTATCTTTAACCTACGTATGTAATTTGTATGATATTTTAAAAAGTTTATTCAATAATAAAATATTTGTAACTTAATGTTAAAATACTATCTTTTATTTTATGATTCCATAATAACATAATACGAACATAATACTTCTCCAGTCAAAAGTTCCTAAATAGATTTAGTTATTTATACGGCTTTTTTGTTTGCAGTCGAGACTGTCAAACTATTTTTTATAAGAGTGACAAGTGATTAATAAAAGTGATAAATAAACATTTCATTTTCTTATGCCATCTAATACAAAGAAAATAATTGCAGAAGTGTTTTCCTATTCAAAAGAAGCTTCTGTTTGTAAAATAAGTAAACCATTTTTAGCAATTTTATTTATTTTATTTATTGTACTACATAAATTTATAATTTTTATAATATTTTAAAAAGTTCATCTAATAATAAAATATTTGATATTTAACATAAAAAGAAATCTCTTAGTTTATAACGCCATTTTTATAATTTTCCTTCAGAACAAAAAAAACTGATTCCCGACAGTCATATACACAACGAATTTTATCTTTAAAACAAAACCTAACGCATGTCCTAAACTTTCACAAGTTGTTAGATATAAAATAAGCTTCAATTAAGTTTAAAAAAAAAAGAGGCTGTGCCATCTTTTCTTATGTTACACCGTTAAAAATTATTTCAAAAAAATAACAGTGTACATTTTTAAAAACTTTGTTCTAATACCTATTTAACGACATATCATTTATGAAAATCGATTCAGTAGTTTTTCTATAATCGCTCGTCAAAATGCACTCACATCACAAAATAACAAAAAATTGAGGGGCACCCTGTGAAGACCCCTGGTCGAAAAAAAAAAATTCTAAGAGAACTTGTATTTTTTATTTATGAAAGACTATCTATGAACAAAAAATAATCAAAATTAAAAGAGGTCAAGTCAAAATGTTGTTGACTCTTCGTGAAATTGCTCAATGATAAGTTATTCTAAGGTATAATCTAGGTAGGATCTAAGGTATAATGATAGGTAGATTTGATGGTGGTACAACGGGTCTATGTGTGTCATTACAACATTCTTTATAAACTAATCCATCGATTATCCAAAACCGTTTTTACCGCCTTCCCAATTTTATTGTTTTTATATATTATATGCAATAAAAAAAGCAAACCAAAACGAATTATGGTCAAGTACAATTAACGATAACGTATCAGAAAAAAGCCCGAAAGCTTGAACAGATTGTCGATATGTTTGTAATATGAAAATTGAGGGTGAATAAGGTTTATTTGTCTAGTTATAAATTTTTATGATCAAATATATTATGAATAGATAATTTTTTGCAAGCTACTTTTTTTTCGTAGTCGAAATACATAAATAGAACGACATCAATTTGTTTAGTAATTATGTTTTTTGAGCAACAAAAAAGAAATAGAGAAACAAAATTATCGGATTTTGTTTTTTTTATTAATGTACATATTCCATGAGTGTGAAATTGTATGTTAAAAGAATATTCGATGGAAAAGTTTTAGTTCATAACATCTTGTTGTACAAATTATTTTATTGGATTTATTGATTAAAAAAATTTGGAAGGAACCCAATTTTATTTTTTGACATTCTAGCTAGATTCTTGTTTTGTGATAAAAAATTTTCGTTTAAAATTCTTTTTATAATTCTCCTTAAAATCTTTTTAAACAATCATAAAAATCTGTTGTTTGGAAAGTAGAGTTTTGGAAATTGAAATCAGATAGTGGTAGAATCTGCTTATTGGTTTGGACATGATCTGTTTAATGGTTTGAACGTCTGGACTTATTGGATTAATTCATACGAGAACAAACCTTATCGCTTTTATGGAAAGTTCAACTCAGTGATTTGATAATCAATCCTGATATTTATTTTTGATACGATAAAAAATTATGGAGCAGTTTTAAGTAAAGCTATATCAATTATTATGGATTTTATTTTTCAGTTGGTCCTTTTCTGTTACTTTTTTCTCCTTTTTCTTCTTTTTTGTTTTTCTGTTGCCGGGTTTAGTAAGTTTTCGTTAAAAAATGGAGCAAGCAATGTTTACCGTTTTGGAGCTTCTGTCTATTAACCAAAAATCGGGTTTTTCGAACATAAAACTATATCGCGATAAATCTTGATTAATCAAAAAATAAATTAAAACGAAGAAATTGGAGGTTTTGAAACTTTAAAACTATAAGTTTGAGTACGATTTTTTTTCTTATGCAAATTAGTTTCAACTTATTTTCATAAAACAAACCAATTTAAGTTGTTACATAATATCCTTGACAGTCGCCTTTAAACACAAAGCATACCAACGTTTTATCGTCACAATTTTCATCTTTTAAGTTATTTTTAAATTTTTTTTATTTTTGAAAAATTTTCATCTTTACTCAAAAACTTTTTATCCTATGTCGTTTTTTTCCATTTTAAGAAGTCAATATCATAAAAGAAGCAATAAAAATACGATAAAGAATACTGAATTCCAGTATTCCAAAGGAATTCAAGTGAGAAAAATTTTGTCTTTATTATTTTGACTTTTGAAATATGTTAACCGCCACACTAAGACTTTTACGTTTGGTTTTTGTACAAGGATGGAATTATAAGTCGGAGTGATATACGAACAGTCAATGCTTGTGAAACCGAGTCCTTATTACGAGACCCTGATGTTTAAAAAATCTCTAACAAAAAAAATATTTTCAAGCTTTTTGTTTTAAACGTGAATTGCATAAATACATAAGAATTGTACTTCTTGATGTTGAGAAAATAGTTTTTGTTGTCTATTGCAACTTTCGTATGTTATTAGTTGATGTTTGTGGGTTATGTTTACTTCAGTTGTTGTTTGTAGTTTTATTTCATTTATAATTGATAAATGTTCATTCTTGCTGGTTGTTATTTCGTTGAATGAAGTGTTATATGGATTGGCGTTGGTTCATGTAAAAGGTATCGTTGTGGAATTTTAAATGTTTTATTAAACTTTGAAATATTGTTGTTTTGTTTACTTAGGTGAATTTATTCTATGAGCAACAAAGGTATTTTATATTATGTCAGTGATGGAGGTTAGAGAATTGAAAAATAAAAGTTTTGTTAGAAAATATATAGAAAACATAAAACAATTTCTAAACTGTAGTAACTTGGGTATCATGAAAATATTTAATTGGATTTTTATTCATGTATCTTGTATTACTTGAGATTAAATTTGTTGAAAGATCAACCCAAATAAGTTGCTTGTTGCACCGCCAATTTTTTATTGGTCAAGCGATATAAACTTAAATAGCAGTTTTTCACGCGTTTATACTTGAAATTATGAATATTTTATACAGTAATGGTGAGCTCCTTGTTAAAATGATGCTATGCTCAGCAAATAAAATTTGTTGTTAGATATTTAGTGGATCAAGGTTGGCAAGATTGGCAGGTAAAAAGAAATTTCAAATTTGGAAACAGTAACGACATGATTTGGATTGGTTTTTGGTCGTCAATTGTGATTCAAAACCAAAATATAACGCGCGTATTCAGCATCTTTGACACCGTTACATTAAACATCGTAATGTACATTACGCCGTTATACAAACACTTGTTGATGAAAATTTCATGGTTTTAGAAAACGAAATATGTAAATGTGGCATCAGTTTCATTGAAGAAAATTTGCCACTAAAATTTCAATATTTTTTTATATATTATGTGCCAAATTAACTCCGTTTCGTGCGACATTTTTCACGAAGGATTTTGTTGAAAAATTATCTGAATCTGAATGGTGGACCACTTTAGGTTCTTTAGGTTACAATTTATTTGGACTAAATAGCGAACTAAGGTTACCAATAACTAACTGTGGAGTAAATTTTAACGTCAAATTAAATTTTTTACATGAGTTTAACTTAAAAGTTGAGTTTAGATAGATAAATGCATCAGGACATACATAGGCTGCAGAGTTCTTATCATAGTTCTGCTATCTAAATTTATGTTCGCCAATAAAGATAAACATTTATCAAAGTTTAGGGATCAAATATTATTAAAAAAAAGCTTTGTTACCAACAAATTTAAATCAGTCAATTGAATCCAGACAATAAATCCTATCACATACAAAAAATGAAGTGCGTAATCTTTATATACGCGGTTGAAGTAAAACTTCTTTGACTACTGTGGCAGGTATTACTAAATAGATTAAATATAAAATAAAAGCGTCATATTGGAACTTAAAGTAGCTTTTATTGACAATAAAATTTACAACACGTGTAATGAAAAAGCATATATACATATTGTATTACAAAGTCTTACAAAGTATTACAAATTAAATTACACGATGAACACATGTCCATTTAATTCAAAAACAAGATTTGGTCAAGTTTTTTCAAGAAATTTAACAAATTTGCAAAGTAAAGTTTATGTTTCTCACTTAAGTTGTCATAAACCTCCATTTTGATATATAAATTTTTTGTGATAATTGAATTGACTTTGTAATATATGATGTAAAATATGAAGGAGCTGAAATATCAAGGTTCTGAGATATCAAGACTTCAGTATGGGTTAAGGATTTTGATACAGTTTTCGGCAAAACACTTTTATGAGGACATTGTTTTTAGTTTTGGTCAGCGATGTATATCAAACATAAAACTCTTTGTTAAAGTACATGTATTTTTTATCTTTGCTTAGAAATTTATTACAAAACTAACACGAAAAATCAATTAGTTGCTGGAAAATTATAAAAGATCATAAATTAACATAATTTGGTAAAAAGAGGAGTCAGCAAAGGAGGCATCAGCAAACTAATCAAAATCCTCTCCATATAGCGTTTCGAGAAAATATTACAAAATCACATATTTATATTGCTTTCAAAATTCCAAAAATATTGCAAAAATTAAATAAAATCAAACTTTTTTCAAAAATTCAAAATTCAAATTCAAAAATATTGCAAAAATTATAACAAAATCAAAATTTGAAACTTTTTTCAAAAATTCCAAAAATATTTCAAATATTAGAATAAAACCAAATGTTTAAACTTTTTCTAAATTCTAATAATATTCCAAAAATTCTTAAAAATTCAAACTTTTTTCAAAATTCTAAAAAATATTTCATAAATTATAACAACTAGGAGGGCCCGGCGTGCTTGGCTACGCTTATAAATAAAGTTTTTGCGTAGACATTTTGTTGACGTAGAAGCAATGATTTCAAAAAGTGGTAATGAGAAATGCTAGCATATAATTTTTAATTTTTCTTTTTAAATATATGAATGAAAAATAATTAGAACTCTAGCTGATCAGTTCGGATATATGAAAAATTAGCGATCAAATAAGTTAGAGATCAAATAAGCTTACTTGAAAACTTATTTGATCGCTAATTTTTTATATATCCGAACTGATCAGCTAGAGTTCTGATTATTTTTCATTCATATATTTAAAAAGAAAAATTAAAAATTATATGCTAGCATTTCTCATTACCACTTTTTGAAATCATTGATTCTACGTCAACAAAATGTCTACGCAAAAACTTTATTTATAAGCGTAGCGAAGCACGCCGGGCCCTCCTGGTTCATGTAATTTAGGAAAGAGAATGGAATCAGAGATTTCAGTACATACAAATTTATTAATCATTTCATTTCCATCAATTCTATCTTCATCTGACAAATTTAACAAACACATCAGGTAGGAATTAAGGCACCAGTACGATTATAAAAAATTTTATGAATTTTAAAATGATAAATACCATGTGCAATTCATTTCTTCATTCACAACATTCATTTCACCATTAACACCATTCATGACACCATTCATTTATGAAGAAAAAACAGAACAAAATTTTCACATTCATTCACTTCAATATACATAAGAAGACTAAAAAATTAGTGAAGGAATTGTTATTTGGTAAATTTGGTAAATAAACTTATAAATTACATAAGCATTTATTATTGTCTATAAAATCTCTACTCACCTAATCTCTTACCTTACCTAACTCCTTACCTTACCTAACTCCTTACCTTACCTAACTCCTTACCTTACCTAACTCCTTACCTTACCTAACTCCTTACCTTACCTAACTACTTACCTAACTCCTTAGCTTACCTAACTCTTTACCTTACCTAACTACTTACCTAACTCCTTACCTTACCTAACTCCTTACTTTACCTAACTACTTACCTAACTCCTTACCTTACTTAGCTCCTTACCTTACCTAACTCTTTACCTTACCTAACTACTTACCTAACTCCTTACCTTACCTAACTCCTTACCTTACCTAACTACTTACCTAACTAGCCTACTTTATTTAAAAAATCAATATAGGGTCCGCGTTGAACCCCGAACCTTTCTCACAACCCACTACATCGACAACGAAACGTTTTTTATGTTCTAGCTAAAATACATTTTACATATTATGCTTAATATATTCTTTTCAGATAATTCAGTTGTTTCAGTCAAATCGAACACGGCTATTATGCAATATTTCTCTATAGCAGGCTACAGACCTACAATCAATTTGTCAATCAATTCAAAAACGAAAATAAACGAAATAAAATTTAGTGTAAAAAGCCCCTAAATTTTATTTCGTTTATTTTCGTTTTCAATTGATTGACAAATTGATTGAGGGTCCATAGCCTGCTTATCTTGTTTTGCACAGAAAGAACAAATCAATTTTATGAATTCTTTCTTTAGTTTCTAATCAAAGAAAATATTTAAAAACAAAGAAAAATAATAATTAAATCAAAGAAAATCAAAGAAAAATAATAATAATAAAAAACAAAAAAAAAATAATACGTCTATCCTCTCCGAAAGCAATGCATAAACTAAGTTGAAATTTGATTGAAAAGAAAATATAAAATACTAAATAATTATAATAAAAAAACAAAGAAAAGACTTGGGCAAGTCCATTTCATATTGTATATAGGGGGGTCGTTAAATTCAAAAATACATTTTAATTCGTCTATATCTTTTTTATTTATGATCCGATTTGTGTGAAAATTTTTTAAAATCTAAGTTACACTAATATCAGTTAGCAGTGAAAATTTGAAATGAATCCATCTGCGAATGAAAAAGTCTTAGGCTCCAAAATGTTTTTTTTAGCGTATTAATATATAAGATATCAAAAATTGAATTTTTTTTCAATATTCCAAAAATTATAAAAAAATCAAAAATTTAAAATTTTTCAAAATTCTAAAAATATTCCAAAAATTCTTACAAAATCAAAAATTGAAACTTATTTCAAAATTCTAAAAATATATATTAAATTTACAAATTCAAATATTCAATTTTTTTTCAAAGTTCTAAAAATATTGCAAAAATTATAACAAAATCAAAAATTAAAACTTTTCCAAAATTCTAAAAATATTGCAAAAATTATAACAAAATCAAAAATACAAAAATTCAAAATTTCAAAAATATTTCAAAAACTATAACAAATTCAAAAATTTCCATGTCCAATTTCATTTTTAATTATTTACGTCATAAAAACAACTAAATTTTTTTTCGCAAAAAATTAGCTTAAAAAAATAAATGAAATCATTTTTTTGACAAACTTGACATTATTTGTTTTGACAAACTTATAATGCCATAATTCTCAATATTAATAATAAAATTTCATGTCATACAAATAAGTAATTTTATTTTTTTCCCAAAAATGTGTAAAAAAATAAATAAAAATCTTTCTTTTGACACACTTGGCAACATTTTTTTGACAATTTTTTCTGCAATGCAATAATCTAGTTTTTGATCTCACATACCAATCCCTACCATCGAGATTTCTCCAAATTCAATGTTCCTACTCGTAATCACTAAAATGAACGTTTTTTAAGCAAAATAAAAAAGCAAATTTCCTTGTTTTGACACACTTGACGATTTTTTTTGTTGTTACTTTTTTAGAATCGGTAGGTCCTAAAACGTCGAGAAATGCCAAAAAAAGTGGGGGTAAGAGTTTCAGTTTAGGCTCTTGAATGTAATACTTAGGTCTTTCAGACCGAAGTAACATAGGTTTTTATCATAGATTTTGTAACTTATATTATTCATAAATATACAGGGTGGGCCAACTTCGACTGACTGATTTGAAATGCTTATAATTTTTGTATTTTTAAATTTTTGTATTTTATTTTTTTTGCAGATAATACAAAATTTTATAAAATTTTATAATGTCATCATACTCAGTGCAAGAACGTGTAAAAATTGTTGAATTTTATTATGTTTCCGGACGATCAATTGTTATAACGCAAAGAAAATACCGTCAGCATTTTAATACTGCAGAGGCTCCCAGTGTAAACATGATAAGAAGTTTAATGACCCGTTTTGAGAATTTGGGTTCAGTGGGTGATCGTTTGGTGTGGAATCATGGCTGATAAAGTTATTGGTCCATATTTCTTCGAAAATGAACGTAATGAGCCAGAAATTGTCTCTGGGGCGGTATACCGCACCATGTTAGAAAATTTTTTACGTCCGATTGTTCTCAATAATCGTAACATATGGTTCCAACAAGATGGAGCTACAGCTCATACCGCAAGAGCCACAATGGCACTTCTACGAGAACTTTTCGATAACCGAATAATTTCAAAAAATGCAGATTTCGCGTGGCCACCTCGTTCTCCAGATTTGACGGCCCCAGATTTTTTTTTGTGGGGTTTCTTAAAGGAACGAGTTTACGTCAACAAACCACAAAATATTCAGGAGGTAAAGCATAATATTCGGACAGAAATTGCTCAATTGAAAGCAGAAACGTTGCGCAACGTAATGCAAAATGTCTTAAGTAGAGCCATTAACTGCCAACAGGAGAATGGAAGCCATCTAAAAGATATAATTTTTCATATTTAGTTTAAAAAAAATTTATAATTTATACTTTCATTTACAAAAAAAATAAAATACAAAAATTTAAAAATACAAAAATTATAAGCATTTCGAATCAGTCAGTCGAAGTTGGCCCACCCTGTATTTAGTAGTATACTACTCTAAATATTATTTCAACCGCATCTGAAATTTACATGCATTTTTTTTTTAATTGTTTGAATGAAAAATAAGAAAAAAATATAAATTTAAAAATAACCAGACTGTAATTAAGTAACTATACTCGACGCGTCTAGCTCATATAATAATCAATACGAGACTGAATAAAAAAATATAATAACATTAACAAATGATAAACTACTAAAACTTCATTCAAAAAATAATGACACATAATCGAATTGTATCGTATACTTGCTGAAAAACTTGCTGAAAATAATATTCGTTTGCCTTTCCCAGGTAGTACGTAATCGATTTGTAATAAATACGGTATCGATTACATGTAATCATGTAGTCGAAACATGTTTCGTATTAGTTTCGATACTGTATCGATTACATTTAGAACAACGTGTTCGCCCTAGTAAGCGAATATGTGATCGATACCAAAATCGAAACTGTAATCGATACCAAATCGAAACATGTTAACGAAACTTAATCGAAACCTGTTTCGATACAAAATCAGTGGTTTCGAGTGGCAATGTTATCGAAAGTTTAGAGTTATTTTTGTTTGTGTTAATTTAAAATATTTGTAATAATTTTTATTAATATATTTATTTGTTATAATATAAAAAGCATTTTACATATTTTTGTTAAATTAAACTTAATTACAAAAACTTAAAAAAAAAGTATATACATGTGAATGTGAACCTGAAATGAGAAAAAATGCCATTAAAAGAAATAGTATTTAGAATTATAATTATATATGTACATCAAAATGTGAACCTGAAATGAGAAAAATATCATTAAAAGAAACATTTTATAGAAATCAAATCAATAAATGCTGCAACTTCAAATTATAGGCTATGTTGTATGATGAAAATAAAATTAAAATAATTATAGACAGAATACATATTTTCTTATATATACATAACATTAAAAATGTACTTACTGTTGAAATATAAATATATTATATTCACAATATTTTTACTTCATATTTGTTTAATATATCAACAAATACATGTTACGCGCAATGTCTATGAAAGATATATGTGCAATTTTAAATGTCAAAACGCCATATTTTTTAATTAGAGTGAGATGACAATATACATTATAGGTATGCCACTTTTTCTCCAATTCGAAACTATCGATTACAAAACGATTTCTTTTACAGTTTCTTGCCTGGGTTATTCATTGTTGTTTGAATTTCTTCTTTATTTTATTTTTTTATTATTGTTTGATGCAATTTTGTGAATGTATGTGTTTGAGATTTAAAATCAGAGTGCAGTATGATAGAGATGAATATATATATGGTTTCATTATAATTTATTTTACTGAACGTTATTTCCGTCCGAAAAAAGATTTGAGTTACTTGTCATATCGCGCCTAAAGAAGTTTACTTAAAAAAAGATATAGGTTAATGAGATAGAGAAAAAATAAGAGAAAATAAAATAAGAGGCACAGAGCAAATTAAGCTAGTACATAATTCTTAATCATGCAACGCATTATTTTTCTCAATTATTACAACCTATATGTAGTTATATGAAGGCTCATTTCTTCGAGCAAGTAATAGTATACCATCACCAAGGAATATTCCATATAGTTAAGATTGAAAGTGCAGTGGGTGTTGACTGAATAGATTTCATCCAGCAGCAACCCTTAGATATCACCCTGGATAGTATGCCCAAAGCAGGGACAGGAGTGCATTGGGTTGTCACAACCGTAAGTAAATCATAATATGAGATCAAACAAAATAAAACGATAAATAACATAACGTTTTCAAATTTCATTTTCTCCAACTATTTGTAGCAAACGACCAAAACAGTGAATATACATCAAAGAGACACATAATCCACTGATTAGAATAAATTCAATATTTACAAACATTAACGAATTAAATTCTACTTACGACGGTTGAAAAAAAGCAAACAAAAACAAAAAAGCTTTAAGCCCTTCGAATTAATGCAATAGTAACACATTTACAAATTTGTATTTTTGAGATAATCGCAATTTAAGAATATGCAAAAGAAACTCATTCCTAGTATACCAATGTAACACAGTGGTTAACCCTCCAAGATTATTATTTTTGCTTTGTGTTTGATACCAATAAAAATTGCTATCCCAAATACCAGTTTTTGATGTTTTAATTAATTAAATTTGAGTTGTGTTACTTTTGCATTAATTAATTAGAATATGAGATATGTTAGTCTTACAAAATTAAAACTAAATCTTAAAATTAGAATATGAGATATGTTAGTCTTACACTACATAGTAACCTATATTAGTATTAAATTAGGCAACATAACTAAGTTTTTTGACTTATGGTAGGGTGCGATAGGCAAGTTTAAAATAAATCAAAAAAGCTCTGGAACCAATACTGCTAATCGATTGTTTATTATGCTTTTGTTTAAAAAAATTGACTTGAACTTTCAGGTTAGTTTAAACGCTAAGTGCCAACGGCAAGCAGTGTAAATTATAGTTTAAACTCTGAGATTTTTTCAATTTTTGATTAAAATAAATTAATAAAAAACTGCATTTTATTTTTGCTTTGCCTTTTAAAACTTTGAAATGCTTTTTAATTTTGATAAAAAAAGCTTTTGTTTTGATATTTAATTTGAAAGAGTTGCAACGTTTGCATATGTACACACATTTAATTTTACAGTTGAATGTGAATTTTGATTGTAAACCGAATCAATGTCGTTTTCATACATTTACAGTTATTTTGATAATAATCTATTGATCTTTATTTTTAATTTAGCGGACTTATTTTTATATATACTTAATACACCGCAGGTTCTGTGGGAGAGTAAAATTGTTATTGCCAAAAATATTTAGTGTATCTAAGCTAAAATTTCTTTCAACTAGTTTTATTTTTTTAAAAAACAAATTACCATCCAATCAGCTTAAAGCAAATTTTTAAAAAACTGTTGTATATTCTGTCACAAAGAATAGTTTAAAATGATGACTAAAATTATTTTAATTAGAATAATTAGAATTTTCATCTAGGTACTATACTCGTTTCTTTTCTCTTCTCTAAAAAGCTCTAAAA
Organism: Diogma glabrata; assembly: GCA_963693315.1. Classification (NCBI taxonomy): domain Eukaryota; kingdom Metazoa; phylum Arthropoda; class Insecta; order Diptera; family Cylindrotomidae; genus Diogma; species Diogma glabrata. Next base: position 87,692,508 of record OY856188.1, on the reverse strand, counting down.
CGAAATACAAAGTTAATTAAGATAATATGCAATTTTTATGTAGTTTTTCCTTGGAAAAAGTTGTACAAAATATAATTTTAGTTCAAGAATATAATTTTGAACGCTTTGTAGAGAACTGGTGTGTTTTTATTTTAGTTATTTGCCTTAATAGAAGTAAAATATATATTTTAATTATAAATTTATTTTGTTTGAAGAATACCTAACAGATGGTTTTTTTTCAAACTTTGTTTAAGGAATGATATACGTTGAGCTAAAATTGTATCATTATATGGGTACGAAATAAAGGATAGGAGATAAAAAAATTGATATGGTCACGTACAAATTTTAAAACCTGTGACTTGTGCTAAAGTCATTTCTATAAGACTTTGGCACATCTCGGTCTTGATTTACTAAACTGAAAATCGAGTTGTGCTAAAAAAGTCATTACTCTTCAAACTTCTTTACCCCCATCTCTCCATTTTCAAACCCGTCTTTGTTGTTTGTTGGTAAAAAGCTGAGCCATTATAGCTCTGCGAGTTGCTCATTGAGAAAAAGTGTAATAAATGAAATACAATAGTATATTATATACCACGATTGAAAAGGGAGGTATTATTTCTCTATTCTCGGTTATCTTTTCTTTATTCTAATAAAAATAAACGGTAAATAATAATAATTTCCTTCAACTGTTTCATTTTATTAGTAAGAAATTGAACTTTCATGTTTTTAGGGTTCTCCCTCTCTCTGGCGTTTACGTCCAATGGAGGGATTTTGCTGTCTGTGCGATCAGCTAATTATCTCGTTCCATGACCAGTTGACTCCAGTTTCGACATCCTCTATCACGAAGGTCTTGCATGATGTCATCACGTCAGCGTTGTCTAGGTTTTACTCTTCGACGAATACCAGCTGGTACTATAGAGTATTATTGATACCAGCTGGCATTTAATGAATTCGATTACATCGCAGCCTCCAAGAAGCTGTCTGATTTCATGATTCATTCCGATTCAATACTGATTTTCAGCAACTTTACATGGACCATAAACCGCGAAAAATGTTTTGATCGCAGAAGTTTTGAGTATGCATAGAAAACTCTGTATGCGGCAGAGATACAGGCTTTGATATCTGCCTGCATGTCACTTGATGATGTTATTACAGACCCGAGGTATTTGAAGTTTTCCTCGCGTTCCACTTCATGGTCGTCAGTATCCAGATTTCCGGGAGGTTTGTTCCTAGATGTTGTTGACAATTTAGTTTTGCCGGAGTTGATGCATAATCCCAGTCGTTTAGCCTTTCTTTCAAGCTGAGAGAGATTATCCTTAATATCGCTTGTTCTACGTCCGAGAAGCAAAATATCATCTGCGTACCCGAGAACTTGACTTAATTTGTTATATATGCAGTTTTGTGTCGCAATTAGGCTTTTTCTTATCGCGTACTCAAGCGCCATATTGAAAAGTACGGGCGCGACTGCATCTCCTTGTCGAACACCTGATGTTATATCGAAAGGATCAGAAACTGACCCTCCGATTACTATTCTATACAATTTGATCCCGATGTTGTGAGTTTGCACAGAGAAACAAGTTTATCTGGGATACCAAGACTTATGAGTGTGGACCAAAGGTTGTCGCGGATGATGCTCTCATATGCTCGCTTGAAATCAACGTAGAGCTGGTGAATGCTGAAGTTGTACTCCCAACATTTTCCAGAATAATCACAATCACAGTAAAACATTGATCTGTGGTTGAGCGGTTGGGACGAAAACCACACTGATAGTTACCGATGATAGATTCGGCGAACGCGATGAGTCGAGCAAGTACAACATTAGTTAGTATTTGATATGCAGTCTTCAACAGTGCGATTCCACGATAATTCGCACACTTTAGATGGTCACCTTTCTTATGTAGCGAAACAATGAGAGCTGTTTTCCATTCAGCAGGTAGTTCTTCTTGGTCCAGATTGCAAGAATCAGATCGTATATACGTGAGACCAGAGCTGCTTCTCCATTTTTCAAAAGTTCTGTGCAAATTCCATTGCTACCTGGTGAGTTGCCATTTTTCAGTTTTTTAATGGCAGCTTCCACTTCTTCTACTGCTGGGTAAGGGACAAAAATCTGCTCAGTGGATAGAGCAATTGCTCAAATAGGATGAACTTCATTCGTCCTATTCAGTAGGTCTTGAAAATGGGATCGCCACACTGCCAGCACATCACGTTCACTTGTTGTGAGTTCATTATTTCCATTTTTGATGGCTGTAGATCTTGGGTGGATATCTTTTGTCAGATTCCGTGCATTGGCAAAGCACTCTTTTGAATTTCCGTTGACCGCATGTTGGTTGATGATTTCGATGCAGCTCTTCATGTGTTTGCGTTTCTTTTTATGTAGAAGTTTTGCTGAGGCTTTCCTGGCGCATTAATAATCAGCTTGGCAGCTTCGGCTGTCCTTGTTAACCATTTTTCTCGAAGTTTTTGTTTATGTTCAACAGTTCGGCGGCACTCTTCGTCAAACCATTCGCTGTGTGATTTCGGTGGTCGTTTTCCGATTGTAGTTCATGCGGCGGCTATAATGGTTGATTGAAGCGTTTGCCATTCATCTTGTATGTTTAATGGCACCTCAGAAGAGATGTTATGCTCTTCTTTGTTTTGAATTATTATTTCCTGATATCTATTCAGCGTTTCCGGATGTTTAAATCCATTGAAATTCCAGCGCACGGTCTTTTTTGCTCGTCTATCAAATGTAGATTATAGTTTGCACTTGTACTTAAAGATGACAAGCATATGATCGGTGTCCATATCAGCACCTCTGTATGATCGAACGTTAGTTACACTTGTAGAGTGTCTGTCGGGTTCCCCAGAATGGCAGTGGACTGTATAATTACTTATTGATCGATGATGATGATTAATAAGACTGGTGGAAACCGACAGATGAAAAAGTTAACTGGAACTCAAAATAAGAATTCACTGTAGGTGTTTGATGATGATGTCGCTAGTAATCGCCCAACAACAAGGCATAATCTTCCAAGTCACTCAAAAACTTCAATTTTGATGATAAAATTCGAAAATAATTTTACTGCAGGTGTCGATGACGATGATAAAAATGCTCGCCTAACAACAAGGCATAAGTTCCAATTAATATAAAACACTGTGATAATTCGATGGTAAGTTCAATATAATTTTACTGCAGGAGTCGATGACGATGATATAAATGCTCGCCTAACAACAAGGCATAAGTTCCAATTAATATATAACACTGCAATAATTCGATGGTAAGTTCAATATAATTTTACTGCAGGAGTCGATGACGATGATATAAATGCTCGCCTAACAACAAGGCATAGATTCCACTTAATAAAATAATGCTGCAGTAATTCGATGGTAATATCAATGTAATTTTTACTGCAGGTGTCGATGATGATGATATAAATGCTCGCCTAAACAACAAGGCATAGATTCCACTTAATAAAATAATGCTGCAGTAAATGGTGGTAAAATCACAATGGCGGAGCTAACAAAAATAGGAAAAAAACCATAGTTACTAATTGCCACGTTTGCAAAAACTGCAATTTCACAATAAAAATAAAAGGAAGTTTCCTCGAATAGACTTTAAAACACCATTCTCTATTTTACCAACTTTTATTTAGACATTTTTATTTTTAACTAAAAACTATTTTGAACACATTTTTTTTTATTCCGACAACAAAGTCAACAAATTTATATCTAATCACAATGAACATAAATAAAATAAGAAAGAGGGCGAGTTCCATGAAAATATCCTATATATATATCACCCACAATATCTTTCTAGCGATAGCAGTGCCATGAAGTTCAAGCCGTGAATTATTTTATGTTGCTCAAATTTTTATTAATGAAAAAAATACTGGGTTTTAATTTTGTACTTGTTACATGTCAAAATGACAAGTAGATTTGGTAAACAAAAACATTCGGGTAGTATGACAAATATCTATATAAATATATTTTTAGAAATGAAATACTGCTTTTTATCCTTTTTTCCAGAGATGCTGTGGCTGATATTTATATTATTTGGAACGCTGACGAAAATAATTGAGTTAACTTCAACATTTGATGTAAGTTCTTAACCTATAATATCTTTACAAATAATAATTATCATTAATAAATTTTTTATATTTTACAGATAAATGAAACAAAATAAAACTAATTAGGAACAACATTAGTAACATAGGCTGGAAACTAGATTGACGATGGAGAAGGCGGTCTTGGGTAATTATGAGTTTTTTTTGCATAACAAATTTTTGGTATTTATTTCCAGACTACCGTATCCAGCGTCAACACATTCCCCACCGTTAAAGTATGACTTTAACAATAATTCGATGACAAAAAAAAAGATTTTTACTTTAACTAGTATAATTGAATATAATTCTTAGACTAAAATTACTAGTAGCTAGCCTAACTTAATACAAAACGTAATAATAACAACAATAATATGATCGTACAGATCATAATCAAATGATGAATTAAAGTTTAAACATAATTAATCAATGTACTATATCCACACACAATAATTAATGTATGAGACTAACCGACGAATAATAAAATGTATCGATAACAACTATTAATTTTGAGTTTTCATTTAAACGTACTCAATTGAGAATGAATAATGATACTAGACAAATAGGTTCAAGGCAAACTAATAATCACTGATCTGTGATGATAATGGGTTTAGGTCGCCCCTGTGATCAGATTGATCAAGAAATGACAACATAACATGACGAAAAATTCATAAATGGATGAACTATATGAACTCCACCTGTATGTATTGACGACTCTAACAGAATACTGATAATTTTTATCATGGAATAAACAACGAACTAGATCCGTATGTGTGCGTAGCAACCGAAGAACTGGATCATGAAAGTAAATGACGAATTAGATCCGTATGTGTGCATAGCAACCGAAGAACTGGATCATGAAATAAACGACGAAATAGATCCGTATGTGTGCGTAGCAACCGAAGAACTGGATCATGATACTCATTTAAAAACGATAAGAATAAGCGCTTTGGATGACGAATACAACAACGCGCATATTGACTTGTGAAGGACACCGTGATTTGATTATCGTGGCATCAGCTTAGAAGAACTACTACAAAAATTTTAGATTACCCATGATGTGGGATCACCAAAGGGAAAATATGGGTAATACTGTCATTGTTAACAGTTTTAGCAACTGACATGAACTCGATGTGACTAATTATGTGACAAACCTAAGCATACATCCTAGGATTTAATGATTGCTGACAGTCATTTATACCCTTTCAAAGGAAAGATATATTGAATGACAAATATTTCTCAATTTATCAATGTTGTTCGAAGGTTTTATGTTCCAATGAAAACAAGCTCGCCATGAAGATGCGTAGCAGCCCACTGAGGCCATATATGACATGTATCTTTATAATCACAACTGCGATATAACCGTCACCTGTACATGGTACGAGAAAAACCATGATAATTGTACATATGGACTCAAGATTTAAGTAGAAGCGGAGTGCCTTTTAATAACAATCACTTAGTGAAAGCATCACCATGCGTGGTACATAGTTGAACAAAACTCCCGCCGAACAAGCTTTAGGTTTAAGGTAATTATGGTGAAATAAAACCCACTAGTAGACACAGCAATTTTACACTGTGTGGACATAGCTTGATGATAAATTCTCTCAAGAGATAAGTTTGAGTATGCTTCGAATAACAATATTCGAAGCAACATTTTTGTTAATACACTCCAATGAGAGGTATGTGCATAGCTTGAGGAACTATACATTTGTGTGGACCAATATCTAACAGTTAGGACTGATATCGAACGATTGAGAGGTGACCCTTGGTTGAATTGACACAACGTCTGTACGACGAAATGGGACTGTCAGACTCACTCTGTCAAAATAACGAAGACAAACTACAGAAGTGAAGTCTGTTGGAAATATGAAATATGACCTTTCATAGTCCAATATACCAGCGGGTGTTGATGACATCAATGACAAGATTCATTCTCTCAGACCAAGATATCACGGCAATGTATCGGATTAAGACTAATGCATGTATAGATCCACAGTAATAATAGATAAAAATTATACGCTGCTTCCAAATATGATAGGTTGGACATAGGCCCCAATGTTAACTGGTATGCAGGTATAATTAAGTTGTAGAGACGTGTAATGATGTTGATGTCTCTTCCGTAATGCTGCTTTAAGTAAGCGGCAAATCATAGCTTGAAGGAGTGAATCATTCAGTTTAAGAGAAGACACATATTGTGTTTGTCTCTTAGGTAATGCGACTTTTGAATGTGCCGCAGATCATAGATTGAAAAATTTGTCGAAGATTACATAACGCTGAAGATTAACGATTTTCGAGTAATATGGGAAACGATAGGACACGTCAAAATATTGCAACTGTTGGTATATGTCAAAAACATTTGACTTGTTTATAGGTGTATGAAGTAATATTATTCTTATCAATAACGATGTGTTACTGAGGAATGGAATTTACGACGAACCGTTTGATCCTTTCTTATTTTCGTAATCGGTAGCATTGCAGCTATCGGTACGAAATATTCAAAGAGGTTTGAAAATATCGTCTGGAGAGTTACTAATGCGAAACGATGGATTACTCGATATATGGAGTGGCAGATCAGAATATTACAACTGTGTTTGTGAACATACCCACGACCGATTCACGAGATAGAATATTTGGCTCTTTTTGAAGACATGGATGTTTCAAATAGCTTGGACATCAAAGAGTGACAGATCACGATTCTACACTCGTCTCCGAAGAGTCATTGGAGGCGTCTATGGGAAGGACGCTGATGCGGTTGACCGCTCGTTTGGTTTCAGAATGTGATGTTTTAATGGACACGACGCGGACAATATTGTCTTTCCCTGGATGCAATTTAGTGATACGGCCTAGACTCCATTTTAATGGTGGCAAATTGTCATCATGCAGAAGGACTAGAGACCCAACTTGTAGCTTGAACGATTCTTTGTTCCACTTGCTTTTTCGCTGCAATTCGGACAAATATTCCAAATGCCAACGATCCCAAAAGCGCTGCGTGAACTGCTGGATTCTCTGAAATTTGGACAGCCGGTTGGGGTTGATGTCGAGTATAGACGGTTCTGGTATGGCGACTAGAGGAGTCCCGATCAAAAATGACCTGGTGAAAGAACTGAAAAGTCTGATGGATCATCTGACATGGGGGTCAATGGACGGGAATTCAAGCATGCTTCCACTTGAGTGGTTAATGTGAGGAATTCTTCGGTTGAGAACGTCGATGTTCCAATGATTCGTTTTAAGTGATGCTTGGCGCTCTTAATCGCGGCTTCCCAAAGACCAGCGAAGTGAGGACTTCGTGGAGGAATGGTGAACCATTCAATATTGAGTGTCGTGCAAAATTGAGTGGTTGACTCTTGAAATGTTTGAGATAAAAATAATTTTCTTAAGTCTTGTAGTTCTGATCTAGCCCCGATGAAATTGGTTGCGTTGTCGGAATAGATTTTACTGCAAATACCGCGCCTGGAAACAAACCTTCGAAGACAAGCAAGAAACGCTTCAGTTGTGGAGTTGAACACGATTTCCAAGTGAACGGCCTTGGTTGCAAAACAAACGAATAAACAGATGTAACATTTAATTTTATTCTTAGCTCTCACAGACGGCAGTAGAAGAAAAGGTCCACAAAAATCAAGCCCAATAATGGAGAACGCACGCTCACATCTCGTGACTCTATCAGTGGGGAAATCACCCATGATCTGATGTCGGATTTGAGGCCTAACTCGGAAACAACGTATGCAATTGTGAACAATGGATCTGCACAAGTTTCTACCACCGACAATCCAATATGACAGTCGAAGATTGTATAAGAGTGCTTGTGGGCCCGCATGCAGCAGTCTTAAATGTTCATGGCGTGCGAGTAATATACTTAGCTGATGCCGTCCGGGTAATAAGATGGGATGTTTTTGATCGTTGGTGATTGCGGCGTTATTGAGACGGCCCCCTACTCGAAGTACACCTTGATTATCTAGAAACACGGACAATGAATGCAGTGCGCTTTTGGATGACAGACCTTTGTTTTTGTTCAGTGCTTTAATGTCCTCAGCGTAATGTTGATGCTGAACCACCTTTATCAATATCGTAGCAGCACCTTTGATTTCTGCAGGGTTAATCGACAGAGAACATGAAGCTTGCCGATGCGTTTTGGTTTTTGCATTATTAATAAATCTCAAAATATAGGACACCACACGAAGTAACCGGGTGAGTGATTGAAACCTCTGAAAAATAGCACCAGGTTCGTGATCTTGATTAACCAGAATGGTACTTGATTGTTTGCGTAAGTCAAGAGCCAATAGGTCCGAAGAGCACTGTTCAATTGTATCTGCAACCCATTGGGTCATAGATCGCTTTAAATACTCAGGACCGCGCCACCAAAGAGAAGTAGATGCAAATTGGGATGGCATGAGACCACGGGAGACACTGTCAGCAGGATTTTCTTTGGAACGCACGTAATTTTTTTTTTTTTTTTTTTTTTAATAAAATGTGTTGTGTAATAGGGTTTAGAATATGTGTCACAACAACACATAAATACCTTTTAAGACCTAGGTCTAGACCTGGGTCCCACAACAACTGGCGTTCTGAGGTGTAGATTAACGCTTTTTTTAAACATCTGTGGGTTGAAGCCACCTGAGACTAAGTGTTCCGGCAAACTATTCCATTTGTACGCAGTTCGGACAAAGAAGTCTCTCTGCGATCTGCCAGTATGACAGCGCGGGATCTTGACCGTTTCACTGGTTGCGGCAGCCGATTGCCGAGTGGAACGGGGGTAAGAATAAGTTTGAGGCATGATGCCGCTGATTTCATCTGAGCACTGCTGATGACGATATTTGTAAAAAACAACGAGGTCAGCAACAGTGCGACGATGTTGTAAGGAATCAAGTTGTGATGTCAAAGTTCGATCACCTACAATTCGTATAGCTCGCTTTTGAACAGAGTCCAAGAGGGCCAAGATGGAAACAGAGGCAGCACCCCAAACTTGACAGCAGTACTCCATACAGGGACGAATATAGGACTTATACCAATCGTTTGAAGATGTTAGTTGTTGAATCTTAGATATCCGGTTGGCTACAAATGTTGCATACTTGTATGCCTCAGACTTGATCCTGAACAATGTAATCTTTGAGTCAGTCCATAAGAATACAGCATTAAAAACCACTCCCATAATGGAGATGACCTTATTTACCACTTCAGACATAAGCACAGCTGCGCAAAGTTCGAGTCTAGGAATGGTCTCACGCTTCAGTGGCGCAACTTTTGATTTGGCACAAAGAAGACTAATGGTGTATTCGTTTGAAGAATTCAATGTTCGTGTGTACAGAACACACCCATATGCTTTCTCTGAAGCATCACAGAACCCGTGTAATTCAATTTCTTTTGCATTTGGCGCTACTACTAGTCTGGGAATTGATACATGGTTTAAAGTCGACAGCTCGGACTTGAACGTGGTCCATTTGTGAGCGATATCAGCAGATAAAAGATCGTCCCACCCAATATTCTTTTGCATCCAGATTTCTTGCATAAACAATTTTGCGGTTACAATTATTGGTGAACACATGCCCAAAGGGTCAAAAAGTCTGCAGATTTCAGATAGCATTTCACGCTTGGTGCATGTCGATGAAGTTGGTAATTTATCCAGTTGTGTTTCAAGATGATCAGCATTTGTGTCCCAGAGTAATCCCAAGAGTAACGTGGTGGATGAATTTGACTGATCATCTGACGCTAATTGAGAGACATTCGAAAAGAACTTTCGTAGTTCGAAACCACCCGATTGTAGTAAATTCGTGAGATCCGTTTTCAATTGAATCGCTGCATCAAGGGAACTTGCACCTGTTAAGACGTCATCAACGTAAAAGTCCCTTTCAAGGATGCTTGATGCTATGGGAAAATTGCTACGTTCATCGTTGGCCAATTGATTCAAAGTACGGGTAGCTAGAAACGGGGCGCAAGCAGTTCCATAGGTTACTGTGCGAAGAAAGAAGCTGGTTAGTTTTTCTGATGATTGACTACGCCACAATACACGTTGAAGATCTGTTTGATCATCACGCACTAATATTTGTCTGTACATTTTTGCAATATCACCGCACAATGCCACCTCATGTTTTCTGAAACGCAAAAGGATTGAGAAGAGATCCTGTTGAACTGTAGGTCCTACCATCAGACAGTCATTTAACGATAATCTTGACGAGGTGCGTGAAGACGCATTGAATACCACGCGCAATTTTGTAGTCGAGCTATGATCCTTAACGACACAATGATGTGGTAAATAAAACACAGGATTGATGGATGTGGGGATGGTTGGTGTCATGTGGCCCAAAGCGAGATATTCATTCATGAATGTCCGGTATTGGACATACGTGTCTTCTGTTTTTGAAAGGCGTCTCTCGAGGGCAAAGAACTGATTCTGCGCAGAGTACTTTGAGTTACCTAAATGTGTGATATTGGGTTTAGTTGGGAGCGCGACAACATATCGTCTTTTTTTTTTAGAATATGTAATGACTAGTTTAACAGAATCTTATGAATATAACAACTAATCGAACGACATAAAACTAATGATTTAAGCATATGATAAAACGATTTTCTAAAATATATACGACGACCACAAATTTTATTTTAGAAATCACATTCTATTAAATTACGACGAGACGAATAGTGATTTCTAATTAGTAACGAAGAGTTTATTGAAAGTCGAATTCTGATAAGGTACGACGAAATGAATAACGACCTTCAACATATTAACGAAGACGATAATTAATTTCGGAAGTCACATTCTACTAACTTGCGACGAAAGGAATAATGACCCCAAAATACTAACGAAGAATTAATTGACAATCGCATTCCAACAAGGTACGACGAAATGAATGACAATTTTTCAAATCACAATTGAATAACATGTTTAAGACATTAACGACGAGAACAGTTTTATGTTGAGAATCACATTCTACTAAGGTACGACGAAATGATTGATGATTCCAACCCACTAACGAAGATTTAATTGAACTAACAAGTATGACGAATAATAACATTTTTAAAATATTGACGAAAAAAAACGATTTTATTTTGGACATCATATTCGATTAAATAATGACGAGCTGAATAATGATGCCAAACTATTAGCGAAGAATTTAGTGAAAATCGAATTCTAATAAACTGACTAACGATTCTCATAATATTAACGACGATAAAAATCTCATTGACTTCAAAACATTAACTAAGATTTCAAAACATACAACCGACACTATAGTGAACAATTGGCAGAATTTATTCGAAGATTTATTTGATTAAATTAGACCCACAAAATCAATGATCAACAATTGACAAGTTGAAAATTTAAGTTATCATAAATTCAATCATCCATCAATTGCAACTACTAGCATAAAATCAATTCCAATAAAGTAGCTAAATTAATTGATAGTATCGCGTATATTATAAGGTTGCACTTTAAAAATTAGTAATATCGAGTATGTGAAGCATAAATAAATATAACTATACAATTAAAAAACTTAATAAGGTACCTTAATTAATGCTGATTGATGACAGCTGGATGGTAGCGCCCTCTATATCCGGCTCGAAGGACCAGAATGTCGGGTTCCCCAGAATGGCAGCGGACTGTATAATTACTTATTGATCGATGATGATGATTAATAAGACTGGTGGAAACCGACAGATGAAAAAGTTAACTGGAACTCAAAATAAGAATTCACTGTAGGTGTTTGATGATGATGTCGCTAGTAATCGCCCAACAACAAGGCATAATCTTCCAAGTCACTCAAAAACTTCAATTTTGATGATAAAATTCGAAAATAATTTTACTGCAGGTGTCGATGACGATGATAAAAATGCTCGCCTAACAACAAGGCATAAGTTCCAATTAATATAAAACACTGTGATAATTCGATGGTAAGTTCAATATAATTTTACTGCAGGAGTCGATGACGATGATATAAATGCTCGCCTAACAACAAGGCATAAGTTCCAATTAATATATAACACTGCAATAATTCGATGGTAAGTTCAATATAATTTTACTGCAGGAGTCGATGACGATGATATAAATGCTCGCCTAACAACAAGGCATAGATTCCACTTAATAAAATAATGCTGCAGTAATTCGATGGTAATATCAATGTAATTTTTACTGCAGGTGTCGATGATGATGATATAAATGCTCGCCTAAACAACAAGGCATAGATTCCACTTAATAAAATAATGCTGCAGTAAATGGTGGTAAAATCACAATGGCGGAGCTAACAAAAATAGGAAAAAAACCATAGTTACTAATTGCCACGTTTGCAAAAACTGCAATTTCACAATAAAAATAAAAGGAAGTTTCCTCGAATAGACTTTAAAACACCATTCTCTATTTTACCAACTTTTATTTAGACATTTTTATTTTTAACTAAAAACTATTTTGAACACATTTTTTTTTATTCCGACAACAAAGTCAACAAATTTATATCTAATCACAATGAACATAAATAAAATAAGAAAGAGGGCGAGTTCCATGAAAATATCCTATATATATATCACCCACAATATCTTTCTAGCGATAGCAGTGCCATGAAGTTCAAGCCGTGAATTATTTTATGTTGCTCAAATTATTATTAATGAAAAAAATACTGGGTTTTAATTTTGTACTTGTTGGTTCACCTGATAACCAGCAAAGTTACATGTCAAAATGACAAGTAGATTTGGTAAACAAAAACATTCGGGTAGTATGACAAATATCTATATAAATATATTTTTAGAAATGAAATACTGCTTTTTATCCTTTTTTCCAGAGATGCTGTGGCTGATATTTATATTATTTGGAACGCTGACGAAAATAATTGAGTTAACTTCAACATTTGATGTAAGTTCTTAACCTATAATATCTTTACAAATAATAATTATCATTAATAAATTTTTTATATTTTACAGATAAATGAAACAAAATAAAACTAATTAGGAACAACATTAGTAACATAGGCTGGAAACTAGATTGACGATGGAGAAGGCGGTCTTGGGTAATTATGAGTTTTTTTTGCATAACAAATTTTTGGTATTTATTTCCAGACTACCGTATCCAGCGTCAACAGTGTCTCTTAGAGATCATGACGTGATCAATTTGATTTTCCGTTCTTCTATCATTTGAATTCCACGTTGCCTTGTGAATTCCTTTGTGAGGGAAGAAAGTACTGGAAATAACTAGATCATACATCATAGCCAGCTCGGCTGCGCGAAAACCATTATTGTTACTGGTATGATGCAAGCTGTTAGGGCTGATATGTGTTTTAAGTTCTACCCAAATTTTCATGATTGGGTTCGTTCCGCATCTTAAGGTCAACAGAAACAACCTTTTAAAGCGTTTATATAGCGAGCCGCTTGATTCAAGATAGACGCCCGCTCCAAGCCACCCCTAGCATGGAGAATAGGCGCTTTTTACACATTTATATAGCGAGCCGCTTGATCCAAGGCAGTCTGCCTTTCCAAGCCATTTACTCTGCCTCTCTCAACTACACCAACCTGATTCTGTTAGCATTACCCAGGTAGCACGGCGTGGACATAAAATTTCGGATTTTCGCTACACACTTTGGGGTGCCGTACTTTGAAAAAGAAAAAACGGTACCCTATTGGTGAGACTTCGGTGTCCGTCCGAATTTCTACATAATCGGTTTATTCACAAACTATAAGTGCTATAAACTTAAAATTTTCTACAGTTATTAAATGTGATTTCCCACACCTGATGATAACAAAAAAAGTTCAAATATTTGTTTTTATCTATATTTTATGGACATAGATAAGGAGTAAGTAGAACAAAAGTTTTTTTTAAGGAATCGAGCTTGGTTATAAAAATCGAACAAGATGGAAATATTTATAAAAAAAAGTTTCATTAAATTTTCGACTGCTTAGTTTTTGAGTTATTACCAAAAACGAGTGTTTTTTTGCCCCCCCCCATCCTTAACTTCGAACATTACAGAAGAAAAAAATTAAAATTTCACGGTAAGCATTTTGCATAAAAAAACGTTTTTTTGTTTTGGTTGTTATAATTTCAAATGTTCATTGGAGGGGATCGAGAGTAGAAATTTTAAAAAAAAATTATTTTTGATCATGTCAAGTGGGGTGTCAGGTGAAAAAAGGTGATTTTTTTTGAAGTGCAAAATATTTTTTTTGTAATTTTCGAAAGCACAGTTTTCGACTTATTTTCAAAATGTAAAATTTGTTTTTGTCCCCCCTTATCTACGAACATTACAAAAGAAAAAATTTAAAAAAATTCACGGGTGTATGGATTTTGCTAAATCGAAATTAAAATTTTTTTTTGGTAGTTATAATTTCAATTAACGTGAAACTGTGCTAACAAAAACTGTTTTTTTCTCAAATATTATATACACGGAACTCTCAGCGAGTGAATTATATTCGTACTTGTGACCTTTTTTATATATTAGAGAATGAAATAGAAAGTTACTAATCTCAAAATCTTATCAAATCAAATATGATAATTGTAATATTTTGAAGTTGTAATAAATACTGATCAAGGCATCTATTAGTGGTTCATTCATTTATTGCAGGTTAATAATATTAATAATAAAATATAAATAATAATATCGTAAATAGAAATGATTTATTTACCCACGATCGCTTACTTTAAAATAACGTTCGCCCCTAACGCCCCTCCCCCTCACACGTTTGGTGTATAAAATGTAAATATATTTTGTATACACACAAAAAAATTTTTGGTTAAATTGATCAAAAAGAACCGTACTTTTAGAGAACCATAAAATGGTGATATGTTAACTATATTTTATGGTTGCTACGAACCGTACTATGGTGATAGATAACCAAATTTTATGGTTGTTATTATAGACACAGAACCATACTATGGTTATAACCATAAAATGTTTTTGTGTGTAATTTTAACTAGTAAAAGGCTCTTAAACTTTTTAAAATTTGTATGCAATATTTTCAAAATTAAAGGTTAATATGATTTCCAAAATCCAACAAACGATTTTGAACGCCAGACTAGTTTTTGTCATACGCCACAATATGTAGGAGAATTTATTCACATACCATAGTTATATACTACCTTTACGACATCTATATGTGTATAAAACTTTAAAACTATTTTGTAAATCTGAGAAGTTTTTCTTATTCATAAGTACTATAAGCATCAATTTGAGAAACAACAATCGAATTCTTATACCTAGATGCTACTCCACTAATTTCGACAATTATTTTTTTAGCACAGCTCCGAAATTGTTCAAAAGTATATCAGATATTATATCAATTGGTGAATCATATTCACATTTTATTAAAATACTTAAAGAATGGCTATTTACAATTAATGATATTAAATTTTTATTTGAAGTTATCTCTTAAATGAATAAAACAAAAATTAAGCTTATTGATGTAGAATAAGACAATATATGTTATGTATTTTAAAAATGAATTAATTAATATTATTCCCCCACATCTATTGTAACTATTTTTTATAATGTTGGTACAATTGTCACTAAACCTTTGGTTTAAAAAATGTACTTTTATTTAATCTTTCTGTAAATTTTATGTTTATATATTATGTATATGCTATGTATCATAACTAATAATAATGTATCATAATAATAATAATAATAATAATAATAATAATAATAATAATAATAATAATAATAATAATAATAATAAAAAAAAATAAATTATATAAATAAAATAAAATACTTAATATATAAACAAAAAATTTGTATTTCAAACTATTTATTTTCATGGCATACTAGAATTCAATTGTATTTTTCTACTTCGCAAGCTACGAAAATGTCATTTTAATATATAGTAAAACCTATGTGGAAGGGAAACTTTTTCTAAGTAGTCACTGAAAATATTTTCAGTCACTAGGACTGAAAGTAAATAAGTTTCGGTAATCGGTGGTCGCCTACAGGTGGTAGTTATTTAGGATTGAATAAATAATTGAATATTTGATATTGAATTTGATTTACTGTTTCTGTTGCTATGTTTATTTCTGTCAATATCGCAGTATTTTGAAGGGATTGAATATTTTGAATATTTTGATTGACTCGAATCGAAACTAATCATTATATCAATTGTGTGTAATTAATGAATTAAACTAATAATGAGTGTATTTTTTTTCTATATCGGAGAAATCGGAGCGAAAAAATAAACTTTGTATCAGATATATCGTATAAGTTTTTCCTCCGATAATTAACTGTCAGATATAAAATATATTCTCTGAGTTCTTACCGCAAAAAAAAAAAATTAAAAAAATTTATTAAATAAATAAATAAATTTTATTAAAAAATTTATCTTTATTTGTTTTTAATTGAAACTCTACCTACAATTTTTTAAATTTATACTTTAAAGGATGACTTCCAGTCGGTAAAAAAAATATCTGTAATATCTGTAAAAGTTTTAAGAGAAAATATATGAACTATTTTCATTATTCATATTGTCAAATTCATCTACTAAAAACTTACAAAACGACATATCTAAATTTGACTGTATAAAAAATAAACAATTATATATTGCATTTTTACCAGTGTAAAATAATGTTATTATTGTGTTCGCCTGTTATTATTCCATCTGTAGGCGAACACAATAATAACATTATTTTACACTGGTAAAAATGCGTTATATAATTGTTTATTTTTTATACAGTCAAATTTAGATATGTAGATGAATTTGTAAATATTATCATTTATATTTACAAGCGTAGAAAAAATAGCGTTTTCTACGCGTGGTAAAAACGTTTTTGCGTTCCTGAGCTTATTCCAACAAACCGTTCAGTCACACAAAAAGAGACGTTTTCACCACTTGTATAAAAATCTACTATTTTCACATATCAATAAAGAAAAAAAAATTTTAATTGTTTTCATTAGTTTTAGTTTACTATATAAAAAATAAAAGCTTGAATGCATCCTTGGCATTACTGTTTATCGGGCTACACCCATTAAACTATGTCCCTCCCTCGGGCCAGAGGATCTCGGGTTGCATAAAGCCTTGGTACATAAATGGAAATTAAATAAAAATTAGGGTTATTTATGAAATATCTCATCGGGCAAATATCCTCCATCGCTTTGTTGGGATATAAGCCTCCCTCTTGTTGATATTTAACTTCAAATAACCCTATAAAAAGAAATTTAATATTGTTAAATCACACGATCTAGGGGCCAATACTGATTTTCGAAACGAGAGAATACAAGACCAGGAAATGTTTCATACTGTAATTGAAGTGTCTCGCGGGATGTGTAGCATGTGGCATCATCTTGATAAAACTGCATATTGGCCAAATCTATATCATCCAACTTCAGCAGAAATAACTGTGTTATAATGTTGCGATATCAAACACCAGTAATAGTTAAAAATTGATTAGCCTCATTTTCAAAAAAGGATTGTTAGGATGCCTCCACCCACCCCAAAAGCCGCACCAAACAGTAACGCCGTTGTCGATGTATTTGTTTTTCGACAATCACATGTGGGTTCTTCGTATACCATATGTGACCAACAAAGGCAACAAAGTCATCAAGGTTTAAATGTGCTTCATCGCTTAGAATTATCTGACTCGAAAAATCAGCATTCATTTATTGATGCTCAATAATGCATTTAATGAACTCTCTTCGCTGTGCGTGGTCATTAGGTTGCAGTTGTTGTCTTAATTGTGCGAGGGGAGACAGATCTTTTCTGAGTATAAGCTGCAGAGAGCTTCTTGAAATTTATAACTTTTGTCCACCACTCTCACAAACCGCTTAGATATGGACATTTGAACGACTTGTTTTGGACAACTTTGCACAACCACCACCGGGATCTCGTCCATTTGACTGGTTGCGCTAGCCGATTGTCGGATGAAACGAGGGTAAGAATAAGCTTGAGGCATGATGCTGCTGATTTTATCTGAACTCTGTTGTTGACGACACTTGTAAAAAACAACGAGGTCAGCAGCAGTGCGACGATGTTGTAGGGATTTAAGTTTTGATATCAAAACTCGATCACCCACAATTCGTATAGCCCGCTTTTGAACAGAATACAATACTATTCCGAACATTTCATATGTGAATTGGATTGATTTTTTTTTGTTGTTAGTATCCTGTAAAAGTTCTCCATCTCCTCATTTGGTATTATAGCCAAAGTGTCATCTACGTATTTTACTAGAACAGTGGGTTGGGTGTAAAGCCAGCATTATGTAAGGCAGAATCTTATATATTTGTGAATACAAAATCAGCTAGTATACCGGATACAGAACCACTTTCTGTGAGACCATCTTTCTGTTCATAGTATCTGTTGTTGAATTTCACGTAGTTGCTTTCCACTACAGTCTGCACAAAGAGTTAATTGTTCTATGAGGGATCTTTTGTGTATGGATCGGTATACTAGATCGATGGGTATGCGTTCATACATGGAAACAATGTCAAATGAGACATAATGCTGGCTTTATACCCACTCTTCTAGTAAAATACGTAGATGATACTTTAGCTATAGTACCAAATGAAGAGATGGAAAACTTTTACAGGATACTAAAGAACGAAAATAAATCCAATCCAAATCACATATGAAATGGAAAACAATAATGAAATTCCATATCTGGATATGATAATACACAAAAACAGCAACAACAAAATAACAACAAACTATTACCAAAAACCAACATCAAAAAACAGATTAATAAACTACCAGTCTGAATACCCACGACAAATAAATTGGAATAACAAAACCATCAACAATAAATAAAAAATAAAACCTCTGAAAATCAAACTGACGCACCAGTTCGTTTAGTCATAATAATATATTTTTGACAAAAAACAAATAACAATGATAGGAACATATATATACATAAGAACAGTTGATAACGAATTCGTTATGTACAGACAAGAAAAAACGGCGCGATTAATAAGGTCTTATTTTGCAATTTTACTTAGTTCATTGTCCGATTAAAACAAAATATTTTGATACGTACTTTAGATAATTAAACCAATCAAAATCAGGGCTGGAAACCATAAATTATTTGTATGGTTTGGTTTTTGGTTTTTCCCAATGGCCAACCATGGTTTTGGTTTCGGTATTGCTTTTTCTAGATAATAAATCTTGGTTTTGGTTTCGGTTTTGGTTTTAGTATGCAACATGTTTTGGTTTTGGTTTTGGTTTTTCTAAACGTCAAAATTTGGTTTTGGTTTCGGTTTTGGCCTATAGCTAAAAAATGTTTGTTTGAGTATTCGTCAGGGAATTGATTAAAAATTACAACATTTGTTAACAATGCCAATGCCAAAGCTCAGTAAAAAATGTTGAGCTAATTTAAGATACATTACATACCCAGGGGAAAGTGTTTCATTTCTGCGTTGCGCCTAGAGCAATTTAAGATATGAGAAAGCGAGCTTGCTCCCGTGGTTTGTTTATACTATTTAATATTTATTTATTGCAATTCAAATAAAAGAATTTAAAACATGAACTTCAAATTTGTATTCGAAATGTTATTTCTCACAACAATAATATCCAAAACCAAATTAATGAAATTTTAACAAAAATCACACTTAAAAACATAATCACTAAATCATTTTTAAAGTCCAACTGATCGGGAAGTTATATTTTGGGTTGAGAAGTTAGTGAAAAACAGTATAATAACTGTAAGACAGTAAAGTTACGACTGAAATAGCTTAGGAATTGATAAACATAGCTAAATGTTATAGTAATTGACAAATATTAAATTTTACTAAATTTTTAGATTTGATTTTGGTTTTGTTTATTTTAAAATTTAGTTTTTGGTTCGATTTTGGTTTGATGATTTTTAAAATTTGGTTTCGGTTATGGTTTTAGTTTTGATAATTTTTGAAACGTGGTTTTGGTTTTGGTTCCGGTTTTGATTATTTTTAGAATGTGGTTATGGTTTCGGTTTTGGTTTTTCTGATTTGGTGTGGTTTTCTGGTTTTGCGGTTTTGGTTTTGGTTTTCAAAAACCGGTTTCCAGCCCTGGTCAAAATAGCTTTTTGTGAGGGAAAAATTAGTAACAGCATGAAAACTTTTGGATAAGGAAGAAATTATTGCGCAAATGATGGGAAACATAAATTAAAGGTGATCCGAGTTATGAGGGTGAAATGGGGAGAGCTTTTAGGGGTAGAAAATGGTTTTTACGATTGTAAGCGAAACTAGAGCTTTTGTCGAAGAAAGTTCAAAGTAAACGTTGTGGTTATAGGTATTAAAACGGTCTATAACTTTTATATCGCACATTTTTTCACATAACCTAAAATTTTTCCGTGAAAATAGAATAAACCGAGAAAAAAACGTCTTTTCGTTTTTAATTTTTATCTCCCACAAACAAATTTTTTTTTTCACACAATTTGGTGAAAACGTACTTTATTATGTTCCTAATACGTTATAATTTTTGGAATCAAAATATTTATTTTTACGTTTGATTTTGATTTTAAACCAAAAAAGTGAGCTCATTTTCACACGAAAATTCTCCTGCAGCCAAATTCTGTAACTGTGAAGTGGTGAAGTGTTAAAAATTTCTTCATTTCGATTTTATCATTAATTTTTTATCATTTTACCATTTTTGCGATTCTATATGCGATTAGAGTGTTAAAAAATCTAATAGCAAGCCGCGCACTGTCAAACGTCAAATATACATAAAAATAAATGTTTATTTTAAGTTTCAACACAATTTGAACGTAAATTTTTACAAATTTAGATATATATAGCTATTTTAGAAATTAAATTTGTAAAATTAATCTGCATTTAATTTAGAAATGCAATTTTTAAAAATCAAATCGCATTGACGTTTTGCTGTTTTTTGACATAATGTCAATAACAACAAAATAAACGATTTCATTTCATTGTCAAACAAAACGTCAGTGTTAACTTTATTGTTTTAAAACTTCACTCACTTAGATATTTTTGCGGTGAAGCGATAAAAAACTTATCACTTCCCCACTTCACAGTTACAGAATTTGGCTGCTGGTCTGGAAACAGTTTTTTCAAAAAAATCGGTAATCTTTATTTTTGTTGAAACGTCTACTTTTAGATGGTGTAAAAAAATGAACATTACCATGGAAAACATTTATATTTTTTAAAGATTTCAACGGTAAATTTTTACAAATAATGAATATTTTTAAACAATCATTGAAAATAACTCTTTAAAATCAAGTTTATTCAGTTTTTCACATTTCCTGGAAAATGTTTCCGTGTTTATGTTATGTTAATGTTTATTTTTTTTACACCATCTAAAAGTAGACGTTTCAACAAACATAATGATTAATTGTTTTATCGTCCTCGATTTTATTTTTTAGAAATTATTCTACAAATAAAATCGAGGACGATAAAACAATTTTATCGAATTGATCAGATTCAATGTATATATGTAAACCTATATACGTTAAATATCAAAATTTATAATAGCGATTAATGTTTTGAAATTCATGTTGTTGGAATAACTAGTTGTTATTCTTCCAATTTTTTGTGACAAATCACCCACTTCACAATAATAACTACCACTATGTTAGTATACTAACAGATTGAAAAAACTTTTTCTTTTAAAAAATAATTTATTTTAAATAACTTTATTTTAAAAAATTTTGGTTTAAAATGACGGGAAATACACAATTTTTAAACCAAAATTTTTTAAAATAAAGTTATTTAAAATAAATTATTTTTTAAAAGAAAAACTTAAAAAGTTTTTTCAATCTGTTAGTATACTAACATAATTAATGTTTTGTTTTGGAAAAACTGTTTCCCATACAGGAGAATTTTCGTGTGAAAATGAGGTCACTTTTTTGGTTTCAAATCAAAATTAAACGTAAAAATAAATATTTTGATTCCAAAAATTACAGTCTATTAGGGACATAATAAGGTAAGTTTCCACCGAATTGTGTGAAAAAAAAATTTGTTTGTGGGAGATAAAAATTAAAACGAAAAAGCCTTTTTTTCTAGGTTTTTTCTATTTTCTCGGCAAATTTTAGGTTATGTGATAAAATGGCTGACATAAAAGTTATAGACCTTTTTATTACCTACAACTTTTGCTTTAGACTTTATTGGACAGAAGGTCTAGTTTCGCTGAAAATCATGAAAAACCATTTTCTACCCATAAAAGCTCACCCCGTTTCACCCCCGTAACTCGGATTACCTTTAATTTATGTTTCCCATCATTTGCGCAATATTTTCTTATTTATCCAGTAGTTTTCATCCTGTTACTAATTTTTATTCCATTTTTGCCTGTTTTTAAGGTATCTAGACTGGTCTATATGTTAATGTGTTCATATAATTTCTTTAAATGTTTGTTTGCATACAATTTTATATTTGTTTTATATTTTTATCGAAAAAACGTAACTTAATGGCGTTGTTTATATGTAAAAAACTAAAATGCTAAACAACTGAAATTTTGCTTAATATCTAGGTAAGTTCATATTACTTTAATTTTCACATTTTTGTATAATTTTTATGGTTCATACTCACATCATGTAATAGTGCACTGAAGAGGTCACAAAAACCTCGAAACATATAAGAAATTAAGCAATAAGCAATTAAAGGTCTAAAGCTTGGTATTTTCTTTGGTTTTACTTTTTTTTATTTTTAATACAAGGGGAACGAAAGAGAATACAAGACAGTATACATATATACATTGTAACCAGTTTTATGGTACATATTTTTATAAATTTAAATCATAAACTACACACTTACACATAAAATCCAATAATATTTTCAATGATAAAAAATTTACCAACACAAACATTATTTCAAAACAAAATAATTTTTCATCATCGAAATTACCACCTCAAGTGAGTCTACAAATCAAAAGCATTAGTTCACCTAATATAAATTTTTTTTCTAGTGTCGAACACAATTCGAAGAAAATATTTTCAAAACCGTAATGATCTGTAGTTGGTATGTTATATGCTACTTGCTAAAGTACGCGGTTGAAATGTAAGTGTGAACTTCGATATTTTGATTTAAGCTAAAGTTATTCTGTAAAAATTTTAGTACACTTTTTTTTGTTCAGGCGGTTTGGGATGGTTGTTAATGGTTTCCGCTAGGTCTTTCTCGAGAACTTTATTTCTGTTCTGTAATTCAATGAATTCTGTTTCTAGGTTTATGTACAATAGACTTTGGTTTGACAAGTTTTTTGTAGTTCTATCTAGATCTATTACTAAATTTTTTTTTTTTGTATGAAGTTATTCTATTTCTTGGCGAAGTACTTTGTTCATAATTTTAGTATTTTTTATTTCTAAATTTTCGATCCTAAAGCTGTTTGCCAATTCTGTGGCAGAATGTTTCAATTTCTCATTAGAATATGATAAAATGCTCCACTCATTTTTATATTTTCTTGAGTAAGGAAACCAATCTCTTGCTTATCCCTAATTTTTTCTGCTATAAAGGTAGGGTTTAATCTTAACAACCTGTCGTTTTCCTGTGTAAGCTCTTTTAATTTTAAATCTGCTTGGAACAACGGATCTATAATAAGTTTTGCCTCTGAGGGTGATTTTTGATTTTCTAATGAATGATTTTGAGAAATTTCGTTTAAATGGTTAACAAATATATTGTTTTGGGAATTTGTTTTGAGAATTGACAGTTATTGGTTCAAAAATAGATTCCGAAAAGCCAAATGTTTTTTTAAAGAATTCGTCAAATTCATTAATGGAATTGAATTTTTGCTTCTCTATCTGTAAATAGGCGTCTCCTCGTTCCCGAGACCAATTTCTCGATAGTAAATTTGTTTTTAAATTTGGTGGTAGATTGATATTTTTTTTTGACAAGTTTCTAAGAAATACTGTAATTTGCGTTGATGGGCATTATTGTTTGAGATCATTGGGATAGAGTTTAAAGTATCAGAAATCAAAAAAAATCGTCACTATTCATTTTTCAGTTTTTCTTAATATTATACAACCTTAAACTATTACTGATTTTAAAATGATTGAAACGGGACTCACCCTTTGTTTAATTTTTAGTGGAACGCCTGTTTCAATTATTGCCGGTGATGTTGCTGCTACTGCTTTCGATTGAATTCTGTTAACGCCTGTTTCTATAATTGATTATGCCGTAGATGTTGCTGCTGCTACTTTCGATTGACTTCCTTAACGGCCTATTTCTACTACTGATGATGTTGTTGATGTGCTATGGATGTATTAAAGTTAAGGTTTTATCCTCCACCTATGCTATCTTAAACATTTGTATTTGTTGTTTCCCTTTGTTAACTTTGATTAAATTATCACTGGTGAGCTCTTGAATATTTGTATTATGTATTTTTTATTTTATTCCTGGGATTGACTGTGCTCTTGATATGTTTTTTTTTGTTCACTTTATTTATAATGTAACATTGGAATCACAAAAAAATTTTGTATGTGTTTGGTTTGATTTTATCTTATGTTTTGTATGTTTTGTATTTTTGCTATGTCTATAAACTTTGTAAACAACCGTGGACGTTTACCGACTGTGCCAAGTGGGGTACCTACCAACTGTTGGTATCCACAAAAACTTTTAAATTTTAAAGCACGACGCTAGTGTATACATTTACACACAGTTCTCCCTGGAATGTCATTATCACTGCTTACTTCGGTCTGAAAGACCTAAGTATTACATTCATGAGCTAAAAGTGAAATTCTTACCCCGACTTTTTTTGGAATTTCTCGACGTTTTCGGACCTACTGATTCTAAAAAAAGCAAAAAAAAAATGTATGTCTGTTTGCTGGTTGGCTGGCCGTCCGTCACAACCGACGAAATATAGAAAACGGCTGAAAGGATTTGAAAAATTTTGAATTCCAAAAATAGGTACACTCAATGGTAAGAGTCGAAAAGACGATGTGTTCGATAACTATGCCGGAAGTGTGTCAAAAAAATCATAAAGTGTGTCAAAAAAAGGAAATATGCATAGTTTTTGCTTAAAAACGTTCATTTTAAGTGATAAAAAATAGGAACGAAGAATGTGGAGGAATCTGGATGGTCAAAGATCAAAAACTAGATTATTGCATTATAAGTTGCATTATAAGTTTGTCAAAAAAATCTTGTCAAGTGTGTCAAAAGAAAGATTTTTATTTATTTTTTTACCCAATTTTTTGGAAAAAAATAAAATTAATTGTTTGTTTGAAATGAAATTACTTTGGTCTGAAAGACCTAAGTATTACATTCATGAGCCAAAAGTGAAATTCTTGCCTCCACTTTTTTTGGCATTTCTCGACATTTTAGGACCTACTGATTCTAAAAAAGCAAAAAAAAAATGTATGTCTGTCTACCGGCCGGCCAACATTACCTACGCTGCAGGGAAAACCGCTGGAGGAAGATCAAAATTATTTTTTTCTAAAAATAGGTATTCTCAAGTGACAGGTCCAAAAGGAACAGGTCCGAAAGGACGCTGTGTTCGATAACTGTACCGGAAGTTTGCCACAAAAATCATTATGTGTGTCAAAAACAGGAAATTTTTATATTTTTGGCTTAAAAAACGTTCATTTTAATTGATTACGAGTAGGAACATTGAATTTGGAGAAATCTTGATCTTCGGGATTGGTATGTGAGACCAGAATCTAGATTATTGCATTATAAGTTCGTCAAAAAAATGTTGTCAAGTGTGTCAAAAGAAAGATTTTTATTTATTTTTTTACCCAATTTTTTGGGAAAAAATAAAATTAATTATTTGTTTGAAATGAAATTTTATTATTATTATTGAGAATTATGGCATTATAAGTTAGTCAAAAAAATGTTGTCAAGTGTGTCAAAAGAAAGATTTGTATTTACTTTTTTACCCAATTTTTGGAAAAAAATAAAATTAATAATTTGTATGACATGCAATTTTATTATTATTATAGAGGATTATGGCATTATAAGTTTGTCAAAAAAACAGTGTCAATTGTGTCAAAAAACGATTTCATTTATTTTTTTAGCCAATTTTTTGGAGAAAAAAAATTGTAGCTGTTTTTATGACGTAAGTGTAATTGAAAATGAAATTTGACATGGAAATTTTTGAATTTGTTATAGTTTTTGAATTATTTTTGGAATTTTGAAAAAAGTTTGCATTTTTGATTTAGTAATAATTTTTGCAATATTTTTAGAATTTTGGAAAATTTAAAATTTTTGATATTATTATAATTTTTGGAATTTTGAAAAAAATTTCAATTTTTGATTTTGTAATAATTTTTGCAATATTTTGAAAAAGTTTGAATTTTTAAGAATTTTTGGAATATTATTGGAATTTAGAAAAAGTTTAAATATTTGATTTTATTCTAATTTTTGGAATATTTTTGGAATTTTTCAATTCTTGATTTTGTTATGATTTTCGCAATATTTTTAGAATTTTGAAAAAATAGAATTTTTGAATTTTATTTATATTTTTAGAATTTTGAAAAAAGTTTCAATTTTTGATTTTGTAATAATTTTTGGAAGATTTTTAGAATTTTGGAAGAAGTTTAAATTTTTAAGAATTTTTGGAATATTATTGGAATTTAGAAAAAGTTTAAATATTTGATTTTGTTCTAATTTTTGGAATATTTTTTGGAATTTTGAAATGAGTTTCAATTTTTGATTTTGTTATAAGTTTTGCAATATTCTTAGAATTTTGAAAAAAAAATACAATTTTTGAATTTTATATATATTTTTAGAATGTTGAAAAAAGTTTCAATTTTTGATTTTGTAAGATTTTTGGAATATTTTTAGATTTACTTCGGTCTGAAAGACCTAAGTATTACATTCATGAGCCAAAAGTGTAATTCTTACCCCCACTTTTTTTGGCATTTCTCGACGTTTTAGGACCAACTGATTCTAAAAAAGCAAAAAAAAAAATTTTGTCTGTCTGCCGGCCATGAAATGGCCAAAAAATGATTTCATTTATTTTTTTAGCCAATTTTTTGGAAGAAAAATGTAGCTGTTTTTATGACGTAAATGTAATTGAAAATAAAATTGGACATGGAAATTTTTGAATTTGTTATAGTTTTTGAAATATTTTTGGAATTTTGAAAAAAGTTTGTATTATTGATTTTGTAATAATTTTTGCAATATTTTTAGAATTTTGGAAAAAGTTTTAATTTTTGTTTTTGTTATAATTTTTGCAATATTTTTAGAATTTTGAAAAAAAAAAAAAATTGCGACGCTGATGCATAGGCTGACTTCACCACAGCTCTGGAACCATAGTGTTCTGGATATATAATGAGCTAATATCCATCAAATGCTTTAATTAAAAGCTAACCAATATTTTTAACTTCGCAGTTCTAATAATAAAAATATTAAAGCAAGCAGTAGTTTCCAAACAAACATTCTGTTGTACGAGAAAAAGTAAAAAAAAATTTTATCGGAAGTGACAAACCGGAAGTTAGGATGCAGAACTTTGATCAATGTGTTCCAAAAGATATAATTATCTTCTCACACTAATTGAACCCTTTTCCATAAGTTTCATCATAATCACTTCATTATTGTAGGCTGTAGTGTGCATAAAGACACTGAAAAAACTTCAAAAATTTACAAAAAAAAAAAAATTACCGGAAGTGAAAAACCGGAAGTTGGGATGCAGAACTGTTGTGAACCGTACTAAATGCTCATGTACCAAGTTTCATCCAATTCGCTTATCAGGTACAGATGTTATTGAGCTTTAAAAAAAACAGGTGTATGAGACACCCCCACCACTTTGTTCACTATCGCTCGAAAACTAATTAGTTTCTTGCCATACATGGTTGCATCTTTTTCCAAAGTTCCATCAAAATTCGTTCACACGAATTCGTTCGAACGAATGCTGTGTGCTCCCCACAAACATTGAAAAAAGTGTGACACATTAAACAGGTGTTCGGGAGGACCCCACCACTTATTCCAATATTATCCAAAAACTAATCAGTTCTTTGTTACTTAAGTCTCCATCGTTTTTCAAAGTGTCATTAAAATTGATTAATGAATGAAGTCTGTATGCTTCCAACAAACTTAAAAAACAAAGTGTGAAAAGTCAGCAGTTGTATGGTAGACCCCCCACCACTTTAATCAATGTGTTCCAAAAGATGATTATCATCTTCTCACACTAATTGGAACCCTTTTCATAAGTTTCATCATAATCACTTCATTATTGTAGGCTGTAGTGTGCATAAAGACACTGAAAAACTTCAAAAAAGTACAAAAAAAATTTTTTACCGGAAGTGAAAAACTGAAAGTTGGGATGCAGAACTATTGTGAACCGTACTAAATACTCATGTACCAAGTTTCATCCAATTCGCTTATCAGGTACAGATGTTATTGAGCTTTAAAAAAAACAGGTGATCCAGGGACCCCAAACCATTTTGTTCACTATCGCTCCAAAACTAATCAGTTCTTTGTCACACATGTTTGCATCTTTTTCCAAAGTGTCATCAAAATTCATTCACGAATGAATGTTTTATGCTCCCAACAAAAATAAAAACTTAATGGAAAAACCACCTGTTGTATGGTGGACCCCCAAACCCTTTATTCAATGTGCTCCAAAAGCTGATGAAATCTTTCTCATGTTATTTAAAAGCTTTTACCAACGTTTCATAAAAATCGATCGGTAATTGTAGGCTACAGTAGGGATAAACACCTGGAAAAACTTTTTAACCGGAAGTGATAAACCGGAAGTTGGTGTGCAGAAATATTGGAAACAGTACTAAAACCTTATATACTAAGTTTCAATAAGATCATAGTCCGGGATCAGAAGTCATTCAAGATTTAAACTTAGAGGTGTTCGGGAGACCCCCCCCCCGCCATTTTGTCCAAATTTGAAATGAATCCAGATCTTCCATTTTCAAGTGTACGTGTATCATTTACCAAAGTTTCATCAAGATCCTATGCAGAAAACTTAAACACCCACCCACCCACCCACCCACGCACACAGAGACGTACACCAAAATTTTTTTGGGCTATTTAGATAGAAGATGGTCCAAAACAAAAGAAAAAAGAAAATTTGGGGTATGTAAGATTTTTTTTTTCACGATAGATAGCATTACTTCACACAATTTAAAATTGTGGTGAAGTAAAAATTGAATTATTTTATATATAATTTTAAAATTTTGAAAAAAGTTTTAATTTTTGATTTTGTAAAAATTCTTATTTTGAATATTTTTAGAATTTTGAAAAATTTTAAATTTTTGATTTTATCATAATTTTGGAAAAAGTTTTGATTTTATTCTAATTTTTGGAATATTTTTAGAATTTTGAAAAAAAAAAGAATTTTTAAAATTTTATATATATTTTTAGAATTTAGAAAAAAGTTTCAATTTTTGATTTTGTAAGAGTTTTTGGAATATTTTTAGAGTTTTGAAAAAATTTTAAATTTTTGATTATATTATAATTTTTATAATTTTGGAAAAAGTTTCAATTTTTGATTTTGTTATAATTTATGCAATATTTTAGAATTTTTGAAAAAGTTTAATCTTTGATTTTGTACTAATTTTTGAAATATTTTTAGAATTTTGTTTGAAAAAAGTTGGAATTTTTGATTTTATTTAATTTTTACAATATTTTTGCAATTTTGAAAGAAATATGAATTTGTGATTTTGAAATATTTTCTCGAAACGCTAAATGGAGAGGTTTTGAGTGGTTTGCTGATTGTTCAATCTTTTCACTAAATTATGTAAATTTATGATCTGTTATAATTTTCCAACAACATATTGATGTTTCGTGTTAGTTTTGTAACACATACCTAAACAGAGATAAAAAATACATGTACTTTAACAAAAAGTTATGTTTGATAAACATTATTATTATTATTTATTCTGTATTCAGTTCATAAGAATAAAAGAATACTCTCTTCGTTTCCATATTTCTCTGTTTTGGGCCGTTTTTCTCCAAAAGTTATCCGCATCATAAATCTCGTCTATCCACTTCCTTCTTGGACGTCCTACCCGTCTTCTCGTATTCGGGAACCAGTCTTCAATATACTTTGTCCACCTTCCATCCGTTGTCCTTTGTATGTGTCCAGCAAATTGCCATTTTCTTGATCTCGTAAACCTAGTAACGTCAATCACCTTTGTTTTTTCGGTAAGCTTCTCTCCATTTTCCTCTGGGCTACTGCTATTCTCTCTCTTTGCTCTTGCTTGAGGCTCCAACATTGCGAACCATAACTCAGCACCGGCAAAACACAACTACCAATTAATCGTTTCTTATAGTGCATCGGACAATTTCCTTTGAAGTACTCTTTCAAAGACCAAAAAGCTTTCCACGCATTTGAAATCCTTATATCAATCTCTCTTTCTTGTTCATCACTTTCGAATGATAAAGTTACTCCTAAATACTTGTAGTGATAAACTTTCTTCATTATTGTGCTGTCAATATTAATTCCTCTTTTTGATTCGATATTATGACAGTATCATCAGCGAATCTCAATTCATTCAAAGACCTATTTTTTATTTTGACTCCTTCCTGTGACCAATAATCGAATAATCGAATTGATTATTTTTTGTAATGCTCCATTGAACAGTTTCGGTGAAATGCAGCAGCCTTGTTTTATTCCCCTTTTGATTTGAAATTCTCTTCCTTTCTTATCGATCTTAATTTGGCTGACTGAATTTTCATAGATAACTTTCAAGATTCTTATGTACTTATCATGAATTCCTTGATCTTTTAAGGCTCTCCATAGATATGCGTGTTCTACCGAGTCAAACGCCTTATTGTAGTCAACAAAAGCGATGAAGATCGTGATTTTATATTCATGGCACTTATTCATCGCTGCCCAAAACTAAAAACCATGTCCTCATAAAAGTTTTATGCCGAAAACTATATAAAAATCCTTAACCCAGACCGAAGTCTCGATATCTCAGAGCTGTGAGATTTCAGCCCCTCCATATATTTTGTTAATGAAATTCTGCAAACGTTTGTTTTTTTTATTTGTAACAATTGCATTTTTTAATTTTACAAATAGGTTGGCACGTGAGCAATTTTATAAAAATAGATTGTATTTTTTTGGCACGCGTACTGAAAAAGGTTCGCCATCCCTGAGTCCTAGTTGAATAATGTATGCTAAACATTCAACTAAGTTTATTGACCAAGTTGTAAAATATGCTTAATTTACAAAATCATTATCAATTATTTTTTAATTTTATTTAGTCATTGCATAATTTTGAATTGTATTATTGTCGTTGGGTTTTTTGTACTTTAGAAATTTTTGGGATAATACTATGCGTCAATTGATAGTATGATAAATTTTACTGTTAAGTCATCGCTTCTGTAGGTGAACATGTATCTGAATCTGAACAAGTGTAACTGATTACTGGCAGTTCAGCTAGTGGCTAACACGAAAAAGTTGTTTTTTTAATTAATTTTTGGAAATATTTATGCTGTATCTACGTGTGCAAAGGTTTTCAAATGTGAGGTTGGTCATTTTCATCTATATCAAGGACAACAAAGTTCATTAAATGTTTGAATCAGCAGATTTTTCAGGAACCTTTAAGCGCAGAGGTATCCATTTTTAAATACTGCTGTAAATAACGAACTTATGAAAACTACAACCCTAGTCCATCTTTTGCCAGCTATTTGGGTCTAGCTTAACAAATTTGCCGTCTCCGCTTATCACACATTAAGTCACCAACATATTAAGTCACCACGACACCAAAATTTTCCCGAAATTCCTAGATAACGCGCATAGCAATAGGCAGATTTTTATATAAAATCAACCTAACTCAACTCTGATTCTGAATGATCAACTGATCAACTGAGAAAAGAAATAAATTTCTTTTTGTTTAATTACATTAATTGAGCAATTCCACGTCATCGCAATAGCATTTGTTCTAGCATGTGACCTGACCCCCTCTGATTTCGAAACAATTTCATATACAGATAGCCAATGAAAACATAAAAATACCATTTCTTTCAAAAAATTAAATTTCGCTCTAGGGCAAAGTTTAAGGGGTTTGCAAAACATGAGTATCTTTGAATATCGGTTGCTAACGATTGACAAAACCGATTTGAGTCATTTATAGCTCATTGGAAAGGTAATTAGGACTATTATTAGGACTTATAAAAAAAAATTACTTAAAATTTTTTAATAATTTTTTAATAATTTTTTAAAAGTGTGTTAAATTAAAAAAAAAACTTCAAAGATGGCGCTGTTGGGGGTACCCTCACTTTTACCACTTTTTTTTCCAGAAAAAGTTCGGAATCTAAAATGAAAGCTTCCTAGGTACATAATTTCTCGTTTTAAAAATAAAATTTTTACAAAATTATTACTTCCGTTTTTTATTTCAATTTTTTTTTTAATTAATGCAGTGAATCATCTATTTAACTCAACCCACCGGAATTCTTGTTTTATAATAATTTAATGACCATTTAACTATTTTAAGGATACAAACTAAGTATTTGAGGGTGTTAATGCTTTTTACATAATTTATCTTTTCATCCTTTTATACCTGTCCGAAATTTTTTAAAGGCATGGACAAATCAAGTACCGTACTTTGTTACCTGTTAATGATAATACCTGTCATAAAATGAGAGCGCAGTAATGAAAATAATAGTCTTTAGAGATATTTTGAGCGTATAGCATCATTACTAAATTCATTTGTCAATCTTGTTAAAAAAATATTTGTGTTGTGTTAGCAAAGAAGCTTCAAAGTGTTTTAATAGTTAAAATAATTTTTTTTAAAACATGAGTAAATATCATTGTTTAAAACCATTTGGTATCGGCTACTAACTTTACGCACTAATTTTACGCATTCATCAGGCCGAAGACTTGCAAATTTTGAAAATCCTACTTTTAATTCTGGAAACTTGCTCTTAAACTCAAAGTTTGCTTCATTTAACGTGCATAGCAGTAACTGTTTTTGGAGAAATATTCGTTCACTAAAAAAATGAAATGAAAAAACGAATGGAAAAATGAAAAAAACGGAAATTAAAATTTTGTAAAAATTTTACTTTTAAAACGAGAAATTATGTACCTAGGAAACTTTCGTTTTAGATTACGAACTAATTAAACATTTTATTTTCTGGAAAAAAAGTGGTAAAAGTGAGGGTTACAACAGCGCCATCTTTGAAGTTTTTTTAAGTTTAACACACTTTTAAAAAATTATTAAAACATTTTAAGTAATTTTTTTATAAGTCCTATCAATTACTTTTCCAATGAGCTATAAGTAACTCAAATCGGTTTTGTCAATCGTTAGCAATCGATATTCAAAGATATTCATGTTTCGCAAACCCCTAAAACTTTGTCGCCACCCTGTGTCATCCCTAGAGCGAAATTTAATTTTTTGAAAAAAACGGTAATTTTATTTTTTCATTGGCTATCTGTATATGAAATTTTATCGAAATCAGAGGGGGTCAGGTCACATGCTAGAACAAATGCTGTTGCGATGACGTGGAATTAATTGCTCATTAATTAAATTAAACAAAAAGAAATTAATTTCTTTTCTCAGTTGATCAGTTGATCTCTCAGAATCAGAAGTTATTTTGTTACTAAAAAATTAAATATTTTAGGTTAATTTTATATAAAAATCTGCCTATTGCTATGCGCGTTAAAATGATTTGATTGCGCGCCTGTTAGTTAAAAATTAAAAAGTAAAATATTAAAATATTTGAATATTGGGCAGCATATTTGAACATTAGATGTTTACATCGAGTGAGTCTATCCATGCTACTACATCGGGAGTTGCTAATTGAATGTCTGAGATGTCGCCATTGTATCGTCGAATTGGACACAAAGTTGCTATGTGATTTATAGTGCAGCGGTAATCTCATGTCATGGAATTCCACAAGAAATATCAAAACAAAATTCCAATTTTTTTTTTCGTTTAAATGTTTTAGATGCAATAAATATATATTAATTACACATTCACATATTAAATTTCTGAGAAGTTTTCTTAAATTGATAGATATTTGTAGTTTTTGTGGTATAAAAATTGTTTAGTAATTTTTGATTATAAATTATGTGTGGTGGTATTGTAAGTGTGACGTAGCTAGGACGCTCATTTGCTCTTTAGTGGATTTAATATGTTGTAAATAGTTTTAACCAAGTTAAACAAAACTGTTCCGAAATTGCATAGGTAAAGTAAAAAAGTAAAATGGACAATTTTTTGGATAATTGTGTTTCTACATAGGTTTTGTATTTAAACTATTATGTCACAACTTGTATAC
Organism: Diogma glabrata; assembly: GCA_963693315.1. Taxonomy (NCBI): domain Eukaryota; kingdom Metazoa; phylum Arthropoda; class Insecta; order Diptera; family Cylindrotomidae; genus Diogma; species Diogma glabrata. Next base: position 87,658,472 of record OY856188.1, on the reverse strand, counting down.
ATATCTTTCTGATCAAAAAATCTGTACCTATTTCTAGCGAACAGCCTGCCACTCAAACGATTTATCTGTAATATAAACTGACTTTAAATTTATATATAACGAAATAAAAATTTAGAATAAATTTCACTGGAGTGTGCAGTGGAAATTTTTTGGAAGTGCGTTCCAATACTCAAAGAAGCATTAACCCTTTAATGAATGACAGATGAAAGCGTTTGAGAACTCAAAAAATTGATTTAATTTAATTTAATTTAATATTTTGTGTTCAAAAAATTTCCTCACTTCATTTAATTTTAAATTCTGCATTTAACACTCATTTAACTTTAATGAAATTCTTTATTCAAAAATTGTCAAATCGAATCGGATTTACATTTTAAATTTTATTTTTTCAAATTAATCGTAATATAATTAATCAACTAGTATATATTATAGTTAATTGTTATACTTATTAGAAAAATATAAAAAAAATAGATGAACATTTTGAAATTAATGAGGAAAATTAAAATAAAACCAAAATATCTAATTGCTAATTACATTTACAATGGAATTAACGATTGAAAATTAAATTAATTAAGTTTTTTTAGCTTTGAAGTTACAAAATTTTTCTATCAAAAATATCGACGACAAATTTGGCATTTCAGACATTAAATGCAATTCGTTCGAAAACTAAATGAACCTCTTTCGATTGCCTCATTACCTATTCAATGAAAATAAGACTTCATTTAGTATTCAAACGCACTCCTGAATAGCAGCTTTTTATCAAACCTTCCTACTTGATTTTCACTAAAAAAAGTGAAAGAGTAATCACTTTAAAATTAATGTTAACAAACCATGCCAAAACTGTGCGATGTTGTGCTAAGTTGGAGGCCATTATTGCATCATTAACTTTTTCATTTCAAGAAATCCAGTTTTGATTGCCTAATTGGGAATGGATCACCAACAATTCGTAAGGCATACTTTTGAATAGAGTTTCAAAAAGACTCAGATAGAAATAGACGCAGAGTACCAAAGTGAACCAAAGTACCGAAGTGAACAATTACTCCAAAGAGGGATGAATTTGGAACTTATAAATATAAAGTAATTGTTCTTATGTCATCTGTTTCAAATACAGCAGACATAAAAATGTCTGCCAGCACTCATTACAAATTTTAATTAAAAAACCACAAGGATATATTAAGCAGAATATTCAAGAGATTTTGAGTGTGATAAAGTATAATAAAATTTTGAAAATGTTGCTACGGTACTTACAAGAATCGTAACGTAAAAAAATTAAATCCAACGTCAAGGAAGCTCTGTCTATTGAAAAAAATCCATCATCATCGCTATCATCTATATATAAATACGTAAGCAATATTTTTGCGGTACCATTTTAAAATATTTGCTCCATCAAAAGTGTGGCAATATGTATATCGTAAGATAGGTCTAGAGTAGTAGATGTGCCGAAAAATACTTTTTTTTTTAATTTTGACCATTTTTTCAGAAAAAATGGCAAAAATGTCATAGGCGTATTTGTTTGAGTTTTTGTTCGGTTATTTTGTTTTTTTTTTCAAGTTATTTGTCTTACAATTCAAAATTAATCTACATATATCAAATAATTAAACTCTGAAATAATGTGTTGTAGCTATTTGGTTGGGAGGTTTATTTACAATTTCTATTTACAATGGCTGAATTTCGGCACTGGGCGATTCCTAGTTGGAATTATTATGCAAGAAATACAATAATTGTTGTAATTCTTTTTTAAGAAAGACAAACAACAAAAAATTAGTAACACAACTCTTTGATATTCTTCATGGTCTCTGTAACCTTCTGTTGGTCAAACAGGAGAATTTTCAAGAGGTTTGTAGTGGAGAAACTTAGGTAAATTTTTGAAAATTTTGTTATATTAATGATATTACTAGTATTTGATTTGATTTTTATTGGTAACATAATCACAGAATTATTTGGATAAGAAACCAAAGTTTTAACAACTAAGAGGTTTATAGCTATACAATTTATCAATTATTATTAATTTTTATTATAAACCAAAAATTTTTATTTATAATCTTGTTTTGATTTAAAAACATATAGCAGTTTAAAAAATATATATCGTTTACGTTATTTGTATTAATTTATGCTCGAATTTTCGACTCTATCCAATCAACATATGAACTAATTCTTGTGTAAACACCAGGCCATCCTTGTAATCCGCATGGTGTTGAGCCATATGATACAATACCAACTAAATACCAATATGGTCTTGTCACATTTTGGTCAAGCATCATAAGAGGACCCCCGGAATCACCATGACATGAATCCATACCACGTTTACCACCAGCGCAAATTTGAGAAGTTCTTATTGTTACACGCTGACGGTTATACACCTTATTACATGCATCAATATTTACACCATCAACGTTTACTTTGAGTTTAACATTACTTTGGAGTGCTAGAATCAAAAAAATTAATATTAGTTGGAGAAGAATGATTAAAATGTAACAATTAACTGACTCTTTTCAGTTCTACCCCAACCAGCAGTTTGTAAAGAAATGCCATCATAGTTAAACGTTTTTAAACTTTCTGAACGTGGTAAACAAATTGGGTTGATAAAATCAGTATACTGAACATTACTTGCTAATCGCAACAACGCTATATCATTGTGTTGGTTTTTATTATTTGGGTTATATTTGTTATGGAGAATTTTTTCTTCAATTAAAATATTAACCACTGGATCTGCCGTAGCTGTGGGTTCGTATTCTTCATAATCTGGATCTGTTTCTAAATTCCATTCACCTAAACGCACCGACGAACTACAGTAAAAAACAAACAAATTGTGAAAAAACAACTTAAAAAAATTAATCTTACGAATACTTACAGGGTCCATGTAGATGGAACATAATTCTCGTTGAGGCAATGTGATGCTGTTACAACATAACGTTGATTGATTAGTACACCACTACAAAGGAAACCTGCTGTTATGTTATTAGCTAGAATTGTAATTGTTGTAAATTTAAATTATAATTGTAATATCCAAACAAAAAATTGTTTACGTTGAAGATACTCCAACAGTGCCATCCATGGGTATTCATCAATTGCAGTTTTAGTCCCTCCAATAATTCGATCTGTCGTGCCCCTACCACAGACACCAGGTTTAGGTAAAAGCATTGCACCATTTCTGTCCGATTGTCGTTCCGTAGCTAAAGCATCAGGACAACATACTAATCTTTGCCTATTTGAATAACCACATTGACTTTTAGTTAAATGTGTTTTGTCTGAGCTAGTTAACGTTTTTTTTTGTAACAGTTTAAATAAACTATCACATGATTTTAAATATTGACATAATCCTTGAGCACCGGTTGGTGTGACACATCCTTCATTTGATTCTACGAAAAAAATTAAAACTTGAAATTATAATATCAATGTTATACTATATTATACTGCTATACCAACCATTTGGTGTTGTAGTGACAGGTGGTCGTTCCGTAATAAAATTATCTGGGCAACACACTAATGGCTGGTGATTTTTATAACCACATTGACTTTTAGTTAAATGTGTTTTGTCTGAGCTAGTAAATGTTTTTTTTTGTAACAGATTAAATAAACTATCACATGATCTTAAATATTGACATAATCCTTGAGCACCAGTTGGTGTGACACATCCTTCATTTGATTCTACGAAAAAAATTAAAACCCGAAATTATAATATCAATGTTATACTATATTATACTGCTATACCAACCATTCGGTGTTGTAGTGACAGGTGGTCGTTCCGTAATAAAATTATCTGGGCAACACACTAATGGCTGGTGATTCTTATAACCACATTGACTTTTAGCTAAATGTGTTTTGTCTGAGCTAGTAAATGGTTTTTTATGTAACAGTTTAAATAAACTATCACATGATCTTAAATATTGACATAATCCTTGAGCACCAGTTGGTGTGACACATCCTTCATTTGATTCTACGAAAAAAATTAAAACTTGAAATTATAATATCAATGTTATACTATATTATACTGCTATACCAACCATTTGGTGTTGTAGTGACAGGTGGTCGTTCCGTAATAAAATTATCTGGGCAACACACTAATGGCTGGTGATTTTTATAACCACATGGACTTTTAGCTAAATGTGTTTTGTCTGAGCTAGTAAATGGTTTTTTATGTAACAGTTTAAATAAACTATCACATGATCTTAAATATTGACATAATCCTTGAGCACCAGTTGGTGTGACACATCCTTCATTTGATTCTATGAAAAAAATTAAAACTTGAAATTATAATATCAATGTTATACTATATTATACTGCTATACCAACCATTTGGTGTTGTAGTGACAGGTGATCGTTCCGTAATAAAATTATCTGGGCAACACACTAATGGCTGGTGATTTTTATAACCACATTGACTTTTAGCTAAATGTGTTTTGTCTGAGCTAGTAAATGGTTTTTTGTGTAACAGTTTAAACAAACTATCACATGATCTTAAATATTGACATAATCCTTCAGCACCAGTTGGTGTGACACATCCTTCATTTGATTCTACGAAAAAAATTAAAACTTGAAATTAAAATATCAATGTTATACTATATTATACTGCTATAATACCAACCATTTGGTGTTGTAGTGACAGGTGGTCGTTCCGTAATAAAATTATCTGGGCAACACACTAATGGCTGGTGATTTTTATAACCACATTGACTTTTTTTTAAGTGTGTTCTATCATTTTTTGTTAACAGTTCTTTTTGCAAGAGAGTAAATAAACTTTTGCATAATCTGATGTATTGACATTCTCCCAAAGCACCAGTTGGTGTAACACAATTTTTAGTGGCATTTAATTCTAAAAATATATCAAATAGAATTATATTTACAAGTGCTGATTGATGTATTTTGTCTTGATGTAAAGATGAAAACTATACATCTTCATATCTGATTGTAGTCACATTAGCAGAACAAAATTGCTGAAAGAGGACCAGAAATTTATTATTGGATGGATGTGGGTTTTTTCTCAAACTCAAACGAACATAATGGAAAGAGCCCAGGCATCAACCTATAAACGTGATACTAAACAGACTCCGACAATAGACTTCTAATATGAAGATACAAAAATTGTCTACACTGAACAGGAGCAACTTTACATGTATACTTGTTGTTATACTTGTTGAATTCTTGCTCATCAATTCTCTCTTATGGTGCTATTACACACAAATTAGAATCAGCTCCCATAATCAATTTTGCAGTTACCATAATCTGAAAAGTTGATGAAAAATATTTTGCATAGGATCTTGATGAAACTTTGGCAAATGATACAGGTTCACTTGAAAATGGAAGATCTGGATTCATTTCAAATTTGGGGGTCTCCCGAACACCTATAAGTTTAAATCTTGAATAACAATTCTGATCGCGGGATATGATCTTATTGAAACTTAGTATATAAGGTTTTAGTACTGTTTCCAAGATTTCTGCTTACCAACTTCCGGTTTGTACACAAAGCACTAATACACAAAGCACCAAAAACCATCTCCAACCGACATAGTACTCCAACGTAAATTACAACAAACAAAACATTTTCTTAAAACCAATAAGGACATTATTATAATAGAAGCAGATAAAGGAAATACTACAATAGCAATGAAACGTACAGACTACATTGAAAAAATTAACAACATTGTAGAAAATCCATTAAATTACAACAAGCTATGCACAGATCCAACAACAAAACTTCAACAAAGAAACAACGCACTAGTAAAATGCCTTTACAAACACAAACATATTAATGAACATACAAAAAGAAGACTCATGACATACATAGCGAAACCACCTTGTTGCTATGCAACTATGAAGCTGCATAAACCTAATAAAGATGTCCGTCTAATTATATCAAGTATTGATAGCCCATCATACTACCTTTCAAAACATCTGAATGAAATTTTAAAAACAATAGACCCAGATAATCCATACAACATACAGAATTATTTTCAACTAAAAAAGCAACTATCAACAATAGAAATATCGGAAGATGAACTAATTGCGTCGTTTGATGTAGTATCAATGTACGAACGAATTCCACCTAATTTTGTATACGAAGCTTTAGAAAAACGCTGGCCAATCATACGACAGAACACAAAAATACCGAAACCGATGTTTATGAACTTAATTAAATTTTGCACTCGAAACACATCATACTTCAAATTTAATGAAAACTATTATGCACAAAAATCAGGTTAGACAATTGGAGGATGCGTATCAACAATACTAGCAGACTTTGTATTAACAGACATAATTAAAGAAGCAATATCACAAATTTCATATGATCCAAAACTGTTAGTTAAATATGTAGATGATATAATTACATGTCTGCACATCCCCATTTTCAAAAAATCAACACCGCAAAATCACTTATAAATAGAATCCTAACACTATCTTCAACGGAATATTTGCTTAGCAACACAATGTAGTATAGATATACATAGAGATATCTAAAACTACCAACAACAATATAAATATCTAAAACTACCAACAACAATACAAATAACTAAATCATACCAATAACCCTATAAACTACAGAAAAACTTATATGTAAGCATAAACAAACAAAAACCAATTAATTAATTAATGCATAATTCGCATTATTTATAAACACACAAAATAATGTAAAAATCAATTCAATCATAGAACTAAAAATGTCTACGAAGGGAAAATAATATTGGGAAACTTTTTTTAAACAATTGTTGACAAATTAGCACAATTGTTGTTGTTTTGCTTATTGTTAATTTGGTATATATTCAATGAAAAGTTCTTTAATAAATCAGTATTTAAGTTATACTCATCATCAACAAGTATTTTATTTAGTGTGAAGTCCAAGTGAGAAAACCATCCAAGATCATGTAAGTAGAATTTACTATTCGGTAGAAGTTATTCTTTTAAGAGTCTCTGGCTCATAAGAATAACCGATACCATATTAAGTGGTTCGGTAGAAGTTGTTCTTTTAAGAGTTTATGGCTCATAAGAATAACCGATACCATATTTAGTGGTTCGGCAGAAGTTGTTCTTTTAAGAGTCTCTGGCTCATAAGAACAACCAATACCATTTCATGTGGTAACCAGTTTTCCTATTTGGAGAACTTACTATTTGGTGGATATTGTTCTCTTAAGAGTCTCTGGCTCATGAGAACAACTGAAACCCTAGGGACTTCACGAATATAGGATTCACCACAGATCCCATATTCGTCACAACTTATTCTTTAGGATCATTTGATCCCAAACAATAAAACTTAAAACTCGTTATACTCCTCATTAAATTCATTCCCACGGTACGAATTTATCATTACAACTTTAGCTCAAAACTTAATGAAAAAAAAAAAAAAAAACAACTATCCTAAACAACTAATCATAAATATAGTAAATTGCACAAAAAAACAGATATTACAAAAAACACAAAGACAAGCTCAACCATCCCAATCAACTACACCAACCGAACAAAACACACCAACCGAAAGAAATACAACTAAATACATTGGATGCACTTACCATCAAGGTTTATCTGAAAAAATGGCAAGAATTATAACTACGGTTGATAAACATATTAAAAGGCTACAAAACACAAAACAATATAAAAAACATCTTACCACCACTAAAAGATGTTAAAAAGAAAGAAGACAATGGTGGGGTTGTTTACCGCATAAATTGCAACAATTGTGAAACCACCTACATAGGACATACGGGACAACTACTTAAAAACAGGATGAATCAACACAAACAAGACATCTCCAAGAAACACATAATAACAGATCATAGCACAATGGTGGCAGTACACGCAAATAAAACAGGACACAATTTCAACACAGAAGAACCGATAATTTTAGATAGGGAAATAAACTACAACAAAAGACTAATTAAGGAAATGTTGCACATAAAAACAAACAGAAATGCATGCAATAAAAGGTCAGACGTAGAGAATTTATCTCTACTCTACACACCACTAATAAAACAAAAAATGAAATAGCATATTTTAAGTAATTAATATAAACATGTAATGGTTTTTTCTTTTCTTTCTCTGTTTCTCTTTTTTATTATTTTTATTTTCATAAACTCAAATAATTTACCGCCAACAGTATAGACAACAATAATTTTAGCATAATTTTTTAACAAGTGTTCAAAAATTTTTAATCATTAATTTATTAATTTTTTATGTAGTTTTAATTTGGCTGTGTAGTTTTGTAAATTTTAAATAATACTAAATAACTAATGATTATTTTTAGAAATTGTTGTTTAAAAATTATTATTACCTCTTAAAATTATTTGTATTTTCTTGCAGTTTTTGATCTTTTCGCCATCTACAGTCAAAAATAATAAATACTATCATCTGAAAAGTTGATGATAGCAACTGAATTTAATTGGTGTGTAATAGAATCATTATACTTCCCTGAATTCATGCTAATTTTTGAATTATTGAAAAAAATTTTGAATTTTTTTACGCAGTTTTTCAGCTATTTTTTATGTATTATTTGTTCAACTTTAAATTGCGATATTTGGGCACCATGGCCATAATCAATTTTATGTAAGACAGGTTGTGAAAAAGAATGACCGATAAATCTAGCTCGACATGCATTTTGTTAAAAGCGACGAAATACGAACCCTACATTAAATATTTGTCATCCAAGATGCAGCAACAAAAATCGCATTGATTAACTTAAACTTATGTCGTTTTCTTTTTGACAAAAAAAGTGATCTAAGAGCAAAAAAGCAGCTGTCAGATCACTTTTTTTGCATTTCGTATTCTTTTTGTACAAAAAATTGCTCTTTTTTTGATCTGAAAATATTTTTTCTGAATCTAGATTTTTTGGTAGATCAAGTTGCAAATACAATAAATTTACACAAATACATTTACAAATCTGTAAAATTAGTAAACAAACAAGACGCCATTTATTTATTATTATTTTTTGAAGTGAAATAGTTATTTGTTTAAATAAATGTTTTATTTAAATCGTGTTTTAAATCCAAAATTAACAAAAACATTTAATTAATTAACAAAAACATTAAATGAGAGTTCACAAACACAACTACAAAACTAGATCAAATTTGTTCATATATTCGTTTTGTGAAAAAAATATCTTAAAAAAATCACTTTTTCTGCTCTGGCAAAAAGAAAACGACATTAATATTAATAATGATATTTCAATTTAATCTTTAAGAATTTAATTGTAGATTTTAATTTTTGTTAATAAAATTCTGCAAACGTTTGTTTTTATTTTATTTGTAACAATTGCATTTTTTAATTTTACAAATAGCTTGGCACGTGAGCAATTTTATAAAAATAGATTGTATTTTTTTGCCACGCGTACTGAAAAAGGTTCGCCATCCCTGAGTCCTAGTTGAATAATGTATGGTACACATTCAACTAATTTTAATAACCAAGTTGTAAAACATGCTTAATTTACAAAATCATTATCAATTATTTTTTTAATTTTATTTAGTCATTCGCGATTGCAAAATTCTGAATTGTATTATTGTCGTTGGGTTTTTTGTACTTTAGAAATTTTCGGGATAATACTATGCGTCAATTTATAGAATGATAATTTTTACTTTTAAGTCATCGCTTCTGTAGGCGAACATGTATCTGAATCTGAACAAGTGTAACTGATTAGTGGCAGTTCAGCTAGTGGCTAACACGAAAAAGTTGTTTTTTCTAGGCATTTTTTTAAAGGTTAATAGAGCTGGGAGATTGGCGCCGCAACCATCGCTACAACGAGAACTTTGTGGGTAAATATAAAGTTCATTTTTCTGATTAGTTTATAATAAAATTCACATTTTTCATGTTAAAACCCAGCTAAACGCGTGAAATAGCAGTCGAAAATCGAATGATTCACGCGGTTGCCCGTTCATTGATAATGTACATACTTGTAAAATATCGCCCGTCAACTCAGCCACATTTTTTTTAAGTTGGAAGCAATCAAGCTCGTTAGTAAGATTTTAATTACCAATCAATTTCACAGCTTTCTGGTAAATAGAATTAAGACCATTCAAACTACTTATGTATATATGCCCCACCCCATTCGTGAGAACAATATTCCATGCAGGTACGAAATACGAATAAATGATTTATATATTAAAAAAGCTGTATGCTATTAAAAAATTTACGAAATCGTCCCAAAGATTCCAACTTTTAAACAGCGTTCTTAGCTAGACTAAAAATATGAGAGTTCCATCTCATGTTATTTTCAATGAAAACTCTTAGAAGTTTAACAGATTCTTTCTCTTCAAGATCATTTCAATCAAACTTTAATGAAAATGTTGATAATAATAAATTCATTTATTAAGAAAAAAATCGGCTTTTCGTATTTAGTTTTTGTATTTAGAGCAAACCGACCAAACAGTTAATTAGTTAGTTACCTTATTATAGCGTCCTTCAAAATTATAAGACAAACAAGCTGATAAACCATTTAACATTGTAATGTAATTAAAAAAATCTCAGCAAGTTTAACTTAACTTAACTTTAACTACTGCTCAGACAAAAAACAAAGTAGCTTCATTTTTCGTTTAAAACCATTTACTTTAAGCTCGAGTTCTTAAGAGTTAAGAGACTGAAACATTACATCTGCAAGGCTTACATTTTATTGGCAATTAGCTCTTTCATTGGAGCCATATCGCCGAAAAAACAACTAACAAAATAATCACTAATAGAAATTTAGTTTAATAATTAATTCTCTAAATTGCAAATTTCGTTAATTTTATCTTACTTACCCGATGAAATTGAAGATATTTTCACTATTAAAAAAATCACAAAAAATTCTGGTACTAATAAATGCATTTGTAATTAATTTATTTGAAAAAAACCAAAACAAAACTAAACTCTTATTTAAATCACTCTGAAATAAATGTTTAAATTAATGAAATTAAACAAAAAGAAATTAATTTCTTTTCGCAGTTGATCAGTTGATCTTTCAGAATCAGAAGTTATTTTGTTACTAAAAAATTAAATATTTTAGGTTGATTTTATATAAAAATCTGCCTATTGCTATGCGCGTTATCTCTGAATTTTGGGAAAATTTTGGTGTCGTATAACTTAATATCTGATAAGCGGAGACGGAAAATTATTTAAGCTGGATCCAAATAGCTGGCTAAAGATGGACTAGGGTTGTAGTTTTCATAAGTTCGTTATTTACAGCAGTATTTAAAAATGGATACCTTTGCGCTTAAAGGTTCCTGAAAAATCTGCTGATTCAAACATTTAATGAACTTTGTTGTCCTTGATATAGATGAAAATGACCAAGCTCACATTTGAAAACTTTTGCACACGTAGATACAGCATAAATATTTCCAAAAATTAAAAAAAAATTAGTTCAAGTCCAGAGGTTGAGACTCTGGGGTTGTTGAATCGAAAACAAATTCAAATGCAACGCTTTCATAATTTTGTTTAAATTCATTCTATCTTTTAGATAAATTTCTAAACTACAGCCTAAGAAATTTTCAGGCTTCTAACCCAACAGGTTCAAATTTTATTAGCGTTATACTAAGCTAGTGCAGCGGTAATCTCATGTCATGGAATTCCAACAAGAAATATCAAATTCGCTTTTGTTTGTGTTTTATTTATCATGAGTATGAGAAAAAAATTAAAAACAAAAACAAGTTGAGTCAATATTCATTTGAATTAAAAAGAATATTTTCGTTGAAAATTTGAAAATGTTTTAGATGCAATAAATATATTAAATAATTATTAAATTTGTTGATTTAATAAAAATGTTTTATTTTTCTAACAACTTTTATAAAATATAAAAATCAGACCGGTTTCAGATATATATATCTATCATCAGTGAAATTTTTTATATTTATGACAATATTATTTGAAAATTTGTTTGTTTCAAAAAATATGCATACTAAATTAAACATAAAAAGTTTTTTAAAAATAAAAATTGAAAAGATTAAAATTGTAAAATATGATAAGAACAAAAACAATAAAGAAAAATATTAATTTATAATTAAATTGTACAAAATATTAGAACAAAATGATAGTTGTTCATTCAAAATTAAAAATGGTGACTTCTTAGTAGCTTTATATATTTCAAACTCTTCCATTGAATCCATGAGAGGACCTATATTACAAAAATGTAAAACTTCAAAATTATTTTCAAAACTTGTATATGAATGATTTTCATCGACTAGATGTTGAGCAAAAATAGATTTTATATTTTGAATGTTTTTTCGTTTAGGTAAAAGTAAAAGTATAATTAATTACACATTCACATATTAAATTTCTGAGAAGTTTTCTTAAATTGATAGATATTTGTAGTTTTTGTGGTATAAAAATTGTTTAGTAATTTTTGATTATAAATTATGTGTGGTGGTATTGTAAGTGTGACGTAGTTAGGACGCTCATTTGCTCTTTGGTGGATTTAATATGTTGTAAAAAGTTTTAACTAAGTTAAACAAAACTGTTCCGAAATTGCATAGATAAAGTAAAATGGACAATTTTTTGGATAATTGTGTTTCTACTTAGGTTTTGTATTTAAACTATTATGTCACAACTTGTATACATATCTGTCTGATCAAAAAATCTATACCTATTTCTAGCGAACAGCCTGCCACTCAAACGTTATGTCTAATATAAACTGACTTTAAATTTAAATATAAGGAAATAAACATGTAAAATAAATTTCACTGGACTGTGCAGTGGAAATTTTTTGGAAGTGCGTTCCAATACTCAAAGAAGCATTAACGCTTTAATGAATGACAGATGAAAGCGTTTGAGAACTCAAAAAATTGATTTAATTTAATTTCATTACTTCGGTCTAAAAGACAAAAGTATTACATTCATGAGCCAAAAGTGAAATTCTTACCCCACTTTTTTTTGGCATTTCTCGACGTTCCTACTGATTCTAAAAAAGCAAAAAAAAAATGTATGTCTGTCTGCCGGCCGTCCGTCCGGCCGTCTGGTCGTCATTACCTACGCTGCAAGGAAAACCGCTGGAGGGATTTCAAAAATTTTTTTTTCTAAAACTAGGTATAATCAAGGGACAAGTCCGAAAGGACGCTGTGTTCGATAACTGTACCGGAAGTGTGTCAAAAAAACCATTAAGTGTGTCAAAAACAGCAAATTTTCATATTTTTGGCTTAAAAAACGTTCATTTTAAGTGATTACGAGTAGGAACATTGAATTTGGAGAAATCTTGATGGTCGGAATTGGTATGTGAGACCAAAATCTAGATTATTGCATTATAAGTTTGTCAAAAAAGACAACAGTCAAGTGTGTCAAAAGAAAGATTTTTATTTACTTTTTTACTCAATTTTTTGGAAAAAAAATAAAATTAATAATTTGTACGACATGAAATTTTATTATTATTATAGAGAATTATGATATTATAAGTTTGTCAAAAAAATAATGTCAAGTGTGTCAAAAAATGATTTCATTTATTTTTTAGCCAATTTTTTGGAAAAAAATGTAGCTGTTTTTATGACGTAAATGTAATTGAAAATGAAAATATGGAGGGGCTGAAATCTCACAGCTCTGAGATATCAAGACTTCAGTCTGGGTTAAGGATTTTGATATAGTTTTCGGCAAAAAACTTTTATGAGGACATGGTTTTTAGCTTTGGGCAGCGATGTACATCAAACATAACTCTTTGTTAAAGTACAAGTATTTTTTATCTCTGTTTAAAAATTTATTACAAAACTAACACGAAACATCAATACGTTGAATTTTTACCCAATATTTTTTTACCCAATTTTTTGGAAAAAAATAAAATTAATTGAAATCAATTTTTTTATTATTATTGAGAATTATGGTATTATAAGTTTGTCAAAAAAATGTTGTCAAGTGTGTCAAAAGAAAGATTTTTATTTATTTTTTTACCCAATTTTTAGAAAAAAAAAAATTATTTGAAATGAAATTTTATTATTATTATTGAGAATTATGGTATTATAAGTTTGTCAAAAAAATGTTGTCAAGTGTGTCAAAAGAAAGATTTTTATTTACTTTCTTACCCAAAAAAATAAAATTAATTATTTGTTTGAAATGAAATTTTATTATTACTATTGAGAATTATGGCATTATAAGTTTGTCAAAAAAGTATTGTCAAGTGTGTCAAAAGAAAGATTTTTATTTATTCTTTTACCCAATTTTTTGGAAAAAATAAAATTGCTTGTTTGAAATGAAATTTAATTATTGTTATTGAGAATTATGGCATTATAAGTTTGTCAAAAAATGTTGTCAAGTGTGTCAAAAGAAAGGTTTTTATTTATTTTTTACCCAATTTTTTTAGAAAAAAATAAAATTAATAGTTCGTATGACATGATATTTTATTATTATTATAGAGAATTATGGCATTATAAGTTTGTCAAAAAATAATGTCAAGTGTGTCAAAAAATGATTTCATTTAATTTTTTAGCCAATTTTTTGGGAAAAAAATGTAGCTGTTTTTATGACGTAAATGTAATTTAAAATGAAATTGGACATGGAAATTTTTGAATTTGTTATAGTTTTTGAAATATTTTTGGAATTTTGAATAAGTTTTAATTTTTGATTTTGTAATAATTTTTGGAATATTTTTAGAATTTCGGCAAAAGTTTTAATTTTGATTGTGTAAGAATTTTTGAAATATTTTTAGAATTTTGAAAACTTTTTAATTTTTGATTTTATTATAATTTTTGGCAATTTTTGATTTTGTAATAATTTTTGCAATATTTTTAGAATTTTGGAAAGAGTTTGAATTTTTAAGAATTTTTGAAATATTATTGGCATTTAGAAAATATTTAAATATTTGATTTTATTCTAATATTTGGAATATTTTTGGAATTTTGAAAAAGTTTGATTTTATTTAATTTAACAACATTTTTGGAATTTTGATTATAATTTTCCGGCAACGTATTGATGTTTCGTGTTAGTTGTGTAGTAAATTTTTAAACAGAGATAAAAAATACTTGTACTTTAACAAAGAGTTATGTTTGATGTACATCGCTGCCCAAAACTAAAAACCATAAAAGTTTTTTGCTGAAAACTATATCAAAATCCTTAACCCAGACCGAAGTCTTGATATCTCAGAGCTGTGAGATTTCAGACCCTCCATATTTTGAGTTTGTAATAATTTTTGTAATATTTTTAGAATTTCGTAAAAAGTTCGAATTTTAAAGAATTTTTGTAATATTATTGGAATTTAGAAAAAGTTTTAGTATTTGATTTTATTCTAATTTTCGGAATATTTTTGGAATTTTTCAAATCTTGATTTTGTTGTAATTTTTGCAATATAGAATTTTGAAAAAACTTTCAATTATTGGTTTTGTAATAATTTTTGGAATAATTTTAGAATATTATAAAAATTTTGAAGTTTTAAGAATTTTTGAATATTATTGGAATTTAGAAAAAGTTTAAATATTTAATTTTATTCTAATTTTTGGAATATTAAAAAAAAATTTTAATTTTTGATTTTGTTATAATTTTTGCAATATTTTTAGAATTTTGAAAAAAATAGAATTTTTGAATTTGATATTTATTTTAGAATTTTGAAAAATGTTCAATTTTTGATTTTGTAAGAATTTTTGGATCATTTTTAGAATTTTGAAAAATTAAAAATTTTTGATTTTATTCTAATTTTTGGAATATTTTTGGAATATTGAAAAAAGTTAGATTTTATTTAATTTTTACAATTTTTTTGGAATTTTAAAAGAAATATGAATTATTTTGTAATATTTTCTCGAAACGCTATATGGAGAGGTTTTTGAGTAGTTTGCTGAGTGTATCATCTTTTCACCAAATTATGTTAATTTATGATCTTTTATAATTTTTCGGCAACGTATTGATGTTTCGTGTTAGTTTTGTAATAAATTTCTAAACAGAGATAAAAAATACTTGTACTTTAACAAAGAGTTTTGTTTGATATACATCGCTGCCCAAAACTAAAAACCATGTCCTCATAAAAGTTTTTGCCGAAAACTATATCAAAATCCTTAACCTTGACCGAAGTCTTGATATCTCAGAGCTGTGAGATTTCATCCCCTCCATATTTTTAATATTGGTAACTCGATTCTGATTGTCATTCTTTTTTTTTATGGATTTCTAATTTCCTTACGTTACATAACGGATGTGAAATTCTTTTCATTCTATTGCTATTATGGTAATGGTAATTAAAAAATCTGAATTTTAAATCTTGAATAAAATCTACTATTAATATAGTTTATCACCTTGGGGTCACCAAATTTACTCCCGATTTAGACTTAAAACTCACTAAAAGCAGTTATGCAATCTGTTCAAAATTTAATATGGTTTCAATTAAATTTAATACACAATTTAAATTAAAATATTTTATTTGGTGATCATTTTAAATTTGTTAATTATAAATAAAACAGGTTTATTCAGAAAAATCATTATATAAAAATTAACAAACAATAAATCATGAACGTTTTAACCAATTAACTATCGGCTTACACCATAATGTAGAAAAGTCTATATAAACCTTTCTTGAAATAACATAATTTAAGCTATATAGTCTATAATTGCTCTCTGCCATAAAATAATATATCTTGTTTTTGGGAACAAAAAAGCAAAATACTCAATAATTAAAAACATTATTTTCGTTGAACATTTTTTGTTGTTCATTTTTTTTCTCATTTAGAAAATTACCACACATAACGTATGTACAATTTTCCACAATTTTTATTAAAAATTCAGATCATATACAGGTTTCTTATTTATAAATTTTCAATTCATTACAAAAAAAAACAATAAAATATTATATGGGTTAGTTTTCATACCACCACTAATAATGCACTCGTATTGCCAAAGAAAAGAAAATTTTATATGGAAAATGAAGTTTTCTGGAAAATTTATTTTAAATTTTTTGTTATTGTTTCAAATATTATTTTCAGAAAATTGCAAGTTTATCGTTTAAAACTGAAAAATAACAAAATTATTACAATAAGTTTATGATGTTGATTCAATTTACGATGTGCCAAAGTTTTAACGGAAATATAAGTTATTTTGTGGGTGATAAGATAAAAACTAAAAGCTTGGCTTAGGTTGAGAAAATATATCGTTATTAGTAATAACTGATTATCACTTAAATTATTGATATTTATAGAAGAAGCACTCAATCAATATAATTGGTCAAAATATGAAGAATAATGAGAATTAAACCTAGAGGTTGCTTATTTACAAGTTATTATTACTTCCCTTAAACGCAAAGACATATGAAATTCAATTTCTTTCTCGGTTTTACTATTTGAAAAAAAAAATATTATTACAAAATCATGAAAACCTTCCTAAGGGTACATCCAAATTCACCTTTCAACACGTTTTCTTTCACCAAAGAAATAATATTTTAATAATTTTCTTAAAAGCAACACTACAAACCTAACGATATTTCTAAAACGAAAATTATGTAGGCATAAATTAAACCAATTTTCTCGTTGCGGTTTCACCTGAAAAATATTCTTTTTTTTAATTTCTATTTCTATTTTTTTTCTTGCCAACCCCAATTTTCCTCATCATTTCCTCAATGAAAATTAATACACAATTATCTTTTGTATTTTTCATTGGAATTTTTTTTTATAAAAAATATAATTTTTTCGTTTTACATTTCGTTAAAATCGAGTTGTTTTTTCAAGCTTTTGTAATTTTTTATTTCCGTTCAGTGCGTTATCATGATATCGTATAGCGTATGAATATTTTAACAAATCACTGTCATGGGTATATTACATACTTATAATATAGCGAGTATGTGGTAGAGATTATTAATCCATTTTGTTTGTTAAATGGTTTTCGTAAAATGCGAGCTAGGAAATTTGCCGGAGGGTTACTTTTTCGATATGTATTTAAACAAATTTATCAGATTTAAAACATGTTGATTTATATAGAAATTACTTTTTCAAATTAGAGAAATACGTTATATTTTATTTAAACATAAGATTAAAGAAAAATTGTTAAATTGTAAAAACCGTATCAGATCTAGATTTAAACATAAACAAATAAGGCTGTTAAATGAGCTGGATAAAGATAATGGTTTGAATGCCAATAAAATGTCACATGTTCTGCTTCTTCTGATGGCTTGATGAATAATGACGATCTCCTTCTGACTTGGCGATCAATGTTGAAAAGAGTAATTTTTTAACCCTAGAGGCTAATGCTTGGGATACGTATTAGGTGGATATGTCAACAAAACTCAACGACGATAAAACCGTTGCAATTGCTGGGAGGATTTTGGCAGCCACGATAAAGCATTAGATGATTTAAGGGCATAGCTGGTTTATTTTTGTTTTCGACTCCCAAACGGCATCAATATAGGATTTGGAAAATTCTGCCGGTAAGTTAGTGTTGACCGAAGTTGATGTTGCTTTTAACTTGTTATAATTGACTTCGGCAATGGAAGGCAATCATTGAATTTGTCTTGATTGACTTCAGTGTCAGTCTTGGTGAATCCTAATTATTCCGAACCGATTTTTCTACAATTCAACACAAGTGTTGATCAGTGGCGAAGCGTGCTTCTGAAACTAGGGTAGACAAAAGTTTTATTAATTTGCCAGTAGAAACTAATTATAGTATATTAAGATGAGAGGACAGAAAGCTAAGGTTTTTAGAGGTATGTGGAGTTTGTGAGTCGAAGCGCCAACCGAGATTTGCACCCACATTTAAAATGACTTACGTCCGTGCATCATATACTATATTTTTTATTCGCCGCAAGCAAAATATTTAAAAAAAGATTGTTCAATCTAAATCAAAATTAAAAATTTTAAAAATTTTGAAATAAAAATATTTTGTACTAAAGATAAAGGATATTGTAGATTAACAAAAACATTGTTTTAAGTTTTAGGGAGCGATGAATATTAAACATAAAATTCTTTGTAAAAGTATAAATAAACTTTTTCAAAATCCTAAAAATATTCCAAAAATTATAATAAAATCCAAAATTTAAACCTTTTCAACATTCCAAAAATTTTCTAAAAATTATTAAAAAATCAAAAATTGAAACTATTTTCAACATTCCAAAATTAATGCAAGAACTACAACAAAATCAAAAATTCAAACTTTTCCTAGAACTCTTAAAATATTGCAATAATTATAACAAAATTAAAAATTCAAACTTTTCCCAAAATGCCAAAAATATTGCAAAAATTATAACAAAATCAAAGATTGAAACTTTTTTCAAAATTCTAAAAATATTTCAAAAATTAATCCAAAATCAAAGATTCAAATTTATTTTCCAACTGTTCCTGTTATTCAGAAGTCGTAGAATCGAATTCAAAATCACACAATCACACAAAAAATTGCTCAAAAAACATCTAACTAATAATTACAATTTTTGTCAAAAATGTTTCCCATAATTTGTTTCTCAAAAAATTTTGGAAACAAAATATATAAACAGAAATAGACATAAACAAAACTGTCTATCCAAGAAGGAACAAAAGTTAAAAATTTGTTGTTGTTGCTATTGCTTATTTTGGTAGTCATAATTTGAAACGTCTACTGATGTTTCTCAACAAATTTGGAAACAAAAATAGACAGAAACCAAACTGTCCATCCAAGAAGGAACAAAAGTTGAAAATTTGTTGTTGTTGCTATTGCTTATTTTGGTAGTCATAATTTGAAACGTCTACTGCAGTGAGGAAAACATTTTTGTTTGTTTGTACATGAAACTGGGAAACGGTTGTATTAAAGTTTCGGGAACATAGCTGAATTGTTTTTGTTCTAATTACTGTATTAAAACTTAATGATTTTCTTAGAACGTTTGACAAAATAGTATTAAGTCGACATTATGCGAACAATATGAAAATAAAGTTTCATATTTATATTATGTTTGGGTAGACACTGTCTAGTGTGTCTATACCGACGCTTCGCCACTGGTGTTGATAGTGTGGGGAAATTTTTTCAAATTAGTGAAGATAATCACCGATTTCAATCACTTCTCGCAAGTTCGATGAACTAATGTTTAAAAACAAATAAACTCTCCATCAGTGATGTTACATTGGAAGGTGAAACATGGAAATTGTGGAACCCAGCACAGTTAAAAGGTAAGTTAAGAGCACAGACCCCTGATCCTTCAACCTCGGCCCATGATGGAGTTGCAAAAACTTTGTATTAGCTGTTTTGATTCTTTTTTGTGCTCGGATGACCAACAAAACTCAATTTATTGTTTCTCCATATTCGATGTGACATTTGCAAAGCAGTCAAAACTTGAGATACTGTGTAAAGCGGTTAGTTGATTATGTCCCTGAAATCAGAAGGACTCAAAGATTGAACATTGACATAGTCGATCCTTACCTTCGAAAAAAGTCCAGTCATAAAGCAAATTTAATTCTCTCAGACCATCTTACTAAGTTTTGTATCCTTACTGCAGGAGCTAACCGCAAAGTCTATTTGTATACTGCTAGAAATTAGAGATGGCAATTATTCGACATTTTTAGTATCCGGTTATCGAATAGTAAATTTTCAAAATAACCGGTTTTAACCGGTTAACCGTTTAAAAATTAAAACAAAAATGGGTTTGTAATTCACAAATAATTTTTTTTATATAAGTGTTTCTAAACACTTCATTTAAAACATACCAGAACAAATATAAAATAAGGAAAATAAATATCAGTATTTGACAGTTGAAATCTTTATCTATTTAAATTTTAAACATAAAACTATACTTTATTATAGTTAAATTTGATGGATTTAAAAATAAAATTCTTTGTTATAGTATTTCGCAAGTGAGTTTTTATTATTAATAAATAAATTTAATTTATATGCTCGATCTGATTTCGATTGTGACAACAAGGGATTGCAATCACAAAATCATTAAACCCGGGCTCCGGGCATATTTTTATGATCCCAAAATTCTGGGATTAATGAGTTAACGAGTTCACCTTTGGGGGATGACGGATGAACTTTATTCAGTAAACAGTAGCACTCTAAATTTTAGTTATAAAGTAGTTTTTGATGATGGCACGCTATTGTTTGCTCGAAATAATATGCTTTCGTATAATGTTATATGCGGGTTTTAATTCTTGAGAATATGTCACTAGCATTTTGCTTATTGGCAACCCAATTTTAGTTTTGTTGCTGCATATTTTTTAAGGAATGCTTGCAATTTTTCAGCAGTAGTTATTTTTTATTTTCTGCATTCTTTCATGAAATAATGGCTTTAAAATTTTTTTTTTAATTATCGTGGTTTTCCATACATATTTTAATTCATTGGATGCTACTGGACTGAATTGAAATCCCCAATTCTGACATCATCCTCAGCAGTCTAGAAAAATCTTTTTTTGTAAGTTCCTGATGTCACAATCGAAATTGGATCAAACATATAAATTTAATAGTTAATTAATGTAACATAATTATTATATTAACGGTAATATAATTAATATATTAAAAAAAAACTCAATTGCGAAATACTATAACAAGAAATTTAATGTACAATTATTTATTATACCTTTTTTCTTTTCCTGCAGGAAATAATATGTTATTTTAAGAAAATCAATCCATTTAATGATTTCGAACTTAATTTAGAATGTTTCTTATAGTTGCGAGCTTGGGTATTTTTTTTTTTTTTAATAAAATGTGTTGTGTAGTAGGAATTACAATATGTGTCACAATAACACATAAAAACCTTTTAAGACCAAGGTTCCACAACAACATACGTTCAAAGATGATGATGGACGTAAATCTTTCTTTTTTTGGTTTTTTATATTTTTGTTTAAAGAATGGATAACGAAACAAAAAATCCTATCACTGACAAAATATGACATAGGCCAATATGCCAACTGAGAACGCTGGCCTATGTTTACTGACGTTGGTCTAATTGTCATCAATCTTTGTAATCGTTCCAATTAATTTTCCCTTTTTATACTTTAATCAAATGATTTACATTCAATTTTGGTAGACTACAATTTTAAGAGCGAGCAGGAACATCTCTAATTGAACTAGTTTCTCTATGCAATTCTTGATCTAGACCATCATGGTACATGCTGAAATTTATATTTAGACCGCGACTGTTGTCCGATTCAGGTGAATTCAAATATTCCTTGTTTACAGTTTAACTACAGTTAGAACACATTTGATTAATTATTGCAATTGCATTAACATTGTTGTGATTTTGTTCGAATAGTTGAAATATTGATTTGTTTAGGTGTACTACCTGGTTGCCAGTAAATGACTATGGGGGCAATTCATCATTTGTAATACATACTGTGTATATTTAGGCGTGATTATTGGTTTAACTACCAAATTAAACTACATATCCTGACCTGGCAGAAAAATAATTGCTTTTTGAAATTTTATTAATGATGTAACTATAACATAATTGATTACCCGGTTAACCGAGTTGATTGCCCGGTTTTTCGAATAGTTAAATTTTGCCAAAATTACCCGGTTAACCGGTTAACTGAAAACCGGTTTGCCATCCCTACTAGAAATCAATATGACCCATGTCTTTGAACTGAACGGACCGCTAAAGGCTTTGTGAAATTTTGTATTGAAAGAAACCGGCAAACAAATTAGTGCCAAGTGAGCTCTAAATTTTGTCAAAATCCCTCAATCGGGTTGAGGTTTTCACAATTTTTTGTACAAAAACAGGTTCCACTCGTACAAAAAACAGGACTTGATCTCACGACAACAGTTTTCACTTAAAAAACGGGTCCAAATAGATTTATTTGTCATATGTTACCTATTAATCCATCCCTCTAAGTTGGTGAATTGTGCCCAATTATATATCAGGGCCTTGGCATTAGTAGATTTATCCCATTTAGCCCGGTTACTACAGTCAGTAAAATATGAAACGTTTTACTTTTGGGTTTTGGTTCGTTACTCTATATATGCCAACAATCTTTCTTATCATTTTCATGACAAATGTAGTCCATTGGCTTCCTCCTTTCGTAGTGTCCTGTAATGATCAAGACATCCAGTGAATTCGCACATTTCTTTTACTTGCTAATTCGAGCAAATTTTCAACCGAATCACAGCTTTCAAACAAAATTTAAGCAGAATCATGTTTTGCAATTTTCATATCTGTTATCAATTTTATTTTTATTATTATTAATAATTTATAATAATTTTATTATTATTTTTTTGTTTGTTTGAAATTTAATTTTTTATCTAATGAAGTTAAATTTTCGTAGAATAAAGTCTGTGTTGTATTTAGTATACCCCTGACATAACCGTAGAACTATATAGAACCAATACATTGATAATATAGAATCAAAATAAGATGCAATCATTTTTAATCCTGATAATGAGATATTAATTTTTATTTAAGTCAGTTGAGTTTTTGAGTTTGAATCATTATGTTACCAATAAATAAACAGACCAACAAAAATTGTACAAATAATTTAAAAGTTAAAAAGATAAAATGAAATAAAATGTAAAAATTACATCTTCCTTAATACTCAACAAATTCTGGTGACAGCAAAGGGATACAAATAATTAATGTAAGTTTATATTACAGAAAAAGTTCAAAATTCAAAATTGGTCATACTGCATCTATATGCTTTAATTGAAATTCTAATCTTCCACAATAACATCAATTCCGAATTAATTATTCAACTTTTAGACCAAGATATAGTAACAACTCATATAGTAATAATCGCCAAACACCCACACGATATTTTAAAGAAACTCAAAACAAACTAGAAAAATTTCGAAAATCAACCACATTTCTTATATTTGCGTGCTTATTGTAAATGGTTTGGGCATCACATTTGTGTTTTTTGATCTCGTGAAACATTAAAAAAATTTCATACCGAAAATAACCATCTCTCCGTCTCTCAACTATAAAATTTCAATCTACCTCGGAAACTTGAACGAAACTCATCGCGAATCTCAGGATGTAGCGGGGAGAGTTCAACATATTTCAACCTACATCCTACATCCTAAATCATCAATTTGACACTAATAGTAACTCGTTTCAGAACCTTTCATTAAAAATAAACTATATTGTTTTTCGATAAATTTCAACAAAAATCATATAAAATTTGTGAACCTTAATTTAGATATTTCACCTGAATCTCATTTCTTTTTAGTTGATACCAGTGCTGACATTAGTGTTATTAAGAAAAATTTAATCAAACGTCATCAATGCAGAGTCACTCGATACTTTAGCAATTTGTACTTCAAAACATATAATCGCAAATTTCTACATAGTACCTTTTGAATTTCCCTTCAATTGCACAAGAATCATTGGAAATGACTTTCTTCGTAAAAATAAAAATAAAAGTATAATTGACTAGTCCCAAACCACAATTCCAATATTGAAAAATTCAGATATCAGTGAATACATCAATTTAAATCTTTCAACCAATAATCCTCAAATCATAATACCCAGGCGTTCAGAAAAAATATTTAACATTAGATTTAAATTAAAATTTGAAACCACATATTTATTTCAGTCAGAGATGATAAAACCAGGCGTATACATCGCTAGGGCCATTATTCCATTTAGTAAACTAAAGGTTAGCGTTACAAACAAATATGATGAACCAGTAGAATTAAACGAAACGTATATAGAGCCCGAAAGCCGAAATAAATAATTATCAATTTTTTTATTTAGACAACTGGTTAGACTCTGTACAGAATAGATTACGTAGATAGACAACCCATATTAATGCAAAAGAAAAATCGTCTATTATCCAATTATGTCGAAAGTATAATTATAACCAAGATTCACAGGTCGTAAATATCAAACTTTATAGTCTTCCTTATTCAGCCAAATCAGAAATCGATTCTCAAGTAGAAAAAAGCTTGAAGATAGAATTATTGAGCATAGTAATAGTTCATTTAATTCACCCTTATTGGTGTTTCCCAAAAAATCAGGCAACGATTTCGCGTAGTTGTTGATTTGACGATACTTTTCCTTTAGCAAATATCACTGAAATTGTAGAGCAGGTAGTAGACGCAGTTTATTTACAACATTGGATCTTGCAGATGGCTAATAATTTGTGTGAGAAAGATAAAGATAAACCGGTTTAGTACACAAGCGGGGCACTACCATTTCATTCGAATGCTATTTGGCCTTTAACCCGCAACATTTCAGCGTATTATGAATACAGTCCTCTCCGCTTTGAATGGTCTGAAATGTTTTGTTTATTGTTATGATATTGTAGTGTATGGTTACAATCTATCGTACCACAATAAAAAACTAACCGATGTTTTTCAAACATTTAACCTTAAATTACAGCCAAAAATATGTCATATTGTCCCGAAGAAGATATGTTATTTCGGTCATATTATCATTAACAATGAAAAAATCCGGATTCTTCTAAAATAGAAGCAATAAAAAATTTCGAACTCGAGAATAGCCGGTAGACGAATTAATAGACGATTGATGGAAAAATTCTCGGAAATAGCCCAACCAATGAATCCATTATTGAAGAGAAATGTACGATTCAATTGGAGTGATTTTGTGATAAAGGTTTTCATAAACTTAAGGAGATGCTAATGAATCCACCGATTTCAAAGTTCCCAAGTTTTCGGATACCGTTTGTCATAGATACGGATGCTAACAACGTACCAGTTGGAAAATAAATTTTTGTCTCAAATATTAGATGAAGACGATTTACCTGTTGTTTACGCTTAATAGAGGTTCTTAATACAGTCAAAATAAATTATTTTACTATTGAAAAAGAGTTGCTTGCGCCTTTCGCTATGAAACGTTTTTGGACTTATATGTATGGTGTTAAATTTACGATCATCGTTGATCACAAGCCTTATATGGCTCTTTAGATCGAAAAATATATCTTCTCCTTTAATGCATTGGAGAATTAAACTGGATGAATATGAATTTAATATTAATATTATCTATAAACCTAGCAAGTACAACATTAATGGGGATACTTTGAGTGGAATTGTAAACTGCCGATCAAAGTGAAGACTTTTTTTTATTGTTACTCGTTCCTAAAATAGATCTCAACCATCACAATGTAATTTCACGCTTAAATGAAATTGTATTAACGGCAATTAAAATCAACCCACAACGCAGTAGATATTAACCCTGAAATTCAAAGGCACGAAAATACAACAACCATACTTGAAAATACAAATGATATTCTTGACATTATTAATGCGTTTAATAACTTACGCTAGAGGGACACATATAAGCGATTAAAATCGTATTATTATTTCCCACGAATGCTCTCGTTAATTAAAAAATTTATATACATATGCGAATTATGTCAGAAGAAAAAAGTTTCAAGGATCAATAAGCTTCCAATAGTCGTAACAACAACGTCAAAAACGCCTTTTCAAAAATTATTTTTAGACATAGTAGGTCCTTTGAATGTTTCTTATAAGAATAATAAATATATTCTCACAATGCAGGACGACTTATTTAAGTTTTCACTGACCATTTCTATCGAAAGTTAATTATCGAAAACTATTGCCACAGATTTCGCATAGAACTTTATATGCAGGTTTGCAGCATCATTATGTATTTTATCAGACCAACGCAGTAATTTTGTAAGCGAACTTTTTCACAACGTTTGTAAAATTTTAAAGATTAAAAAATTAAAATCTACTGCTTATCATCTCCAAACAAACGGAGCGGTTCAAGAGAGGTTCCTCAGAACGCTCATCGAATATAGACAAAATTTTATTGATAATGATCGTAACGATTGCAGCAGTTGGTTACCATTTGCTGTATTTACCTATAATTCAACACCACATTCATCTATCTACTTAATGCCGTTCGAATTTATACATGGTTTCAAATCGTACATGCCATCGTCTCTTAAAACCAATAATTGAATTTTTTATAACCCAAATGATTATCCTCAAAACTTACGCATAAAGCTAGAAAAATTCTTATCAATTGGTCAAAGACAGCTAAATTTCTAACAAAGAAGATCTATATATTATTATTATAAATCCAGAAACAATGTCGATTTTTACGTCGGTGACAAAGCACTTTTAAAGAATGAGACACGCAAAGCAAAATTCGTTCCTATATGGACGCGGTCTTTCGAAATAACATACATACTTAATAGTGTTAAAACTTCTCTTAGAACATAAAAAACGGTGTTCGGAGTCCGTATCATAACATCGAAAAATTAAATCATTGTATCGTGTCATAGAACCGAGAATCAGTAAACCGACATACCACCGATTTTGATATCATCGAATGGTTATGAAATTGAAAAATCATTAGATCGAAATATCATATCATCGAAAATTCATTTCGTCGAAAAGTCATTGCATCGAAATATCATATTACCGAAAATCATATAATCGAGAATTTAATTCATAACATCGAAAAATCAAATGATCCAAATTTATAAAATCGAATACAAAATCATATTATAAAAATATCATAACATCGAAAATTTTCGAGTTAATGAATAAATCGAAAAATCATACAATCGAAAAACAGAGTATACTCTACTTACAGATAAAATATTGCAAATTGAAATGCTAGATAGCCGGCAGTAGGCTTGAGTAATTATAATTGAGTAATTATAAATTAATTAATTAAGTAATTATAAAGTAATTATAACTTCAGTGGTTTAAATTTTTTGATGATATAAATTGTTCGAAAAAATAATGAACAATTAGAATATTAATCGGACTAAAACTCTTTAAAATTAAATATCTCAAGAACACGAATTAACACCTCTTTGCAAATTTGATATATTTTAAAGTAAGGTTAGAACTATATTTAAAAAAAAAATTAAAATTTAATTGATTTTAAAATTTTTTGTTAATGGAAGTTGTTTGAAAAAATGAAGAAAAATTCGAATTTCAGTAGTACTAAAAATCTTTAAAATTAAATATCTCAAGAACAAAATAAACGCCTCTGAGTTAATTTGAAATATTTTAGAGTAAAGATAGAACTAAATCAGAAAAAAAAATTAATTAAATTCCAACTGATCTTCGATCTTAGCGCCATCCTTAAAAAAGTTTTTTTAATATTTTTATTTAAAAATTAATTATAAAAACAATAAATTAATTTGTTTTCAAAGGACTAACTAATCATCTATCAAACAAAAAAAAGTTTGATGAAATCGGTATAGCTGTTCTTGAGCAATTTAATTTCAAAGTTACATCAGATTAGCAGAATTTTCATTTTTCATGCATGTTGGGGTGCCCCCTGTGCTCAAACTAAGCACTTTAAAAAAATTTTAAAATAAGTTGTATTTTTTATTTTGTCCATACTACTTATATGCCAAGTTTCAGGAAAATCAAAAATGGTCAAGTTTTCACAACTCTGTCTTGAACACGTTTTTCATCTATATTGATTGTATTTTATTTCTATTCTATTGCTGGTGTTTCAAGGTGTAGGCTTAAAGAATTGCCCAATTAATTGATACTGCGAGTATCTGACCTTTTAATTTACAATATTTTTATCTGTGGGGAGAATCCTGTTTTCGATGTAATAATATATGTTCGTTATATCGAAAATTTTCGATGTTATGATATTTCGATAATATGATTTTTTATTCGATCTTATGATTTTCGATCATCTGATTTTTCGATGAAATGATATTTTTAGTTCATCGAAAAAAAATCGGTGCAACGTTATGATTTTCGATGTTGTGATTTTCGGTTGTTTGATTTTTCGATACTATGATTTTCATTTTTCATTTATTTACATTTTTCGATGTAACGATTTTCATTGGTTTGATTTTTTCATGCTATGGCACGATCCGGTAAATTAAATTAAAAATAAAATAATAATAATATTTCAAATAGGATGGAGGAAGGAATCAGATTTTATTGACTAATCATTTTTTTTTAATTTTTGATCTACGTGTGTGACAGTCACGCGTACCCCAGTCCCTGCTATTGGCATATAAGCTCACGAGGGATAGCACATACCACTGGAAATATCAGTGAAATATCACTAGCCAAGTTGATATATTAGGGATGCAACCGGATGAAATGTATTTAGTAAATGGTAGCACCCTCAGTATAAGGTGTGGAATATTCCTTGCTAATGGCACACTATTGCTTGATTCTTCGATCCTTCGTAAAACACTTTATCTGAACTTTAATCATTGAAGAAGATGGTGTGTGGCGTGATCGAGGTATATGCCACTAGCTTGGCAACCCCAATTTAGTTTTATTCATATAAATTTTTAAAACAAATTTGTTTTTCCTCTTATTCTATTTTTATTTTCTCTATCCTATCATGTGAAATATTGGCCTATGTCATATTTTATATGTGATTGGATTTATTCTTTGGTTATCCATTCCTTAACAAAAAATATAAAAAACAAAATATAAAAGATTTGCGTTCATCAATACCTTAGAACGCATGTTGTTTTGGGGCTTTGGTCTTAAAAGGTTTTTATGTGTTGTTGTGACACATATTGTAATGCCTTCAGCAGAGCGCATTTTAATAAAAACAAAAAAAATGTTTTTGAATCATTGAAACAATTGATGTATTTTTTGTGCACTGATGGTGGGCAGTGAGGTTCAGTCGGTTTGATGAGACGGTTGAATTTTGGTGGAGGCTGACTGAAGTTTGTGAATTACATTATTTAAACGCGAAAAATAATAACAGTAGATTGTTTAGGATATAAATTTTTAATTAAATAAATACGGCACTTGACAAATAAACATTAGTATTTCTGGTTTTGGATTTTTGAGATCAATTAAACTCAAGTAAGTAAAGAAGTAATTGGAATATTTTCAATTCAAAGGTATGGTTTGAAGTTTCTCAGAAAAAAACTACAATTCACATTTTACGTGTTTCGGATCGGATTCGAACCTACCCTCGTCAGTGCCCGGCTCGAATCCTTGGGCAGACACGCTATCGATTACGCCGTTGAGGCGATGACAATTTCAAAGTTGAAACTTCTTCATCACTTAATTATTTTTTACTTAAGTTGAATTTTTCCACTGTCATTAGACTCCATATTATGGAAATGCTTTTACATTATATGGGATTTTTGCATTAAATTTCTAGACAATACTTTGTGTGAATTCATAGAATGGGGAACATTTCTATTCTAATTAACATCCTAAGTCACGATTGTATAGTCATTATTGATTGTTTCCAATCAATGTGAAATCAATGGCTGACACTTGGTCAATTTGTAGTTCTATATGTATTAACATTAGACTACATTATGGGAATTTTAAATTTCCAAAATAAATTTAAAATTCCCATAATGTAGTCTAATGTTAATACATATAGAACTACAAATTGACCAAGTGTCAGCCATTGATTTCACATTGATTGGAAACAATCAATAATGACTATACAATCGTGACTTAGGATGTTAATTAGAATAGAAATGTTCAACATTCTATGAATTCACACAAAGTATTGTCTAGAAATTTAATGCAAAAATCCCATATAATGTAAAAGCATTTCCATAATATGGAGTCTAATGACAGTGGAAAAATTCAACTTAAGTAAAAAATAATTAAGTGATGAAGAAGTTTCAACTTTGAAATTGTCATCGCCTCAACGGCGTAATCGATAGCGTGTCTGCCCAAGGATTCGAGCCGGGCACTGACGAGGGTAGGTTCGAATCCGATCCGAAACACGTAAAATGTGAATTGTAGTTTTTTTCTGAGAAACTTCAAACCATACCTTTGAATTGAAAATATTCCAATTACTTCTTTACTTACTTGAGTTTAATTGATCTCAAAAATCCAAAATAAATTTAAAATTCCCATAATGTAGTCTAATGTTAATACATATAGAACTACAAATTGACCAAGTGTCAGCCATTGATTTCACATTGATTGGAAACAATCAATAATGACTATACAATCGTGACTTAGGATGTTAATTAGAATAGAAATGTTCCCCATTCTATGAATTCACACAAAGTATTGTCTAGAAATTTAATGCAAAAATCCCATATTAGTATTTGTTTTTTATAAAAATTAATATTAGTGTGAGGGAAAGGGTCAAGTTGTCAGTAATAAATATAATAGCCTTTATAATTGGGAGGATGCTTCAGAGTTTGGCTACATTAAGTAACGTTGAATTGTTTCATTGTTGTAATTTTGAAAGCAACAAATTATCTCTTTCAATAAATTTACTTGAAACACGGTTCCATTCCACGGTGCCATTGGTTAGATATGTTAACTAAATAAAAACTTAAAAAAATGAAATGTTATATTTTGTAGCATGGCAGATGTGGCACGGTGATTCCCTCTCCTGGGAGTCAATTGGTTTTTGGTTTCAACTTTTCTTGAACTGGGGTCTTTCGGCCAAGCCCTCGCTCGCAGTGGACTAGCGGTGGGGTGTCTTCCTGTGCGACTACCTGGTTGTTATTTTCGGTCCACCAGACCTCTACTTTACACTTAACAGTAATAATTGTTGCATTCTTTCTTTAATTTTACTCTAGAGAGCAATTGAAATATGATATTGGATTCACTTTTTTCCTAACTTAAACAAACAAAAAAGCGTATTCGAGTTGAACCTCAGATTTCATGGTCTTTTCTGGTTTCAATTTCACTTGTTTTATTCGTTATTGTGACTGACATATCATCAAAACAAAACGAATGTGGAACATAGATTTTGGGTTTCTTCAAACTATTTTACACTGAAAAATGTTGTTAATTTTCGAGTTCATTCTTTAGTGTCTTGTTTAAACAAACGACCAACAAAATGCAATTTTTGCTTCTGATAAAATCGTCGTTGGTTTGTATTCAGTATATAAACTTTTCATGAAGAATTAAATTAGATTTGTAAAGACTTTCTTTCAAAGTAACATTTATTCACATTAATTTGTTTACACCGCTTAAAGCTTGAAAGTTGTTGATCATTATCTCTGGTTGTGTTAACGTTGTTTTCGATAGAATGTCGAAATTTAAGTTCTCTAGTTACAAGTTTCAATACTTTTTCAACTCACTTTTAGAACTTAAAAGAGATGTTAAGAATTAAATGAAAAAAGCACATTTTTTTTTGGATTGATATTTTTAGATATTTTTTGTGAAGTTTTTTGACATGATCTAGCTCCTCCCACCTCGGACTTATTTTAGGAGTTGGAAAATATCAGTTAGTTGATTATGAAATGTCTTTTTTTGACAAAAGCTAGGAATTTAGTTTTTAACCCTCTACTTGTACTCTTCAATTTTGTTAGTTTCTTTTGTGTCCCCACCTTTTTTTTTTTTGCTTTTCTCTTATCGTGCTACTGTTGCATGAAATCTGCTATCGTGTTTTTGTGACAGAGATACCCAGTTTCTTTTGTACTGTTTAGTGTTGAAATTTAGGCCTGGCCGAATTTCAGTAGCTTTGCCTGCAATGTCAAAGGGTAAGTCTTTGTCTCAACAGAATGGCCGCAGAGTGAACCAACAGCTTAGCATTGACTTCACCAACATAAGAGGACTCAATTCGAATCTAAACGAGGTTCATCACTACATTGAAAAAAATAAACCTGACATATTGTTTCTTACCGAAACAATTGTTAGTGGCAAAGCATCGAAGTTGGATCTCGATAAATACCGGATACCTAGTTACGAATTGGAACATTCCTTTTATAACAAGCATGGTGTCTGTGTATTTGTTCGAGATTCACTTTCATGTATGAGAATTAAGGCCTACGAGTTGAACTCTAAGCACCATAATTCTATAGCACTGAAGATCTCAGGTGTTGATGAAACTATGTTTGTAATAGGATTATACAGATCCCCAAATTCGCCCTCAGGATGTCCCTTTTTCGATAAAATATCGGCTAATCTAGACAAGATTACCACGGACTACCCCAAAGCAAGACTGGCCATTCTTGGAGACTTTAATATTCATAATAAAGAATGGCTTAAGTATTCATCGCGCACTGACGACGTGGGAAGGCAAGCCGAACTGATACTCGCAGATTATCACGGTTTGACGCAATTGATAGATTGTCCCACTAGAATCGCAGACAATTCACATCATAACAATAATTTGCTGGATCTGTTTTTGACAAACAAACCAGATACTACGAAGACAAAAGTTGAACAACCCCTCGGAACATCGGACCATTTACTAATATCAGCAATAGTGCAATTTACATCACCGACACAAATTAAAGCAAATCCTCGACGGGTTTGGAACTATAAACGCGCCAACTGGGAGGGACTGAGAAACTTTTATGATGACACACCTTGGAAAACTATTGGTTGTGTTGATCAAGATCCTAGCACATCGGCAATAAGAATTTCTGAAATCATAAAAGAAGGAATGCGGCGGTTTATTCCAAATCGATTAATCACTCCTAAAACTGAGCCTTGGTTCACACGGGATGTTGATGAGGCAGTGAGGAATAAACGCAAAGCGTTCAAGACGTATAATGCTAATAAAACACCTGAAACCCATCGCCGAGCACCCATCTGGCTCACGTAGTTTCTTTCAGGCAGTTAAATCAGTCCAGAGCAATTTTACTCGATCCTCTATTCCAACCGTTCTGAATGACATTCCCGTGAGCGACTCGAAAGAGAAAGCGGATCTTTTGGGTCGTATTTTCGCAGAGAACTCAAACATAGTTGAACCCCCCCATTCTCCTACACTCATTCCCCCAGTTGTAACGAAAATGAAACCAATTATTTTTCGTTGTAACATTGTACAGAAAATGCTTCTTTCGCTCAATATCAACAAATCTGCTGGCCCCGACGGTATTCCACCCCTCATTCTTAAAAACTTTGCCAGACAAATAGCTCCAATTTTAACAAAGATTTTCTATTTATCTTATAAAACCGGAATATTTCCCGATTCTTGGAAGCTGGCCAGCGTTCAACCCATATCAAAGAAAGGCAATAAGATAGACCCTAACAATTATAGACCAATTGCAATTCTGTCGGTTTTAGCTAAAATATTTGAAAAAATATGTTAACTACAATTTGATAGATTATTTAGAAATGTCGCGAATTATTGATGATAAGCAGTATGGTTTTCGTAGAAGTCATGCAACAGGTGATCTGTTAGCCTACGTATCCCATCTCTGGAACAAATTGCTGGAAAACCACGGTGAAACATTCAGTATTTCACTTGATATTTCTAAAGCATTTGATAAAGTGTGGCATAAAAATCTTATAGCTAAATTAAAATCTTATGGCATAGACCATCTTACTGTCTCATGGATTCATAGTTTTCTTACCGGTCGCCAATTTCATGTTAATTTAGATGGTATCACATCCAATATTTTCACAACCAATGCTGGGGTTCCCCAAGGTTCGGCACTCTCACCAACCTTGTTTCTTCTATACATTAATGACTTACTTATTTCCACAGTGCACCCAATCCATAGTTTTGCTGATGACAGCAAATTACATGCATCACATGCATCTCCTAAATTTCGACCTCATATTGCAGTTACCACTGATAGAGAGCTGCTAATTGATTCCATCAACAAAGATCTGGAGCGTATAATGGAATGGGGTGATCGTAATCTTGTTTCATTTAATCCAACCAAAACCAAACTATGCCGTCTTTCACGAATAGAGCGACATAAAAATTTTCCTATTAAAATAAACCATGAGGAATTGCATGAGGTTGAATCAGTTAGACTTCTTGGAGTGGATATTCAAAATAACCTGAAATGGAATAAACATGTGTTCAACCTCGCTAAATCTGCAATGCAAAAATTAGGATTCTTGAGTCGATGTAAAAAGTATTTCAATCCCGAGCAAATTTTGCTAATCTTCAAGTCCTTTATTCGTCCATGTATGGAGTACTGCTGTCATGTTTGGGGAGGTGCTTGTCAGTCAACAATAAAATGTCTAGACTCTGTACAGAGAAAAGCAATGCGGTTGATTGGTAATACCGAACTAACGGACCAGCTTGATTTACTCCAGCACAGAAGAAATGTGGCTGAATTGTCAATCTACTATAAATATAACTTTAGCGAACTCTCCTCTAAGGAAATTCAAAATATCCTTCCATCGTGTGCGCAATTTAATCGGCGAACAAGAACTTCAGAGTTATCTCACCCATTTGCTGTCCAAATACCTCGTTGTAGAACTGTGTCCTTCCAAAACGACTATTTTAATAGAGTGGCCAAATTATGGAACTCAATGCCTTCCTCTGTATTTCCCGATGAATTTTCCCCTCAGGCATTTAAAGAAAATGTCCATCATCATTTAAAAAAATTAGTATAGTTATCCCTATATCCCCATTCCTTCCATTTTCCTCATCTCCTTCCTTCATAGTTGACATGGTATCTTCGGATATTCAAAGAGTCTAAATAATGAATATTTCATATTTAGTGTGCTAAACATTTTTTTTTTTTTTTTTTTTTTTTATTAATTAGTTAGACATGTTTAGCACACTAAATATGAAATATTCATTATTTAGACTCTTTGAATATCCGAAGATACCATGTCAACTATAAAGGAATGGAAGGAATGGGGATATAGGGATAACTATACTAATTTTTTTAAATGATGATGGACATTTTCTTTAAATGCCTGAGGAGAAAATTCATCGGGAAATACAGAGGAGGGCAATGAGTTCCATAATTTGGCCACTCTATTGAAATAGTCGTTTTGGAAGGACACAGTTCTACAACGAGGTATTTGTACAACAAATGGATGGGATAACTCGGCAGCTCTTGTTTGTCGATTATACTGCGCACACGATGGAAGAATATTTTGAATTTCCTTAGAGGAGAATTCGCTAAAGTTATATTTATAGTAGATTGACAATTCAGCCACATTTCTTCTGTGCTGGAGTGAATCAAGCTGGTCCGTTAGTTCGGTATTACCAATCAACCGTATTGCTTTTCTCTGTACAGAGTCTAAACAATTTATTGTTGACTGACAAGCACCTCCCCAAACATGACAGCAGTACTCCATACATGGACGAATAAAGGACTTGAAGATTAGCAAAATTTGCTCGGGATTGAAATACTTTTTACATCGACTCAAGAATCCTAATTTTTGCATTGCAGATTTAGCGAGGTTGAACACATGTTTATTCCATTTCAGGTTATTTTGAATATCCACTCCAAGAAGTCTAACTGATTCAACCTCACGCAATTCCTCTTGGTTTATTTTAATAGGAAAATTTTTATGTCGCTCCATTCGTGAAAGACGGCATAATTTGGTTTTGGTTGGATTAAATGAAACGAGATTACGATCACCCCATTCCATTATACGTTCCAGATCTTTGTTGATGGAATCAATTAGCAACTCTCTATCAGTGGTAACTGCAGTATGAGATCGAAATTTAGGAGATGCATGTGATGCATGTAATGTGCTGTCATCAGCAAAACTATGGATTGGGTGCACTGTGGAAATAAGTAAGTCATTAATGTATAGAAGAAACAAGGTTGGTGAGAGTGCCGAACCTTGGGGAACCCCAGCATTGGTTGTGAAAATATTGGATGTGATACCATCTAAATTAACATGAAATTGGCGACCTGTAAGAAAACTATGAATCCATGAGACAGTAAGATGGTCTATGCCATAGGATTTTAATTTAGCTATAAGATTTTTATGCCACACTTTATCAAATGCTTTAGAAATGTCAAGTGAAATACTGAATGTTTCACCGTGGTTTTCCAGCGATTTGTTCCAGAGATGGGATACGTAGGCTAACAGATCACCTGTTGCATGACTTCTACGAAAACCATACTGCTTAACATCAATAATTTGCGACATTTCCAAATAATCTATCAAATTGTAGTTAACATATTTTTCAAATATTTTAGCTAAAACCGACAGAATTGCAATTGGTCTATAATTGTTAGGGTCTATCTTACTGCCTTTCTTTGATATGGGTTGAACGCTGGCCAGCTTCCAAGAATCGGGAAATATTCCGGTTTTATAAGATAAATAGAAAATTTTTGTTAAAATTGGAGCTAGTTGCCTAGCAAAGTTTTTAAGAATGAGGGGTGGAATACCGTCTGGGCCAGCAGATTTGTTGATATTGATAGAAAGAAGCATTTTCCGTACAATATTGCAACGAAAAATAATTGGTTTCATTCTCGTTACAACTGGGGGAATGAGTGTAGGAGAATGGGGGGGTTCAACTATGTTTGAGTTTTCTGCGAAAATACAACCCAATAGATCCGCTTTCTCTTTCGAGTCGCTCACGGGAATATCATTCAGAACTAAGGTTGGAATAGAGGATCGAGTAAAATTGCTCTGGACTGATTTAACTGCCTGAAAGAAACTACGTGAGCCAGATGGGTGCTCGGCGAATTTCTTTGCTTTCTTCTGGATAAACGCGTCTTTGTCCAAGTCTATTTTGAATTTACTAATATTTCTGGCTTTCTTATAGGCGCTATGGGTTTCAGGGGTTTTATTAGCGTTATAAGTCTTGAATGCTTTGCGTTTATTCCTCACTGCCTCATCAACATCCCGTGTGAACCAAGGCTCAGTTTTAGGAGTGATTAATCGATTTGGAATAAACCGACGCATTCCTTCTTTTATGATTTCAGAAATTCTTATTACCGATGTGCTAGGATCTTGATCAACACAACAAATAGTTTTCCAAGGTGTTTCGTCATAAAAGTTTCTCAGTCCCTCCCAGTCAGCGCGTTTATAGTTCCAAACCCGGCGAGGATTTGCTTTTATTTGTGTCGGTGATGTAAATTGCACTATTGCTGATATTAGTAAATGGTCTGATGTTCCGAGGGGTTGTTCAACTTCTGTCTTCGTAGTATCTGGTTCGTTTGTCAAAGACAGATCCAGCAAATTATTGTTATGATGTGAATTGTCTGCGATTCTAGTGGGACACTCTATCATTTGCGTCAAACCGTGATAATCTGCGAGTATCAGTTCGGCTTGTCTTCCTACGTCGTCAGTGCGCGATGAATACTTAAGCCATTCTTTATTATGAATATTAAAGTCTCCAAGAATGGCCAGTCTTGCTTTGGGGTAGTCCGTGGTAATCTTGTCTAGATTGGCCGATATTTGATCGAAAAAGGGACATCCTGGGGGAGAATTTGGGGATCTATATAATCCTATTATAAACATAGTTTTATCAACACCTGAGATCTTCAGTGCTATAGAATTATGGTGCTTAGAGTTCAACTCGTAGGCCTTAATTCTCATACATGAAAGTGAATCTCGAACAAATACACAGACACCATGCTTGTTATAAAAGGAATGTTCCAATTCGTAACTAGGTATCCGGTATTTGTCGGGATCCAACTTCGATGCTTTGCCACTAACAATTGTTTCGGTAAGAAACAATATGTCAGGTTTATTTTTTTCGATGTAGTGATGAACCTCGTTTAGATTCGAATTGAGACCTCTTATGTTGGTGAAGTCAATGCTAAGCTGTTGGTTCACTCTGCGGCCATTTTGTTGAGACAAAGACTTACCCTTTGATATTGCAGGCATAGCTACTGAAATTCGGCCAGGCCTAAATTTCAACACTAAACAGTACAAAAGAAACTGGGTATCTCTGTCACAAAAACACGGTAGCAGATTTCATGCAACAGTAGCACGATAAGAGAAAAGCAAAAAAAAAAATGGGGACACAAAATACACTAACAAAATTGACGAGCACAAATAAAGGGTTAAATTCGAAATTCCTAACTTTTGTCAAAAAAAAACATTTCACAATCAACCAACTGACACTTTCCAACTCCCAAAATAAGTCCGAGGTGGGAGGAGCTAGATCATGTCACAAAACTTCAAATAAAAAAAAAACCCAGGCAATCCAAAAAATCAATAACAACTAAAACAAAATTTTTGGGTTTCTATTACTAAGACAAATGCTTTAAAATAATAAATAAATTTATTACATCAAAGCAATAAAAGGTAAAATTTTACCTGCCGACCTCTTGGTAATAGTGAACACAAAATACCAAATAATTTTTTAATAAAGAACAATCTCACCAATTATATAATTGTACGCGTCCGTTCTTCAACACTTTTATTTTTCATAAACATTGACACAAACACTATAACACTTATTTACTTATTAGCTACTACACTTACTAACACTTATTAACACTTATAACACTATTATTTATCTATTTTCGATTATTATGTTTTTTGTTCTTTTTATTTTAAAATTTAGGAGACGTCGACTCGTCTGACTCCGAATGATGATGATGATGATTTGATGAAACATGTCTAACTAATTCATAAAAAAAAAAAAAAAAAATTTTATTTGTTAAGATGCTTGCAAATTTTAATGAGAAATGGAAATTGTGGATTTTATTTACTTATAGAAAAAATCAGTTTTATAAATTTTAAGGTATGAAGAAATGAAATATTTTTGTTGTTGTGAATTTTTACAAGTCTTATGTATAGAAAATATATTATCGTTACAATTTATATTTCTTTAAATTCTGCTCGAAAACTTGGTTACAAGTAACAATAGAATCAACTCAACAAAAGTTTTCATTCGATGTTTTCATATGTTCTTAAAAACTTGGAGAAACCTTAAAGTTTTCTTTTTAAAATTTATTGCAATTTGAAAAGAAAATGAATAAAGAAAATGTTAATAATGATTTTCCAAGTTTTTATTTTCGTTTATATATTCTGTGGTAATTAACTAACGAACAAAAAAAAAACCAAACGAAAAACTTTTCTAGTTTTTTGTTTCAGAAGAAATTCGACTTTTTTTGTTTTCCTTGAAACTTATATAATTATTTATTTAAGTTAAAAGATTAATTACAAATTTTATCTGGTTTTCTATTATGCTTATTGTTTATTATTTTTTGTTTTGATAATTAATGATAACGATGACAGTGAAAATTTAATTATATAGAGGTTAAGATAACACATGCAAAATTCAACTTAAAGTTTTGGTTCTTAAAGGAAGAAAAATATCTTTCGTTTCGTGGCTGATGTTTTTAAAAGTTTGTGACTATTTGATCTTTTTTATCACTGAAGTCAAAAACTATTTGAGGCCAGATATACAACGAACGAAATGTGACAGAACGACTATTAATTATTTCTAAATAAATATATCTTAATGCAAACGAAATATTGACAAAATCTCAATAGATGAACTATTCCTGTTTAAAATATGATAGAAGCTTTCGTCTAACAAAAATATATTTAATATTAATATATAATAATACAAAAACCATCAGAGCACTATCATATTTTTGTGAAATTTCTTTATTATTCTGTCACATAAGATGAAGGAAAATAAAATCTCAATTCGAATTTAATTTATTTTTCTGTTCAAAAATAGATCAAAATGTCAATCATTATTATTTTGTAGCCGAAATTCAATTAAATTTTCATTTTTTTTTCCGTATTTCGTATTTTTTAACATTTTTTCAAACCATCTCTCGTATTATTGCTTTTTTATTTATTTCTATTATTAAATTTCTTGTGCTATTTGTTTTTGTTTTTCTAAGATATTTTTTTTAAACAATAAAAAGTTTAAAAATAAAGAATACAACAACAGATCATATTTCCCAGAGGGCAAACGAACAAATATAAATCCCTAAAAAATAAGCGGAAGAAAAATTAGATTTTCTTATAACGCGTCACATGGAAAAACTTTTTAGTGTAAACGAGTAAATTTTGTTCAACGATAATAATATTTTTGATTGTTGGGTTTTTATGCTTAAAAATATCAAATTTATCGCACGATATTTTAAAAGTTTAAGAATTAAATGGTTTATTGGAGTGAAGGGATTCCTTGAGATTGATATGCTTGAGGGAAAGTTATCAGTGTTTGTTTTATTTCTCAAGTGTCAAGATGTTAAATATAAAGTTATTTTTCTTTAAAATTGTAATATGCTCTCACTATGGTGACAGATATGGAGCATTTATGGTCCAACAAATGTACATGATCTATACCAGTATTTTTCAACTGATTTCATGCTACGGCCAAACATATATGTTAAGATTCTTTTGCGGACCTTGCGAAATATTTTATGTTAGATGGATGAAAGTGCAGGTTGTGTCTTGATCGCACGTACATACATAATGTAATTGAAAACAACAGGGATGCACGAAATAAAGTTAAAGAATCCAAAAAATGAAAAGAACGAATGTAGATGAGTAATAAACAGAATTTAGAACGCTTCTTATATCACTAATTTAGTTAGTTTTTTCATAGCGAATAAGATAAATAATAGTAACAGTAATTTATTGTGTTTGTGTTTAATGTTTTATTGTTTTCCGAGCAAAATTTTACGAGAGAAAAAAATTCATTAAACACGAACCCAACACAACGTTTTATCCTGCCGACAGAAATTTAAACTAGATTATTTTAAAATTCATTGGTAAAACATGTAAAAACAAATATTTTTTGTAATATTAATTCCAAAAAACAAAATTTATTTATTATATTCAATCTCGATACCTTTTTAATTGTTTGGTAATTTGAAAATGAAATGACCTACAAAGAAATACATCAAACTTTATTCAATGAGAGTTGAGAAACCAAAAACAATCACAAAAATAACTAATTTTTTCACAATTGAAATTTGATTCAATTTAATCATAGTAGCCTTCGTCTTTTTCAATATTCGAGAGAGGAGCATGCGCATTTGTGAATTTATTGTTTTTTATATAATCAGAGCGAAAATGTTTTTGTTTATAAAATACAGTCAAATTATTTATATAATACAATCAAAAAAATCTCAAATGATGATAGAATTTTACAATCGGACGAAGTCAGTGTCCAGCTTTCACTTCCAAAGGTAAGCACCGGTCGGATTATTGATTTGTAAAGTGTGAGTTTACACGACTGCGAAAGATGTTTTGATCGCAGAAGTTTTGAGTATTCGTAGAAAACTCTGTATGCGGCAGGGACACGGGCTGTGATATCTGCCTGTATTTCATTTGACGATGTTATTACAGACTCGAGGTATTTGAAGTTTTTCACGCGTTACACTTTAGTCGCCAGTATCCAAATTTCCGGGAGGTATGTTCTTAGATGTTGTTAACACTTTAGTTTTGCCGGTGATGATGCACAATCCAAGTTGTTTAGCATTTCTTTCAAGCTGATAGAGACTATCCTTAATATCGCTTGTTCTACGTCTGAGAAGCACAATATCATCTGCGTAGCCAAGAACTTGATTAGACTTGTTAAATATGCAGTTTTGTGTCTCAATTCGGCTTTTTCTTACCACGTATTCAAGCGCCAAATTGAATAGTATGGGCGCGAGTGCATCTTCATTTCAAACACCTGATGTTATATCGAAAGGATCAGAAAATGACCCTTCGATTAATATTCTACAATTTGACATACCGATGTTAGATTCGGCGAACAGGATGAGTCAAGCAAGTACGACATTAACCAATATTTTATATGCAGTGTTCAACAGTACGATGTCACGATAATTCGCACACTTTAGACGGTCACCTTTCTTATGTAGCGGAACAATGAGAGGTGTTTTCCATTCAGCAGGTAGTTCTTCTTGGTCCCAGATTGCAAAAATAAGATCGTTTATACGTGAGATCAGAGCTGCTCCTTCAGTTTTCAATAGTTCTGCGGAAATTCCATCGATACCTGGTGATTTGCCATATTTCAGTTTTTTAATGGCAGCTTTCACTTCTTCTATCGCAAGGTAAGGGAGAAAGATCTCCTCAGTTGATGGAGCAATTGCTCGAATAGGATAAACTTCATTCGTCCTACTCAATAGGTCTTGAAAGTGGGATCGCCACACTGCCAGCACATCACGTTCACTTGTTGTAAGTTCATTATTTCCATTTTTGATGGCTGTAGATCTTAAGTGGAAATCTTTTGTCAGATTCCGTGCATTGGCAAAGCGCTCTTTTGAATTTCCGTTGACCGTATGTTGGTTGATGTTTTCGATACAGCTCTTTACGTGTTCGCATGTATTTTTACGGAGAAGTTTTGCTGAGGCATTCCTGGCGCATAGATAATCAGCCTGGATGTTCCAGGTGTTCATTGTTAACCATTTTTCTCGCCGTTTTTGTTTATGTTCAACGGTTTGGCAGCGCTTGTCGTCAAACCATTTGTTGTGTGATTTCGGTGGTCGTTTTCCGATTGTAATTGGTGCTGCGGCTATCATGGTTGATTGAAGCGTTTGCCATTCTTCTTGTATGTTTAATGACATCTCAGAAGAGATGAGAACGATGAAGAACGATAGTAAAATATATAGTACATTTTGTTGTTGTTATTTTTTAAAGTGAAAATTTTTGCACGTAAACGTTAAATGATTTTATCTTGCGTAGGAAATGCAATTTTTTTCACGATAGTAAATATATGTAAACGATGTTGTTGTGGGGCATTGGTCTTAAACGGTTTTTATGTGTTAATATATGTGTTATTATGGTTTTCCTTTTTATTCACTGTTTGTGTGCCTTTGTCACTTTTGAATTAAAATGCAATATTTAAAAGTATACTTTTTACTGTTTATATTTAATTTTGTTTTATTAATATAAACTTCCTTATAGTAACAATTTGATTTGTCAAATCAAATTGTTACTATAAGGAAGTTTATATTATTATTAATAAAACAAAATTAAATATAAACAGTAAAAAGTATACTTTTAAATATTGCATTTTAATTTTATGTGTTGTTGTGACACATATTGTTATTCCTACTACACAACCAATTTTATAAAAAAAAAATACTTAACGCTGGTGTTTTCCAAGGCCCAGTTTCGTTATTCACTCTGTTTTTAATATATATATATCAATGAACTGTTGAAAACCATCAGTAACCTAATAAATAGCGTCGTTCCTCTATCTTCGAAGAGCCAAATGCCTAAACATATAAGTCCGCCTGCAAATATGGGTGTTATTATATAATGACGATAGCAAGAAGCGCGTAAAGAAAACTCGACCTCCTCTATAACAGAAACGCCACATTTTTTTATAGTTTTTCTGTCTACCTCAATGGTCATCCATCCCCAGCGTGAGATAGATGATATTACATTTCTGTTATCAATATAATT
Source organism: Diogma glabrata (assembly GCA_963693315.1). Classification (NCBI taxonomy): domain Eukaryota; kingdom Metazoa; phylum Arthropoda; class Insecta; order Diptera; family Cylindrotomidae; genus Diogma; species Diogma glabrata. The sequence goes on along the minus strand of OY856188.1, from coordinate 87,614,816 downwards.
GCTATATATGGACTGAACACTGGCTTCATAGTCTTTTTTTGACAACCTCAATATGTGGGTCGGTACAAACACCTTTCATGAATGTGTGAAAGCAAAATTTCCTGAAGCACTTTTTAGCAACTTTCACAACATTTTCAGTTTGTACAACTTTAATTATTTAAAATAACAACAAATCATTTTTAGGCGAAAAAATAATTTTGCCTTACAAGCCTTTGAACGAAAAACCCTTGAGACTGTTTTTTATCTAACCTCTTATAAAAACAAAAATATGTTTTTCTCACCCAACAAGTCCCACAATTCATGTATTTTGTTATAAATTTAAATTAATAGAACAAACTATTAAATTAGTTAGAAAATGGGTTTAACAATAAACATTAATCGTGTTTTTTGTCAAAAAGTTTTAAAAGGTTTGGGATTCTAGAAAAAATGGTTTTTATCCAAAGGCAAAAATTATTTTTACTTAAATTTTGGTAAAATTGTACAAGTTTTGTAATCTAAGAAATCGTTTTGTTTAGTTCTGAATTCTGATGTCCAATTTTAGGTTACAACAGATTATTTGAAAAACTGGGCCTAACACATAAAACTTATCGTCTTAAATTTCTACCTTTTAGATTTCAATGTTCTGAAACTGACATATTTCTTCTATATCTGTTACATAATTTACGTAAAAGTTCTTGCAATATTCAATTATCGTAAATTCAATTTAGCATGAAATACAAATATTTATTTTATCGATTTTATTATATTTTCTTTTATAGTAGGGGGAAGAATAGGGGTGGTTGTCGTGTCTTGTAATTTGTATGATATTATGTAGAAATGAGAACATTTAAACATAGATAATCGAGGTATAGCAAGTAGGTATTTAAAGGCAAAGTTTTGTATTTTTCTGCATTTAAAACTTATTACCTCATCTCCGTTGAGCAACTAAATATATCTGTTGTCCACTATCAATTTATGTAAGGCTTTTGAAATGAAGACATGCATGTTATTAGTATTTGGTGGGAGAATAATCAGATTTAGACCGAGAGCCCGCGACGTCCAGACCTTCGTTATTTTATAAAAGTTGAAAGTTGCATACCCCCTACTGAGGTAGGAACGATTGGTGACATATGAAGCTTGGATCATGCTGGTTTTGGCAGGGAGCAGGTAACAAAGGGGCCTTCAAAGTTTCCTGAAAGTATAAAAGCTAATTTTTTTATATTTTCTTCGGGATAGTATTAGAAGTCACGTCACCCATTGCCAGACACTTACTATCGTGGTAGTCCCCTGCCAGACACCCTTAAACTTTAACAAATTAATAATGTTTAAGGGTACCTGGCAGGGAGTTAAAATGATAGTAAGTGTCTGGCAATGGGTGACGTGACTCCTAATACTACCCCGAAGAATATATAAAAAATTACCTTTTATACTTTCACGAAACTTTGAAGGCCCCTTTGTTACCCGCTCCCTGCCAAAACCACCATGATTCAAACTTCATATGTCGCTAATCGTTCCTACCTCAGTAGGGGGTATGCGCAGAGAAAGTTTCAGCTTTTATAAAATAACGAAGGTCTGGCCGTCGCGGGCTCTTAGTCTAATTTATTTGTTACCGATGGGGGGTTTTAAGAATAATGAATGAATGTTTTTTTTTCATAAAAATAAAATGTTTTTGAAAAATTTAAGCACGGAATATCTAAATTCCCTCTTGTGAGTAAGCTTGGAGAACCTGTATACAATATGATTATATACAACTGATAAGGTAAAACCAATGAATATACATTCTGCAACTTGGTTTCCTTAAACGGAGAAGACAAAATGACACCCAAATATGGCCAAAACACCTTTCAGGTATTTGCACGCCTCTTGTTCTAGAGAGAGATTATACTCAAAACTGAAATACAAAATCATCATTTCTTAAATCGTTAGTAATTTTTCCTTTTGTAAAATTAAAAGCTTTTTGTTGTCAGGGGTTGTGCCTGCTTATTCCAAACTAACATTTTCTGTTTTTTCTTTCTTTAGAAAACAACATAAAAACTCTCAACAGAAGTACAATTATCTTTACAAACGGATTGTTTTTCCATTAACAATAGAACATATTCACAAACAATAGAAAAGAAAACATTTTTTCAACAACAAACAATCTGTGTGAAAAACTCTTAAATTATCAGAACGGGAAAAAAAAATAATTAGATAACAATTCTATTATCAAAAAACATTTTTTATGTTAAGAAAACACAAAAGCTTTCACCAACACTACAGTTAAAAAAAAAACAAAAAAATATAATATATAAACGTTTAACAGATTTTCCGTTTTTCACTCTTAAAAAAACAATTTATGTTGCTGTAGTGTATTTTTTTTAGTTTTTCCTTTCTAATGTAAAATTTTTTTTTCTTTAAATGATTTTTGCCTTTTAAAATTTTTGTATAGTTATAATATTTAAATTTATAAAGAACATATTCTAAAATTTAATTAAAATATTTAACGTATAATGAGTAAAGTTTAAGGAAATAGGGTATCCAGGGTCAAGAATGGATGCACGAAATTCATCATAAAAACGCTTCAAATAATAAATAGTTTACCTGTTTCATTCTTAATTTATTACGTATTGATGTAAAATAGTACATACGCGTCTCGTGAACAAATTTTTGCTCACGAAAAAGCAGCGTTTTCATCTGTTGTAGCAAAATGTACTATTCTTTCAAACGATTTTTCTTCTCACTCAACTTTCCGAACGACATTGATCTGTAATCAAAATTTATTTTTTATAATTAATGGTTTTTCTTTTTTTTATTTATTTTTGTATATTTCAAATTTTTTAATCTACAAAAGAAAAATCAATTTTCTGAAATCTTTTTTCAAAAATTTACACAACATTTTCCCATTATTTATTTTCCCAGACATACAAATTATCGTAAAAATTTATAAATGAAATTTCGGTTAATTTTAAGTTCAATTGATATGTTTTTGATGATGAAAACAGGTCATAGGTTTGATGTGGTAGATTCTTAGTAATAGCATAGCTACATTAAATATCTTCCAAAACGTTTGCTATATAGTTTTAATTTATACATAAAATAAAAAGTATATAAACTATTTTAGATTTTTGAGATCAATTAAACTCAAGTAAGTAAAGAAGTAATTGGAATTTTTTCAATTCAAAGGTATGGTTTGAAGTTTTTCAGAAAAAAACTCCAATTCAGATTTTTCGTGTTTCGGATCGGATTCGAACCTACCCTCGTCAGTGTATATAAACTATATTTTTGAAAAAAATTTAATTAAATTTTTAATATTTCACATTTTTTGTCTCTTAGAAATATATTATTGCCTATAAACATTTTCAATATCAAACAATCATCTAGCATGACATGGACCATATATTCATATCAATTTCCACTTAAAACTCAATTGCAATTTGCATTTATTTATCTTTTACATATATGACTTCAATGGCTCAATTACAACTATCTACTTGCATTAAATTGAAAAGCTTTTGAAATTGATACATTGATAGCTTTTTTGCGTACAGTTAGTTGATTTCCAACAGAAATGCAATCAAACGAGTAAAAACAACTACATTTGTAAAAAAGTTATCTGTTTCAATTTTGATAATAATCGATGTTGACAGTAAAAACTGTATTTATTTGCCTTTAAATTGCAAAACTAATCTACAAAAATTGATTTGGGAAGTATTAGAAACTGTATGAAGTGGCTTGTTTTTGTGCAATTTTATTTCGTTCTAGAACACTGAACCGATTTCTATTGTTTTGTTTTACTTGGATCTAAAAAATCTAAGTACATATTACAATCTCGAGCCAAATTTCGGTATTTCTCGTTTAAACAAAACAAACGCAAAATGATCGTCTGTTTAGCGTCACAACCGATGAAAACTATTGTTGCGATTTCAAAAATTGTTGCGTTTGAAACTAGGTTTCGTGAATAAAGATACGAAAGGACGATGGATGATTTAACTGTATCGGCAATGGGTCGATAAATGACTACTTTTGTAAAAAAATTGTAGACATTTTTCCTTACAAACGTTTATTTAAGGAACAATGAGAAGTTAAATCCAATGTGAAAGGTGGAGAAATCTTAGAGATCGACATCTGTATGTCTAACCATGCGTTTTGTTTGAATTTCGTATTATAAGTGTGTCAAAAGAGTAATTTTCATGCATTTTGTTTCTCTATTTGATTGACAAACATAAAATGGAAAACATTTTGGATTAGAACCATTTCATTCATTAAGTATTTAGATGGTCGGAAAATTTAAGGTAAAATATAAGGAAATTAAGAAAATCAAGACAATTTCGCAAAAGTTCCGGAACGGGGGTGGTGTAGCACATGTCTCGGACGTATCACATTGTAATGCCGATGCATCACGCATTGCTCCTAATAAAATGATCTTGATAAGACTAAGATCAAGATTTATATGATTAAGATATTAAGACATTAAGATATTAAGATAATAAGAGTAAGATCCATGATTCTCAAAATTCTCAAACCTAAAAACCTAAAAATGAATTGCATACATGTCATGTATTTGGTTCATATTTGTAAATGAACTAAATTGACGATTTAATGATAACTCAAGTTGAATGTTAAAAATGACAATTTAGCATTTCCAAATAACTTTACTTTTGTTGTGAAAGTAAAAGAAAAATATATTTTGTTTGGATAATGAATTTTAACGTAACAATATATTTTTGTTTGTTTTAACGTAAAAATATATATTTGTTTTTATTTTAACGTAATAATTTTGGTTTTATTTTGATAACAAAATTTAAAGTAATTCGTTGATTATAAATTCTTGAATTTGTTATATAATAACACATTACATAACCGGGAAACAATTTTGTATTATTTAATTTAACAAAATTTATGTCATCAAGAAATAAAATTGCTTTTGTTTCTTGATGAGGAAATATTGCCATCGAGAAAAGAATAGTAGATTCTTGTATGAGCTTAGAATGAAGGCAATTCTTCACGAGGATGAAGTTTCCCGGAACGAGTGGAGGGAATCATCCGAATACAAGATACTATTTTATCCACGACTACAAATATTTCAAAAAATTTCATTCAAGTTTTCCTGTAAAAGTTTATATCGCCATATTGAAATAAATCTATGAAATATAAAACAAAACAAAACATGTTTGTTTATTTTATATGTATTGTTCTTGTTTTATCTGTTTATATTACTATACCAACAAATCAAGTTTTTAATTTGTTATGGGAATTTTGAATAAATAAAATAGAATGAAATAAATAAAAAAGAATTTGTTATATAGAAAGGAATGAATACAATTTCAATGAAAGATATACGCATGGAAAGTATATATTCTTTAGTAGTCGTGGATAAAAACAATTTTTGTTTTTTTTTGATGTAGATTATTTTTTTGGAATGATAGAAGAATTATGAGAAAAACACGGATGTAAAAGGGATAAGTATATAATAGGTAAATTTGTTACTAATTAAGATAGTTCAAAAGTAGTTCTAAGGTAGATCTAACTTGGATATATTATGGTTCCAATATGGACATCATAATCTAAAAAGATATGTAAAAAATAGATTTTTGGTGAAGACATTTTAAAGGCACAGGGGAAAAACAACGTAAGTCCATAAAATCAAATTTCGAGAAAATTGAAGTTTTGTGTTTGAAGTCTTTAAAATTTGTGAATTCGGATTAAACAATGAATAGACATTTTTCACAAAAGTGTTTTGAACCGGAGCCACCAGAGGCATGTGTTGGTAAAAAATGGTGAGTTAAGTTGTTTTTCCCCTGTAAATTGGGTATAAAAAAAATGTTGCGAATTCTTTTTAATTGATTTATATGGGCTGGGTTTGATATTCATCAAAATTGAATATACCAACTGAAAGCTTTTGTATTTCTTTAATAGATAGCAGCACTAACTCGATTTCGAAAAAAATGGACTTACGTTGTTTTTCCCCTGTACCCTTCATTTGAAAAGATTAAAATAAGAAAATATATTAAAGAAATGGAAATAGGAGTCTTATATTGACGTCATTGGATATCATCGTACAGTAGAGATCGAGAGGCCTTAGTCTAAGATCTGGAATGACCCAACCTGGTCTTCCATTCTATTCTACTATCCCCCTCCTTGGAGAAGAAAGCTACGAGCAGTTTAACATGGTTCTCTTGCCAGGGTTTAACATGGTTCTCTTTTTAACTCTTAGCTCACCTAAACGCAATAAAAATTCGTGTAAGGCTTATAAAAAAAGCATTCTCAAGCAAATTTGGGAATCTCTAATGGTACAATCTAAGAGAACACTGATCCGGCTAAAATGAATACCATCAAGAACCAATCGGAGGACTATGCGCCTAGTAAGGTAATATTCCGACGGACATCAGCCATGTGGATATGAGAATGAACGTCTCCCAATATAGTACAAATTAAACGATATGCACGGGTTTGAAACAGAGCATACAGATAAAGGCAAATTTAGTAGAAGAGAATCAGACGACCCCAAAATGCCAAGGAAACCAATACCATCACATCCACAATAACGCTAATACTACGTTTACATTAAAAAACTTAGCAAATGTATAACTCTTCTCCACCTTCTTCACACATAGCCTATCATCACGCGTATCTTAACTTAGTAATGTTAAACTGTGTGGGCTGCGCCAATTGTACCGGCGATTGTTGAGCTATAATTATAAACCAGTCTTAGTTCAGTTTAATTGTTACGCCAAATGTAAAGGCGATAGTTGAACAAAAATCAGAAAACATATGATAAATCAAAACAGTTATTGCGCCAAATGAAAAGGCGATTGATGTACAATAATCATTAATCACAAATGTAACAAATTCATGCAAGTGTTGAACAAAATGAAAAAGCAATTGTTGAACAACAATCATAAGATAATAAATCTTTGAGCAATAATCATAAAATAATGTTCAACCATAATTAGCAATAATCAAAAAAATAATAATCAGCAATAAGCATAATAATCATAAATTGCTGATAAATCGATGTAATTGTTGCCTAAAATGCTAAGGCGATTGTCTAGCGAAAATTATAAAATAGATAATCATTTAAAGCAATTGTTGCACCAAATGAAAAGGCGACTGATTAGCAACAGTCACAAAATACAAAAAATCAAAGCAATTGTTGCGCGAAATTATTTCATCGATCGTAATAAATTCTTCGTTAAAACGGAATTAGTTAATTTCAATTTCATAGCATTCAATAAAATAATTAAACAAAAATGAACAACGCCAAAAACGAATGAAATTTCTAACCAGAAGAGAAGCCATCAACGATTAATATCAAAAAGCTTATTTATTTGGCTAATAAATCAAAAAGCTTAAATTTTATTGAAGATGATATTAATCCATGTAGTTTTCCAATTATTGAGTAGAACACCATAAACTTAAGTCTCTTTAAACACTATTAAAAAAAAGTTACGTTCCTTTCACCACTAGATAATATCAAAATAATCTATCACATTAATTTAACTAAAACTTGTACTATTGAATTCCAATTTTTATCAATTAAACTACAAATCTTATATATTAATACGCTAAAAAAAAAAACTTTGTACAGCCTAAGGCTTTTTTATTCAAATTTTGATTCATTTGAAATTTCCACTGCTAACTGATATTAGTGTAACTTAGATTTTAAAGATTTTTGGGATTTTTCGGATCATAAATAAAAAAGTTATTATATACGAAAAACTTTTTATATACATATGCATTATAAGTTTACATGCAAGTAAAAAAAACACGAATTTAAAACTTAAAACTTTATTTTCTTTTTTTATATTTATTTTCTCTCAGTTAGTTTATACATTTGCAGTTTCCTTTGAAGTTTAGAGAATTTAGTTTATGAAATATGAATTGATGTAGGGATGGATAGACGTGAAATTTTTCTTTGTTTTTTAATTATCTTTTATATTTATTTTCTCTCAGTTAGTTTATACATTTCCTTTGAAGTTTAGAGAATTTAGTTTATGAATGGATTTAGGGGTCGATAGACGTAATATTTTTCTTTGTTTTTTATTATAGGTTTAAAATTAATAACTTTTCTCTTTTCCGCTAGGCGGCGCGGAAAACCTTGGTTTATTTCAAAGCTCATATCTCAAAAAAACCCCTTTTTTTTTGTTTTTCACAAATTTTAAAGTAAACATATGCTATGAAATTAAGAAATAAAAAGAGCCATTCAATATGGATTTTTTCTTACGATTTTTTAAAGTTTGGTATATGAAAAATTCACATGTGTTTTTTTATTAAGTTAATAATCCTGTACTAAATGTGGATCTAATAAATTCAACATTTCATATTTTAACACCTGCAATAAATTTGAACCATTTTTTGTGTATTTCTGATTGAGAAACAGGTTTTTATTCAGAATAAGAATTGGAGATCCCAATGGTCGAAGATTTTGTTATAATTTCAACATCACCAACACTAACATTAGAAAAAAACATTAAAAAAATATTTTTTCTATAAACATTATAATTTAATCAATACTAGGAGGGCCCGGCGTACTTCGCTTCGCTTATAAATAAAGTTTTTGCGTAGACATTTTGTTGACGTAGAAGCAATGATTTCAAAAACTGGTAATGAGAAATGCTAGCATATAATTTTTAATTTTTCTTTTTAAATATATGAATGAAAAATTATCAGAACTGATCAGTTCGGATATATGAAAAATTAGCGATCACATAAGTTTTCAAGTAAGCTTATTTGCTCTCTAACTTGCTCGCTAATTTGTCATATATCCGAACTGATCAGCTAGAGTTCTGATTATTTTTCATTCATAAAATATATATATATATTATAAAATATAATAAAATATAATATATATTCATAAAAAGAAAAATTAAAAATTATATGCTAGCATTTCTCATTACCACTTTTTGAAATCATTGCTTCTACGCAGTGTTGTGAAACGAAATAAATTTAATTTCGTTTCAGTTTTCGTTATTCTGCAAATTAAAATTACGGTTTTCGTTTCAGTTATAGTTTCGACCAGCTAATTTGGTTACGTTTTTCGTTACGTTTTCGTTACGTTTCGGTTACAGTTACGATTGCGTTATACATTACTCTTGAATAAATAAAAGTAATAATTGGGAAATGAAGTACATAGAAACTAGCTATTTACATACTTCACAAAACTACTATAAGATTGGACTAATCAGAATCGCATGGAGGAATCAGATTTTAATGATTAATAATTTTTTTAAATTTTTGATCTACGCATGTGACAGTCCCGTGTAATCCAGTACCCCTGCTATTGGCATACGAGTTCACGTGACATATATCACATACCACTGGCAATATCAGTGAGATATCACTACCCAAGGTGATATATTAGGGGTGCTAGCCTTCATTTAATTCCTTAATTCTAATATCTTCATTTATTCTATATCTAATCATTGAGGAAGACAGTGTGTGACATGATCATGGAATATGCCACTAGGTGCATTATTGGCAAGCCCATTTTAGTTTTGTTCTTGCAAATTTTTAAAACAAATTTGTTTTTTCAAATAAAATAAAATAAGAATTTTATTTCCTGTTATGAAATATTGGCCTATGTCACATTTTATATGTGATAGGATTTATTGTTTAGTTATCCATTCTTTAACAAAAAATATAAAAAAAAAAAAACAAAAAATAAAAGATTTAAGTCAATCAGCACCTTAGAACGCATGTTGTTGTGGGACTTTTGTCTTAAAAGGTTTGTATGTGTTGTTGTGACACATGTAATGTAGTAATGTCTACTGCACAGCACATTTTATCAAACAAAAAGATAGCAAAACTATGTATATGTTACTATCAATAACTGCGTGTAAAATAACAAAAAGTGTAACAAAATAGTATATTACATACCAAGAGCATTAAATAGCATTTTGCATGCGAGGAAAAATATTGCGCACGAGATCCGTAGCGGTTAGTGCAGCACCTTCACGAAAATTTTGTTATATACTTTTTCTACGAACTTTTTATACTTCGGAAACCTATATGCTTACTTGAAAAAATTTGCTACTAATTACAAAGCCGAGTATAGCCGAGCGATGAATTACTAAGCGATGTATAGCCGAGTGTGTTAAAACACTAGTCTATACATTGTTAGGGTCGGCGGTTCGAATCCAGTCAGGTCCAATATATGGATTTACTAAATTAGAATTACAGAACCGAGAAGTTTTGATATAATATATATCCTTCAAAGGACAGTAAATCCACTGGATATATTAATACTTAAAAAAAATTAAATATACACAATTTACAAATTGTAGTAAGCTTTGCATTATTTTGTGTCAAAATGAATTCCAATATTTAAATTATATTTGATTTGCGATTTAAAAATGTATAAAAAAGGATTTCTGACTTATTTTTTTTAAAAGCTGCCAAAATTTAATTTTTACCATAAATTCTAGTTCGTAAAAAGCATATTTTCCTAAAACTGTTACGTAATATGTATATGTTTTACGTAACTCTTTTGATTCTCATAATCTTACACTAGTGTGATGTAATTGATAATTTACTATGATAGGAGTAGAAAAAGTAACTAAAACTTTCATATTTAAATTTTAAGGATATAATTTTCTTTTCCCTTTTTGTTTTTGTTTTTATTTTTTAAATTTCAAGGTGAATATGATATAATAAAAATAATATATCATAAATATGTAACGTAATAACCTTAAAAAAAATAGCGTTTGTGTTACGTTTTTCGTTACGGTTAATATAAATTATATCGTTTGCGTTTTTGTTACGGTTACGAAATTTAAATTCCGGTTTTGCGTTTTTTCGTTACGTTACAATAACGTTTCACAACACTGCTTCTACGTCAACAAAATGTCTACGCAAAAACTTTATTTATAAGCGTAGCGAAGCAAGCCGGGCCCTCCTAGTTGATTATAATTTCACTAAGTACATTGGTCGTATGACTCACATAACGGTACGAGTAAAATTTTTCTAATTATTAAATTTTGCTTTTTAATTCTTTTAACCTTAATTTACAAATTCAAACAAAGAATTTCTTTTGTTTTTTTATTATTTTTAACAAATGATAGAACGAATTTTCACAACACATATTTAGACTAACAAGAAAAAATGTATATGATATTTTTAAGACATTTAGGTCTTGAGTAATTTCACGAAACTGACTGATAAAACACCTGTATAACAATATATATATATAGAGCTTTTTCCCTAATATTCAAATCGTAAAATGGCTGTATGTATTTGACAAAACACTTACAGCCAATATAAGAAGAAATCAGCAAATTATGTATCCAAATTCACCGCAAAAACAGTAATTACAATGTAACTATATAAAAAACCAACTTAAAGATCACACGACAGATCCTTGAGTTTCAAGAAGTATCAATTATTTAAATTTTTTTTCTTTTCGAAATATAAATCAGCTGTTCACTACTGTCAAGTATTGTACAAATTCAATTAGATAGTCAAGTTTGCTTTTTTCTTTTCTTGCGCAAAAAGCTATAGCATGTTGAAAAGTAGCAAAATATAGCAATATGATAACCAAAGAAATCAAATGTGTCTTGGCTAATCGATATTGATTAAAGGATGAGATAGTATTTCAACCGATGAACTTTTATAGGACGAACCGCTTCGTAGCACTTTATTTTTTATTACATTTATACATGGATAGAAAGAAAGAGAAAAACAAGTAAACTGTTATATTGCATAAAAAACTTACATTGACTGATCTAGCGGTGAGATGCGACATCTAGATTGCAGAATTGTCCTTTGATTTTGTTATAGTTGTAATGAGTTGAATGCAAGCTTGACTGTTTATATCATGCTATCGCGAAATTTGAAGTTTCCCATTTGTTCAAATTTAAAACATAATTTGTTTTTATTGTTTCTAAATGACAATTTTTTCAATGGATATTATTTTGAGTGTAATAGTTGTAGTTGTGCACTGGTGTATTCACCCTAGTAACTTTTTTTGTGCGAAAACCACATTTGTTTCATTAAAAAAATTAAGTTTGTGTACAATATATTTATGGATGTATTATAAAGCGCAAGAACAGTAAAACATGAAGTGCACACGTTTTACGTTTCGTCGTAGATTCAAATCTACGCCTTTTAATATTTTATTCTGTTGTTTTTTTAATTTATTAAAACATTTTTGATTAACTTATTTACTTCAAAATTTTACAACGCCTAAAACTTTTTTAACAATAATGAATTTTGTTAATTTATTTTTATCAAAGTATTCTATATCACAATAATCACTAAACGCAAAAACAAAATGGAATTCTTTTGTAAGGTGGACCTCAATATATATTCCTTATATAGTCTGTGTTCTTTTCCGGAACTTTCGGTTAATTCAATAATCAATAATGGTTAACCATTAGATGATATAGAGACTCTACTATAAATTATATTCCTCCAATATATGAGAAAATATATTGAGGTTCTTAACAGTAAAATTTTAAGAACATCTATATGTTTATTATTGTTAATATTCAGTGAGTGAATAAATATTAGTTTGACCTTTTTTGTCCAAACTGTCGAAAACATAGCTCATGGCGGTCATTTTGTCCAAAAAGTGAGTCAGAACCATCTATTTATTACTACTGACGAGTCGTTGGTAAGCTATTAGTTAAATGAAATAAGTATCTTTCGACAAACGGCTGTAAAATTTAACTTAACTACCGCCTGGGAGAAGGCAATCAAAGCGGCTGTAAAGTAACGCTATTTTTTTCTTTTTTTTACGGCGGCTGCAAAGTACCTTTCATATTTTTACGGTGGCAGTAAAGTGTCGCCTTTTTTCATATTTTTACGATGGCAGTAAAGTAACATAACATGAGATTATGAATTTGTTTCAAACAGCATGAAATTTACACGTTTGCCGAGAAATAGTGTAAATAATTCGGAGCTAAAGTGACTTTCTGTTTCGTCTATAATTGTCTATAACTCCCAAACTATAGCCTCAATACAAAAGGTAGCACTATAGTTCCTAATTAAATAATATACTGTTATAAAATTATTAATTTATTTGCTTTGTAGATAAGGCTGCATCCAGTTTGTAACAGTGGCGGCAGGTGTATATTTTTTGAGAAAAGGATTTGGTTTTTTTACGATTTGTGCCTGAAATATGCATTCTATCGATAAAAATCGAATGTACTAGTTGTAAATAATTAAAAAACATGAAACTCTTTTGTCTGTCATTTTTCAACACGACTATTTTTTCGTTTTTAGCTTTTATCTCACGCAAAAATAAATTGTATTTTATGAAGTTTGTGCAATAAAAGATTATACACCCAGGGAGAAAAGTGCATTTCTCCTATAAGGTGTGTTTGGCGCCCGAGAGCAAGGCCTATTGGGGCGATGCTGTTTTCTGGCGTTGAATCGGTTGCTGTTTGTGAACGGTGTGGATAGACAAAGCTCCGAATGCTCTGCCAATATCTTTTTTGAAGAAGCTAGTTCAGAGGTGATTGAAACTTGACTTTGATAATTGATTTTGTCAATGATTGAGAAAAGGTTATAAATTTAGGCTATTTCTCGTAAATCGGTGTTGTTTTGGGTCCTCCAGGAATGTCTAATTGGGCTTGTATTATTGAAATCTTTTTATAAACTAGATTTAATTCATAAGTCCTGATTTCTGGTTGTCTGTAGGTGTTCTGTTTGATACATACGGCTCGATAACGACTTGAACTTTAAAAAAAGGGGAAATGAAGAAAAAAAGCTGTAAATAAAATATGAAATTGGTACAAATAGTCAGTCTCGTGATTATACTCATAAAGGAGTTTATAGTTTGAAATAGGCATTATTTAGTTAGATAGTAAGTATTTTGGATCAAATTAATTTAAAGTTTTTTTTTTGTGGCGCAACAATTAATTGCATTATACGTATATGTATTTACCTTATTTAATTCAATAATCGCATTTTCATTGGCGCAACAAATTCCGATGATTAATATTAAAAGAATGTTAGGCTGGGGAGGACGAACGCGCTGAGGAGTGGGATTTGGACTCTCTATGGGTTAAGTGACTTTTATATAATTTGGTTTTAATTCAATTATGTAAATAATGTATATTACTGGGGTGGGTGAGACGGTCGTGACTTCTTCGACTCTAAGGTCGTCAGAGTCTCCTTCTTTTTCATATTTTTGGTCTGAATATTTTCGAAAAGCTTCCATATCAGTTAGTTTGTGCTGGAATGATGGACATTCTCTTTCGAACTCATAAAACTCGAGCTAGTTGGAACATAACATCGCTTGGTGCGCAGTCTATCAATTTGCTCCCTATTAATATAATCAATAGGTCCAGTTTGTCAACATTACAGTATTTACCACTGAGGGAGATCGCATGCTCTTTCCTGATGTTTATTTTTTGTACGATCACAATATAGGTAATTATAATATTAAAAACCAAAATCTTATTATTTAAGGAAAACGAATAACAGATTTGTTAATATATTTGTTTGAATTTATCTAAAATATTTCTGTTTCTCATAAAAACTATTAATGTGGTCGTGGTTTGTTATTTTTATTCCCTAGGGAGATAAACATGCAATCATCCCCTCCCGCTTATAAGAGAGCGGAATTGGGCTTGTTATACAACTCGTGTGAAAATGTTCTTTATTGTGTTTCAACTCAGCCGTAATTTTTCCAAAGCAAAATTTTATTTTTCGTTTTTAAACGAATTGAAATTTAAAAAAACATTCTAATTTTGAATCGAAAAAGTTGGTTTAAAAATTTTCTATTTTTGAACTTTATCAGTGCTCATTCTGTTCGTTGAAACCTCGACTTTAAAACAGTAAGGAAAAAATATATTATTCGTATGGCAAAATATCGTTAAAAAATATTGTTTCAAAAATAATCGAAGAGGCTTGTCAAGACTAGTCTATTTATATTTATTATTATTATTCATTGAAAAAATTTTTTAAATTTTATATTCATAAATTATTATATGGTTCTTCGAACCGGTTATAAAAAGCGTAATTCCATACATTTATATAAAAGTGATAAGTGTAAATGTCCGGACAGTAAGGGTTAAAACGCATTATAAAAAATGAATTGATGATTTAACAACCAACTTTACTGAGTTTATTAATAAGATAACGCAATCAGCAAACGTGAAAGTAAAGTGTGATTACATTGTGTAAGCATTCTGAGATTTCGGGAGATAACTACTGTAATTGACACTGTTTGCCGTTGGCACATGGCGTAAGTTTTCAAATAACATAATGTCAATCTCTTGTTACTTTACGCAAATAACTTATTTAATAAGTTTAATAGAAAAATTAAAGAAAACAAAGTTTTTTATAATTTTACTGTTACTCTATATAGATATTTCAGCTTGTTAGGCCATCTTCTGGAGTAATCTTGCGTAAAGTAACAAGAGATTGACATTATGTTAAATAACTACTGAATCATGTAGAAGCCAATGGTCTGGCAATACAAAAAATTTGCAACACTACTTTTTGTCAATTCTTTTTGATATTTGGTTCACTTTATTCGCACTTGTTCGACTGTTTTTTAGTACAGCTTCCGTTATTAAAAATTCACATTAAAAATTACAAAAATGAATAAAAAATCTATTAGTTTATGCATTTTTATTTTAATTTCCCAAAATAGAATAAATGGAATTAAAAATTGCACAAAAAATAAACTCTTTCTGTTTTTTAATGTTTCCTGTTACACGTGACGCAAATTTTAAAATGGATATTTTATGATGGTAAATACTTAATTCAAAATTGTGTATTTGTTTAATTAATTGATTTTGGATTTAATGTAAGTTTTTTGTGTATACTTGCAGATGACTTGAGCAGCAAACACAATTAAACAACAAAAAATAGAGTTTTCGAAGTGACGAGGGTTTATGTTCAGTCATAATTTTGAGCTAGGCTTCAGACACATATTATTATAATTATTTATTACCAGTTACTTTAACAAGATGCTCTAGCTTCACAGTTTAAGTCAATCAGTTTAGTACATTCTCTGATTGTAAACAGTACAACGTCAAGTTATTTTCGGTGTGATTTATTTGTACTTTGTGCGTTACACACAAAAAATTCGTTAAAAATCGGATACTATAAAACTAGATGGTGAGAAACACGTGAAATCGACCAAAAAAATTGAATTTTGGAAATTAAATTAAAATTTTGTTTTAACCCTTTTTCATGTAGAGGGTGATGATAAACCAAGAAATTACTCGACCCTGGTCTATTTGAATGGCTCTAAAGCGACCATTTAATTTTAATGTTTGGTAGCTCATATGTAAATATAGGAAGCGCAACTTAAAAAGAGATAGTAAAAATAATAATTCACATTATATGACCTTGAGCATTTGCTTTAAAAAATATTGCGACGCTGATGCATAGGCTGACTTCACCACAGGTCTGGAAACATAGAGTTTTGGATTATAAGTGAGCTAAAATCCATCAAAAACTTTAATTAAAGGCTAAACAATGTTAAAGATTTCGCGTAGTTCTAATTATAAAAATATTAAAGAAAGCAGTAGTATCCCAACAGACATAAATTCTGTTGTACGAGAAAAACTAAACTGGAAGTTGGGATGCAGAACTGTTGTGAACCGTACTAAATGCTTATGTACCAAGTTTCATCTAATTCAATTATCAGGTACAGGTGCTATTGAGATTTCAAAAAAACAGGTGCTCGGGAACCCCACACCACTTTGTTCACTATCGCTCGAAAACTAATCAGATCATTGCCATACATATTTGCATCTTTTTACAAAGTGTCATTAAAATTCATTTACGAACGCATGTGGTATGCTCCCAACAAACATTGAAAAATGGTGACACAATTAATATGTGTTCGGGAGGCCCCCCATTACTCATCCCAATGTTGTCCAAAAACTAATCAGTTTTTGTCATTTAAGTCTCCACCTTTTTTCAAAGTGTGATAGATTCAAAGTGTGAATGAAGTCTGTATGCTCCCAACAAACTTTAAAAACAAAGTGTGAAAAGTCAGCAGTTGTATGGTAGACCCCCCGCCACTGTGTCCCAAAAGATGATGATCATCTTTTCACACTAATTGAAACATTTTCCATAAGTTTCATCATAATTACTTCATTATTGTAGGCTGTAGTGTGCATAAAGACACTGAAAAAACTTCAAAAATTTAATAACAAATATTTTACCGGAAGTGAAAAACCAGAAGTTCGGATGCAAGTGTTGTGAACCATACTAAATGCTTATGTACCAACTTTCATCTAAATCAATTATCAGGTACAGATGTTATTGAGCTTTCAAAAAAGCAGATGCTCCGGACACCCCCTACGACTTTGTTCACTATCGCTCAAAAACTAATCAGATCCTTGTCATATATATTTGCATCTTTTTCCAAAGTATCATCAAATTCAAATTAATTCACCAACGAGTGTTATATGCTCCCAACAAACATTGAAAAAATAGTGACACAATAAACAGGTGTTCGGGAGGTTCGCTACCACTTATCCCAATATTGTCCAAAAACTAATCAGTTCTTTGTCATTTAAGTCTCCACCTTCTTTTAAAGTGTCGTTAAAATTGATTAATGAATGAAGTCTGTATGCTTCCAACAAACTTTAAAAACAAAGTGTGAAAAGTTGTACGGTTGACCCCCCGCCACTTTAATCAATGTGTTCCAAAAGATGTTAGTTATATCTTCTCAAACTAATCAAAACCTTTTCTATAAGTTTCATCATAATCTCTTCATTATTCTAGGCTGTAGTGTGCATAAAGACACTGAAAAAACAAAGAATTACAAAAAAAAATTTTTACCGGCTGCGAAAAACCGGAAGTTGGGATATAGAACTGTTGTGAACCATACTAAATGCTTATGTACCAAGTTTATCCTATTCAATTATCAGGTGAAGATGTTATTGAGCTTTAAAAAAAAGAGACACCCCTCACCACTTTGTTCACTATCGCTCAAAAACTAATCAGTTCCTGGCCATACATATTTGCATTTTTTTCCAAAGTGTCATCAAAATTAATTTTCGAACGAATCTAGTATGCTCCCAACAAAAATAAAAAACATGGTGGAAAGAACCACTTGTTGTATGGTAGACCCTCCAACCCTCTATCCAATGTACTCCTAAAGCTGTTTTACTTGAAAGCTTTTACCAACGTTTCATGAAAATCGATCGGTAATTGTAGGCTACAGTAGGGATAAACACCTAAAAAAAAACTTTTTAACCAGAAGTGACAATCCGGAAGTTGGTATGCAGAAATATTGGAGACAGTACTAAAATCTTATATACCAAGTTTGCATAAGATCATAAGCCGGGATTAGAAGTTATTGAAGATTTAAACTAAGAGGTGTTCGGGAGACCACCCGCCATTTTATCCAAGTTTGAAATGAAGCCAGATTTTCCATTTTCAAGTGAACCCGGATCATTTGCCAAAGTTTCATCAAGATCCTATGCAGGAAACGGTAATGATTATCCCTATTTTGATTTATGCTCTAAATTAAGAATCAAAACCATCCTAAAAATCAACTCCATAAAAGCAAATTATTTCAGCTACAATATATCAACATGCAAATTTAAAAAAGCACAAAACATTTGAAGAAAATGTAAATTTGATTTTCGCTCTAGCATACTTATTGATTTTTTTGTGATATAAATAAAAACTGCGCTATAAGATATTTTGTTTTTATAGAGAATGGCAGATTGTAAATACTAGTGCGAATGCGTTTCCCAAACAAAAGTGTAATAACTCGCGTTTGGAAAACGCATTCACACTAGTAATAAACACTAGTAATAAACACTAGATTTTGTAACAAATGCACAAAATTTATAAATATTTATTCAATTGTTAATTCAATCATTTATTTAACAAAGTTATAAACATATGTAAGATTATTTAAATAATTAAAGCGCGTCATCTTCGTTGTAATAGTTGTCATTATAGGTCGATTTAGCAGTTCACTGAAAATTTAAAACATATAAGCATAGCAATCCGGCTACACAAAATTTAGAATTTAAAAAAAAAAAAAGTAATACACGTACAGCTCTGTAAACAATTTTAAAAATTGGTTTTTTGGTTTTTAGGATAGATTTAACTATAAATCTCAAATGCAGGCGGCGTGCGCGCCAAGCATAAACAATATTTTGTGGTCATATATGCGGAAAAGTAGATTTTTCGTTTATGTTATTCTATTACAAAATTGAATATTTTTTGTGCATGTGTTGCAAAGAAATAATTATGGTCTTCTTCTTGTTTTTTTTCTGATTTAATTTGATCTGTATTTGAGACCTTGTGGTCAAAATTCTGAATAATTATTGGGCGTAAAAGTGACAAATATATAAAAAAATAAAACAAAGATAGAAAATTTTCGTCAATATAATATTGGATATTTTTTTTCGATAATGTCAATTATAAATTAATTAATTAATTTATATTCATTCATCAATAGATTCATTCATGGCAAGTAAATTAACAAATTCATTATTAGATGTAGTTATCAATTTTATGTATATAGAAATCGACGCTAATTTTTATTATTGAAAATTAGAATTTTGTTGTTTGCAATGTTCAACCAAATATTCTATAATATTATCACTTGTGACGAAGGAGATCCCGAACACAACCTTTTCGTGTTCATTTCTTTACTTTTACTTTCCTTCGTCACAAGAGTGCCTGATTCCACATTTGACTTCACAAATATTTTATGTCTCATGACATTAGACCCGTCTCTCAAAACCATATATCCAAGTTTCAGTTTTGCAAAATTTCAGTAATTTAAATCACAAACGTTCACAATATTCAGTTTTGCAATCTTGCAAAATATTTTTATTAAAATAAATTTAAACGGTTTTCTGAATTTCTTTATTGTTTACATTAAAACTAAAACTCAGTTGGGATGTTGTTTTTGTTAATTTCTATTTTTTTTTTAAACTTGATAAATTCTGTATTATAATTGTGGGAAATTTTAACTATTTCCACAGTTTTACTGAATTTCTTGAATTACTATTATTTTTTTTTGTTTTTCTTTTGTTATCATTATTACAAGGGCTCGGATAACACCGAAGTGTAAGCTTTGGTGAGTTTCTTTTGGGCGGGACTAGAAAAAGAAAGGTTTTAATCTTCGGACGTGTAACCAAAAAAAAATAAGGTGGGGATTTTTTTTTTGTTTGGAATTAAGTTTGTTTCCCGTGTTTTTTTTAATTTAGTTTTAGTTTAATAGTCCCTGGGCTCACGCTGATTTCATTTGATGATTACCAAATATTCTAAATTTCGTGAGGCGCCTATCCTTGACGACCCCGCAAAATTTTGTTCTGCTATTTTTCTCGATTCAGCCGTTTTTTTGTTCGGCAAGCTGTGAAAAATGCCGATTATCCGTGATCTTGTAAATTTTTTTGTTTTGACGTATGGGTGGTGGAAATTTGTTTTAGAACATGAGGGTAAGCTTGTTCGACAAAAATATGTCTGCTCTTGTTGAGTCCGACAACTGACATATTGGTATGCTTGGGTTGTTTGACTAGACGATAGCAGACAAATTTTTGTCGGACAAGCTAACCCTCGTGTTCTAAAACAAATTTTCAAACCCCATAGTTAAAAAAAAGGGACAAGATCCCTTGCAATTGGCAATTTGCGAAACTTGCCGAACAAAAAAGCGGCAGAATCGAGGAAAATGACAAAACAAAACAAAAACCAAAATAACATTTTTTGTGTTTTGAAGAGAAAAGTTACTGTTTAAGAAAATATATTTAATTAGTGTTAAACATTGAAAAGAATTAATAGTAATAAAAATTGGAGTAACTATTATAAATTTTGTTTTCTTGTAAGGATAGGTGTGTCACTTACGCTTATTATTTTATTAGTTAATTAGAATTTAATTTAGCACAATGTGTTTTTGTTGCGGGCGAGTGATCTAGTGCTCTGTAACAATTAAAGGCATAAAGGCCAAATGTCTTACTAACTTTTAAAAGTGTAGAGAGAGAATGACTTCGCGGATCATCGATTGGGTCGAATCGAATTTCGAGCCCTTCCATGCTCAGATTCAGCTAATTTCTGCTCCCCTAGGACCCCTTGGTTGCTGGACTAACCCACGACCACCTTTCCTTGAAATTCCAGCCTCACGATGAGCATGTCTGGATTTCCAACCAGAGGACAAAAATAAAGATTCGTTTTCCCAGGACCTCCAGTTTCATCTCTCGAGGAAACAGGATGGCTTCAGGCTTTCGTTTCACACTTAATAATTTTTAACCTCTGGTTGGTTGATGGTGTTAACCTTTAACTCTCTTGAAATCTTTAAAGTTTAGGAATAACTGAAAAAACTTTTTATGTTTAAGAATATCAGGATTTTAAAAATATTTTACTAATTTTGTTTTTTGGAGAATAATCAATGTCAGTAAAGCCCTTGGTTAAAAGATAAATTTTATTTAAATTGTTGACAGTAAAATTACTTCAAAATATCTAATGTTTTAAAATAAGCTGCAATTTATAGATATGAAACAGAAATTTATTTTTTGAAAGATTTTATCCTCATTTTTGTTTGACACTCTGTTGTCGAATAAGAACTCAGATATAAAACGTTATAAAAATGAATTCTTGTTTTACATGTATAAATAAACTGGAAGCAGTTATTGCACTGAAAATTTCCATATATTTTCAATCAATCAACGAAATAGTTTGTCAAAAACTTTGCATGAAGATTAACTTTGATGAATGCATGTATTTTGTTTTTGCTTGCCACCGTACGTCTTGTAGAAATTCACCATCAATTCCAATTTATCTAAAACTAACAACATAATATGAAAATATATTCAAGTAATTTATTATGTGAAACATACAAGTAATTTAATAAGATTTGCAATAAATTGTGATAAAAATGAGTTGGAGTTTAATAAAAATAACTGAAATGTTTTTGTTTGAAATCTGGTATTCGCTTCGGTTTATATAAAGAAGTGTGGAGAACATTTAGAATAGCGTTAGATATAAAAAAGTTTTTCCGCAATTTTAAATTAAGTTCACGTTTTGCGTTATTTGCGTTCCGAGTTGGAGTTTAATAAAAATAACTGAAATGTTTTTGTTTGAAATCTGGTATTCGCTTCGGTTTATATAAAGAAGTGTGGCGAACATTTAGAATAGCGTTAGATATAAAAAAGTTTTTCCGCAATTTTAAATTAAGTTCACGTTTTGCGTTATTTATAAAATGTTTTCCCGCAATAAAAGTTTCCTTGTTATATTTTGCTGAAATAAAAACTAATATATACAGTTTTGATTTAAAGAAAAAGATCAATTATAATGAACATTTTAAACTGTATTTGTGAATTAAAATTTAAATAATTTTTCATTTAAAAAGATCTAATTGATCTGAACATTTTAAATTGTAATGGTGAATTAAAATATAAAATATTGTTATGTTATGTGTTTGATTCAATATTGTGGAGTTTCGATCAAATTGATGTTAAATTCATTTTAATCAAAGTTGTAATGAATTTGTAAAGAGTCGCTGTGGAATTGATACGCAATTAGAAGGAGCATTATATAATTATATTATTTTATTATTCACCGGATTTTAATCATCCAATTGCTGTTGAGTGACTTCAAGATTATTTAAATTTAGCTTTAAAATAGCTTTAAATTAAAATAGCTATACAGAAATACAGCGCTTATGATCGCGAACTCCTTGCAGCTTACTCTGCAATTAAACACTTTCGGTATCTCCTTGAAGGTAGAACCTTCACGCTCTTTACCGATCATAAGCCACTCATTTACGCTTTGTCGCAGAACCCTGCCAAAGCTAGTCCTCGCCAATTCCGCCATCTAGATTTTATCAGCCAATTCACGACTGATATTCGCCACATTTCTGGAATCGATAATGTAGTCGCCAACACACTTTCTCGTGTCGAGGAAATATCAATTCCAGAAAACATTAACTACGACGAAATTGCTGACGCTCAGTTCAACGATAACGAACTAAAGGAATTAGTGGACACTAGTCCCACACTTCAATTCCGATCCTTTCCAGTATCGTTTGGCAATTCTAGTGCCAAAACTATTTTATGTGATACCTCTTCTGGTAATCCACGACCTTTTATTCCAAAGCAATTTCGTCAATCTGTTTTCAATAGTCTTCACAATTTATCTCACCCAGGAGTCCACAGTTCTGTCAAACTCCTTACTGAAAAAGTCATTTGGCCATCCATTAAAAGGAATGTACGACAAATGGCTCAGAACTGCCTGGCTTGCCAAAAGGCAAAAGTTTCTCGCCACACTCAATCTCCATTAGGTAATTATCCTCAAACTTTTCAACGATTTTCCGAGATTCATATGGACATTATTGGTCCACTTCCTACCTCTGAGGACAAACGCTATTGTGTCACAATTATTGACAGATATACTCGCTGGCCTGAAGCCATTCCTATCTCGGATATCACAGCTGAAACAGTAGCATCAGCTCTTTACTCAAATTGGATTTCGCGCTTCGGAGTACCTTCCGTAATTGTCACTGATCAGGGCTCCCAATTTGAATCCAATCTCTTCAACGAGTTGTCAAAACTTGTCGGTTTTGAACGTAAACGCACTACAAGTTACAATCCTAAATGTAACGGCCTCATCGAACGTTGGCACCGAACTCTAAAATCCGCAATAATGGCCTACGACAGGACGGACTGGACGCGAATATTACCATCAATACTACTAGGTTTACGAACCACTTTCCGTGAAGATTTCCAATCTTCATCGGCAGAGCTCGTCTATGGTACTAACATTCGTCTTCCTGGTGAATTCTTTACCGAAAACTCCACTTCTACTCCTCAATCTGACTTCGTTTCTGAATTGAAACAACATTTCAACCACCTTCATCTATCAATTGCATCAAGACACACTTCTCCTAATGTTTTCGTCTCCAAAAATCTCCAGTCTTGTTCGCATGTCTTCTTACGTACTGACTTAGTACGTAAATCATTACAACCGCCATACGAAGGTCCTTTCCAAGTCATCAGTCGCGATGATAAAAATTTCGTTATTGACCGTAAAGGTCAACACATTCGAGTTTCCATCGACAGATTAAAACCTTGCTTTAGGGAACAATCTGAAGATGACCTAGCTCAAAACTCACCTACTTTGAGTACTGATCTCAGTCGCGCAGACGAAACTTCGTCTTCTCCAGCTTGTAATTGAGCCCTGATACGGAGTCAGATTGTTATAAGATACATATGGACTTTTCTAGAATTTATATTTATAATTTTATAACAAGAATAAACGGAAACATTTAAATTATTTCACGACAGTAATAATAACAAAAAAAAGAATCGCTCGGGATAACGAATTGTCATCCATCACGAGTCCGAATTGGAGAATCTCTTAAAAAAAATAATGATCACACTACTACTACATGACAAAACTATTCAATTACTAGAAAAAAAATTAATGATGTTATACATAGACAAATTTTGTTACTTAGCTTAATTCCTTAATTTGATCAAGTTGATGGATGAGTTTTATTCTTCCATGCGGTAATTCTTATAATCAAAATTCCTTATGCCTGTATTAAACCTTTCCCAAACACCAATCTTTAACCATACGATTTTCTCCACTGATATAAGTCTTTCCAAAACACAATCCCTTAACCATATGATTTCTTTTGGCTATATTTAATCTTCCCAAACACACTTTCTAACCAAACAATTCCTTCTGCTGTACCAATCTTTACAAAAACACCATATAAGCGGTGAAATTCAACAGCGCATTTCCTCACAATTTGATCCGATGTTAAATGTAGGTGGGTATACTTTTCTTTACATCGCTTGTATCTATGGAAGAACAAAATTGAAAACACAGTCTATTCAATAATATCACTCCTTATTATATTCTTCTTTTTCTTTTAAGTTAATACACTAGTGAGACATAATTTGATAAAAACACTAAATATATAAACTAAATATCTAAAATTTTACAACTCGAATTAACAAAGAATGGATGTTTGCCATTTAAAAGTAAGGATAATAAAACATTTGTTTCTTATTTTTTTGAGAAAACATGGAAATGATGTTTTCCGTTTTGAACTTAAACATGGAATGAATTTTTAAAAAATATCCAATTGGAAAAAATGTGATTTTTCCTTTTTTTACATCTTATGATGTCAAAACAAATCGGGTAATTTGAAAATTCAGCAAAGATTAACAACGACAACGACATCTGTTCGCTAGAATTGGAAATAAAATTGAGTACGTTCGTTTGCTTTTTATAGTATATTCAAAATTTAGCTAGCAGTTAAGTTTTAGAAAATTGTAAAATTATTATTAATGTAAAAATGAACGGAAACTAATGAAATACATTTCTATTGAATTGAAAACAAAGAGGAATTTGGTTTTATTACTGTTTTGCGATTATTGCGATCGTTACACCATGAATTCAAGGTAAAAATCAAGATTTCTACTCTTGAAATCACAAAAACGTCGCCATCCCCTCCATGACAGAAAACCACCGAACTACTTCCACTTATTAAACTGTATCTGGGATCGAGATACCCACAGTCACTGGCGTCAAGACCGATGACCGGTTCCAACACTCATGAAGTCCTTAAGAACTTCACTGAGCATTGAGACCGACCATCCATCCGAACGTCAGCACCATGGACACCCCGATACAACCAGTAATAAAACCAATTCCAACTAGAAAAAAGGTGGAGTTAATTCGCCCGGAAAAATTCGTCCGATGGAAGTTGTAAAACACAAAGAAATGAAAAAAAACAACAAACGCCCCAATTCAAAAAAAACACAAAAACCTTTTTGTAAAAACACCCTTTGTAAAGGAACAAAAAGGAAAGACCACCGTCGTACCCAATCTTTGCTGAATCTTTTACAAAAGTTCCTAAAATATTGTATGTGTAAAAATATAATTTATTTATTTAATTTCAGATATACTGAAATATATATATATATACCTAAAATTAGTTATTGACGATAGCACCCCTAAGAATATTTATTTATTTTTAAAAGAAAATTGAAAAATAAAAATATTTAGAAGAATGTTTATTTATTGGATGCACCGTCCTAACTTTGAAATATTGATTTATTTTTTTAAAAAAAATAAAAAATATTTATTTATATCTTGATGTAATTTGCTTAGTTAAGAAAATTTATTTTATTTAGCTACCTAAAACTAACTTAAATTTAAAAAAATTATTTATTTAATAAAAATTTTATTTAATTAATTTTTGAAAAATTTGTTTGATTTATTTTATTTTTATTTAATATAATAAGAGATTCCCAAAATCAAGATTCGTCTGGAGACAATTTAAAAAGTAAGTATGGTTACAATATCCATTTCATTTAAATTTGAAATATCGCGTTCGCGAGCCCACTCCAACAATGCATGTGAGAACTGACTAGAAAAGCCCCTAACGACCAGATTCTACAGAACAGTTTCTCCCCAACCTAATAAAACAATCACAACTGTCACGATTAGACACTAGGTCCATTTCTACTGACCCAGTTGTGCTTGTTTAACCTAAAAATAAATTACACTAAACCTAATGCGAAAGTTGAAGAACGCTCCCGAGCACCAGACTTCAAATCCTAAACTCTATGAAAAATTGTTCTATTGTAAAAGCTAAGTGGAAAAATGGAAAAGTTTTTGAATTTGTATGAGGTGAAGCCTCTGATCCTGAAAGCAAAGTACAATTGGTTCTTCCCTTCATTACACCGAAGAAGCCTCTGAGCAAAGAATGGTACTACTGGTTTGCACCTAAGTACAAACACAGCACCACCACTCCTCGTCCCTGAGGACTTCCTCGCCGAATGAAGAGAAGAAACCAATGTTCTTCGATCGCATAACCCCGATGGCCATAGGCGATCTAAGAACGACATCAATGTAAAGGGATAAGCCCTATGGATGGCTTTTTAGGCCTACCGCTGAGAAAGATATTAATTATAACCTTATACAATACCATATATATATAAAAACACCAATAATTGGTTTTCCAAAAGAAATTCAAAAAAAAAATTAATCACCAAAAAAAAATTGAAAATACAAAAAATATATCCTGCACACACCCATATCATGTTCAATGAGCGAATTCAACGAACCATTGTACTTGTATTTGTATACAATAACCTATTTACAACTATGTACAAGAATATTTACAATATGTACAACCCTGTACATTGACAGTACCAAAAAATATTTACAAAATATGTACAATGTCATTCCAAAATATGTACACGATTATATACAAAAATATGTACAATGAAAATATGTACAATATTATTCCATAAAAAAAATATGTACAATGAAAATATGTACAATATTATTCCAAAAAAGATATATGAACTATATACAAAAGAAAATTATTTACAAAAATATTTACAAATATGTACAATATGTACAAAAACAAATTCAAATGACAGCACAAAAAAACAATCTCCAAAAAAAATTGCTGTCCCAAAACGGTTTTTTTTCAAACAAGCAAAAATAATTAATTTTAATTAATTATACAATGAGGAACAGGGGCCTCCTGTGGACCAGACCACTCCTCTACCTGTCGCATGGTCGGTGAGATGGGAACCACCTCAACCAGCTCCTCTATTTGAGTACTCTTGGTCGAGGAAGCTCCCAGCTCCACGACCAAGCGACTCTCCTTCTCCTTCTTCCTCCTCTCCTTTCTCTTCAGGTGTGAGCTCCTGTTTTTCTTGACCCGTCTCCTCTCACGCCAGCCCACATTCACTTCCTCAGTCACTTCAACCATCTCATCCGCTTCCTCATTCACCCCATTCAACTCCTCATTCACTATTTCACGAATCAGATCATCCAATAACTTATCATACCGTTCTCCATAAATATCATCCATAATTTCCAAATATATCCCATTTTTCACCTCATTCAAAACCACATTTATTATTTCATCCACCACATTCCTCGCCTCAACCATTCTCTCCTTTCTCTCCACATGCTCTCTCTCTTCCACCTCATTCATCCATGGCTCAAACCCCCCTGGTCGACTCCTACTTATCCCCCCCTGAAACCTCCTGATTGAGTTGTACATTATGAAAAACTCAAAAACAAATATCTATATCTACTTACAAATATTTTTCCCAAAACCAATAATAAAAAAACTGAGGTTTAAATTATTTACCGTTTTCTATTAAAGATTTAAAATTTAGATAGTATTCTAACAAAAATATATTATTTTACGTTAATATATTATTTTTATATACCATATATTATTTTTAAAGAAAAAATATATTATTTTTAAGGAAAAATTAATTTTAAAGGTAATTTTTTTTTTTAAAAAAATTAATTTGATTACACCAAAAAAAACCCACTGGTTTATCAAAAAAAACCTAAACTGGTTTTATTTTTCCAAAAAAATTAAAAAAGAATATACCGGTTGGCAACACCCAAACCGGTTGACAACGCCCTATATAAAAAAAAATCCCTACAAAGCCCCAGGTCTTTGTTTCGGAACGCCACGTTTATATTGAAATTAACAGAAAACCTAAAGGGTCCCTTTTGTTCGGCGCTACGTTTGTAATTGAGCCCTGATACGGAGTCAGATTGTTATCAGATACATATGGACTTTTCTAGAATTTATATTTATAATTTTATAACAAGAATAAACGGAAACATTTAAATTATTTCACGACAGTAATAATAACAAAAAAAAGAATCGCTCGGGATAACGAATTGTCATCCATCACGAGTCCGAATTGGAGAATCTCTTAAAAAAAATAATGATCACACTACTACTACATGACAAAACTATTCAATTACTAGAAAAAAATTTAATGATGTTATACATAGACAAATTTTGTTACTTAGCTTAATTCCTTAATTTGATCAAGTTGATGGATGAGTTTTATTCTTCCATGCGGTAATTCTTATAATCAAAATTCCTTATGCCTGTATTAAACCTTTCCCAAACACCAATCTTTAACCATACGATTTTCTCCACTGATATAAGTCTTTCCAAAACACAATCCCTTAACCATATGATTTCTTTTGGCTATATTTAATCTTCCCAAACACACTTTCTAACCAAACAATTCCTTCTGCTGTACCAATCTTTACAAAAACACCATATAAGCGGTGAAATTCAACAGCGCATTTCCTCACAATTTGATCCGATGTTAAATGTAGGTGGGTATACTTTTCTTTACATCGCTTGTATCTATGGAAGAACAAAATTGAAAACACAGTCTATTCAATAATATCACTCCTTATTATATTCTTCTTTTTCTTTTAAGTTAATACACTAGTGAGACATAATTTGATAAAAACACTAAATATATAAACTAAATATCTAAAATTTTACAACTCGAATTAACAAAGAATGGATGTTTGCCATTTAAAAGTAAGGATAATAAAACATTTGTTTCTTATTTTTTTGAGAAAACATGGAAATGATGTTTTCCGTTTTGAACTTAAACATGGAATGAATTTTTAAAAAATATCCAATTGGAAAAAATGTGATTTTTCCTTTTTTTACATCTTATGATGTCAAAACAAATCGGGTAATTTGAAAATTCAGCAAAGATTAATAACGACAACGACATCTGTTCGCTAGAATTGGAAATAAAATTGAGTACGTTCGTTTGCTTTTTATAGTGGGCTATTATTTTGAAAACGTACATTTTTTTGTTGATTTTTAAATTTTTGATTTTTAAAAAATCTGAAATTTTGATATATTGTTGGCATTGACAAAAGGAAAAAAGTAATTTCTGCTTTTATTTTTTGTGTACTCTGAATCGGAGTTATGCGCGGTTGAATTTTGAGGCTTTTTCACGTAGTTTTTGGTAATGGTGGCAATGTTTTGTGAATAGGTGCCACAAATTTCATCCGACTTACGCGTATTTTTGCAAGTAAAAAGGAAAATAATTGAATAATTGAAATAAGTAAGTTTAAAATTAATAACTTTTCTCTTTTCCGCTAGGCGGCGCGTAAAACCTTGGTTTACTTCAAAGCTCATATCTCAAAAAGTAGGCTTTTTTTTTTTTTGTTTTTCACAAATTTTAAAGTAAACATATGCAGCTATGAAATTGAGAAATAAAAAGTCAGCAATTCAATATGGATTTTTTCTTACGATTTTTTAAAGTTTGGTATATGAAAAATTCACATGTGTTTTTTTATTAAGCTAATAATCCTGTACTAAATGTGGATCTAATAAATTAAACATTTCATATTTTAACACCTGCAATAAATTTGAACCATTTTCTGTGCGGTTAAATGGTTAAAAACTTATTAAAAATTAATTTAAGTTAAGTGGTAAAATAAAGGAATTTAAATTATTAAAAGGGTGTGTAAAATGTATATTCATTTTAAAAAATGTCTATTCAGCCCCTTTTTACTAATTAAAATCTCATTAGAGGCTCATAATTTTAACATTTAAAATTTCTAATGACGCCCACAAACGGTTTTCGACCAAATTATACTTGCATCCAATCAAAATATATTAAATTGTACCTACCTAATTTTACCTGATTCTACCTATGTCAAAACTATTTCAAGGGTATATATATATATTGATTGGATTGCCTTATAATTAATTATATTCCAAAATATTTAGAAGACATAACGTTTAGAAAAGATAATAATAGAAATGCCTTTCAAATTGTGCTGTAACTTGTACGGTCTCAAAAATCATCAGCGGACATCAAAAAATGTGAAACTGGTCACACCAGCTGTTATTCAAAAAGCTGCGACCCTAAATTTTACTTGGCGTGATGACCAGTTTATATGTGAAACATGTCGCACTTATATCTATAAAAATAAGGTAAATTTAATTATTTTATTAAAATGAATAAAAATTCTAATGCAACTAATATTTTCTATACAGCAGCTTTCATGTTCGGAAACTATCCATAGTGAAATTATTTCTATAAATCAGGATGTTGAAAATGTTCCAACGAACGAAAATATTCAAATACCTCCAGCATCTTTAGATCCATCACCAGTTTCGGTTGATACTATATCTCCACCAGTTCCTGAACTACTTAATGTCATTTTAGAAGATATTAACAATGTTCTTGGAAGGCTAGCCGAATCTCCTATCAAACAAAATCATATTACAACAGGAAGTTATAAAAAAATTGCAAGTGTCACATCGGCAATAAGTGAAAGAATATTTCAAGTAGATTCAGTTAAAGTGTTATCACCAAACGAGGAATGTGAATATACATCATGGCTTATGAACCTTAAAAAAGAGTTTAAAGATGCCAGCTGTAAATCAAAACAATTATTTTTGTTGACAACTCTACCACGTAAATTTTGGTCAAATCAACGTATCCAGGATGAATTTAATGCATCAAGACGACTGGTAGAATTCGCCATGGATCTGTTGGAAACAGTAGGTCCATACAGTTGGCCTCAAAGCAAACAAGTGCACAGTTTGTCACAAAATATAGTAAAACAAATTCAAACATACTTCTTATCAAAGGAAATTAGTAGAACAATGCCTGGCCTTAAAGATGTTGTTACTATTACAGAAGGATCGACAAAAATTAAGACATCAAAGCGGTTGGTGTTATGGACCCTCACCGACATCTACGAAATGTTCTTGGAAGAAAACAAAGAACTCAAGGATTCCACTGTTTTTTACCGGATAACACTACACCCGATAAAATAATTGCCAAAATGTTTTCTTTTTCTGATGATCATAAATATTTTAATTTAAAGGCAAAAAAAAATATATAAATTAATTTTTTAATGTATTTATAATATAATATAATATTGATTAAATTATAATGTTTATAGGAAAAATATTTTTTTAATGTTTTTTTCTAATGTTAGTGTTGGTGATGCTGAAATTATAACAAACGATCATTGGGATCTCCAATTCTTATTCTGAATAAAAACCTGTTTCTCAATCAGAAATACACAAAAAATGGTTCAAATTTATTGCAGGGGTTAAAATATGAAATGTTTAATTTATTAGATCCACATTTAGTACAGGATTATTAACTTAATAAAAAAATACATGTGAATTTTTCATATACCAAACTTTAAAAAATCGTAAGAAAAAATCCATATTTAATTGCTGACTTTTTATTTCTCAATTTCATAGCTGCATATGTTTACTTTAAAATTTGTGAAAAACAAAAAAAAAAAAAGCCTACTTTTTGAGATATGAGCTTTGAAGTAAACCAAGGTTTTACGCGCCGCCTAGCGGAAAAGAGAAAAGTTATTAATTTTAAACTTACTTATTTCAATTATTCAATTATTTTCCTTTTTACTTGCAAAAATACGCGTAAGTCGGATGAAATTTGTGGCACCTATTCACAAAACATTGCCACCATTACCAAAAACTACGTGAAAAAGCCTCAAAATTCAACCGCGCATAACTCCGATTCAGAGTACACAAAAAATAAAAGCAGAAATTACTTTTTTCCTTTCGTCAATACCAGCAAAATATCAAAATTTCAGATTTTTAAGAAATAGTTGTTTTTTTTTCGATGTACGTTTTCAAAATAATAGCCCAGTATATTCAAAATTTAGCTAGCAGTTAAGTTTTAGAAAATTGTAAAATTATTATTAATGTAAAAATGAACGGAAACTAATGAAATACATTTCTATTGAATTGAAAACAAAGAGGAATTTGGTTTTATTATTGTTTTGCGATTATTGCGATCGTTACAAGATAAAGTCCATTTTACTCTTCCGGACACATCCTTGTCTTTCCCTTCTACCTCTGAAGATGCCAGAAAACGCGACACTAAAGCGACTGTTTCAACTAAGAAGGTTAGATTCAATCTCATTCCTCAACAACATCTATTCCACCCTGCATCTACAATTACGCGAGCAGGTAGAACCACTCGCACCCCTGCTCGTTTCCTTCGTGCTGTAGCACAATAATTTCTATATCGTTCCATCTTCGATGGCACTAGGGGGGGCAGTGTTGTGGCGAGCATTTTAATTAAATTTTAAAAAAAATTAAAATTGAGTTGGCGATGTTTTTTATGTTACTGATCATTAAAAAGAAAAACAAAAATTTTTTATTCATTCTAATTTTTCCGCAATAAAAATTAAGTTCTCGTTTTGCGTTAGATATAAAAAAGTTTTTCCGCAATTTTAAATTAAGTTCACGTTTTGCGTTATTTATAAAAACTTTTCCCGCAGTAAAAGTTTCCTTATTATATTTTGCTGAAATAAAAACTAATATATACAGTTTTGATTTTAAAGAAAAAGATCAATTATAATGAACATTTTAAACTGTATTTGTGAATTAAAATTTAAATAATTTTTCATTTAAAAAGATCTAATTGATCTGAACATTTTAAATTGTAATGGTGAATTAAAATATAAAATATTTATTACGGGAGTTTGGTTAAGGTGAATTTATTATCATTTTAATATTGAAAAAAACATTGATTTCATTGATTTCGTTATTCTCTCAATTGTTATTTATTAAAACATCAAATTTTCGACGATTATGTTCGTCATTATCAAGATACTGTATACAAAAAAAGAAAAATAAATGTAAATTTATATTAGGAGGAAACTAGAAATATGAACATTAATTATGACATAACTAACTGAATGTAACTGATAAATATTAGTAAGACATATATATATAACAACTTACATGTAATAAGCAATTGAAGGTAACTGGAGTTTAGCAAATTGTGGTGATATTTATTCTATAATTTTTGTTTGACATTAAAAATGATTTTAGTAAGGAACGGTTTAAAATAACAAAAATAAATTAATTAGAGAACTATTAGGACGAAATATTAACATTATTGAAAAACACTGCACAAAAAAACACCAAATTTGTCTGATATTAAAACTTAACATAACTTAACTAAAATAAATTAATTTAAAAACTTAATTAAAAATGTGTATACACGTTTAAGATAAAAATTTGAATGTTATTGGACTAGTATTAATCACAGAATGTCAGAGTTTAAATGAAACTGTTAAAATTAAAAGTAATTTTAATATTTATTATCTTGTTTAGTGTGTGTGGGTTACATGAATTGGATATTGGTGAAACAGGCTTAGGAAAAAATTGGAGATTTGGTGTAGATATGAGGTGGCTTAGTACTCATGTAGTGTTTAGTTTTATGAGGTCAATGTATATTTTGGCAATACCCATAGTGTCATATTTTTTATTAATCGAGTTTGGAAAAGACAGGATAAATAAGGATTCTTTGGTGATACGTTTTGAACGGGATTTTTCTTGGCATAAGACTTCTGGATTATCTAAGTCAAAAGTATGTGAAGTGTCACCTATGTGATAAGCTAATGCAGTCGTATAATCTCTTTTGGGGGTATCAAGAGGATTTGGTGTTAGATGGGAAAGGTTATGGGGAGGTTGGAGTAAATTAGAGATAGGGCTGTTAGTGGGAGCGGGGGGAGAGGTTTGCTGTTCAGTAACTGTGGGTAGTCTATTTGTTACGTTTGGTATTGTTCTTGGGGAATTCATCATTCTTTTGGAATCCATAGAGTGTTGGTACATTCTTTTTTCGAGATATTGGGATGATTCACCAATGTAGCAGCTAGTACAGTCTTTACAATTTATTTTGTAGACGGTGTTGCATGTTTTGTTTTTAGGAGTTAAATCCTTAAGTCTGGTGAAAAATTTTTGATGGTTCGTGTTTCCTGGTCTGAAGGTTATTTTAATTTTATTGGTGGGTAAAAACTCGTTTAAGAGTTTTTCAATTTTGTTTGATAAATTATCAACAAAAATAAGGGAAGTATATAATAAAGGAGTAGTGGATATTAGTGAATTGAGTTCTGGTATAGTACTAGGCATGGGTTGGGGTTGGGGTTCTGTTGGAGGTTGGGACAAGAGAGTTTGTTGAGTCATTATGAATTTGTTGATGTATTTATCTATTAGGTGTGAAGGGTAGTTGTTTTTAGTTAGTCCTTGTTTGATAATGTTACAGTTTTCAGACCAAAATTTTACAGAACTAAGTTTAAGGGTCCTTTCTATTGTTGTTACTATGATATTTCGTTTTTGGGAGAATGAGTGAGAAGATAAAAAATTTAAGAGTCTGTATTTACTGGTAGGTTTCGAGAACCAGTTAGTGTCGATTGAACTGTCGGGATTTAAATGTAAGGTCATGTCTAAATAGTTCAATGTGTTGTTATGCTGTTGCTCATATGTAAATTTTAATCGGTCATGGAAATCGTTCAAAGTGGAGATGGTATTATTAATTTCAGAAGGTGGTAAGGTGAATAAAAGGTCATCGACGTATTTGACTATTATGGATGGCGTGTAATTCAAACGGGGGATCGAGATGTCGAGGAGTTCATTCATTATAATATCAGCTATAATGGGGACAAGAGGACAACCCATTGCACCTCCAAAAGTTTGCTTATAGAATTTGTTATTAAATGAAAAAAAGTTGCAATCTTCGCAGCAGAATTTTACCAATCTTATAAATAAATCCTGTGGGATGGAAGTTACTGTTTCTAATTGTTCCCATCGATTGTGAATTATATCGTAAAGGATGTTCATGGGAATGTTTGTAAACAGCGACACCACGTCAAAGGAGATTAATTGATGGTCATGATGGATGAAATCTATTGAATCTAATTTGGTTTTAAGGCTGTAGGAATTTTTTACGTTGTAAGTGTCTGAGGAAATATGTTGAAGAATCTTTGATAAAAATTTTGATAGGTTGTATGCTGGCGTCCCTATCCAGGATACGATAGGTCTTATCGGTATTTCAGCCTTGTGTATTTTGGGAAGACCATAAAGTTTTGGTTGGTTACTATTATATATTGTCAGATGTTTTCTGGTTTGGATACTGATGTAGTCTTTATCTTGTAATTCTTTGACCAAAGCATTGTTTTTAGTTTGTAGAGAATTGGTTAAGTCACGTTTTAATACATTATATGTGTTCGAATCACTAAGTAAGAGATTTAATTTATGGATGTAATCATTCTTGGACATGGCTACTGTTATATTGCCTTTGTCGGCCGGTAGAATTATCAACTCAGGGTGGTTTTTTAGGAAATTTTGGGTTATTATTGAGTATTTGTTCAGGATGTTAGATGAGGAGGGTTGGTGATTGCGGTGGGAAAATTGATAGTGTTTAATAAGGTTTGCTATCCTAAACCGAATAATATCCGTTGTTTTTTCATTGAACTTTCCCATTTGGATTACTTGTTCAGTATCCGCTATTAGGTCGAAACATGGGAGGTTTTTAGGTGAATACGGGATAGAAAATTTGGGACCTAGAGATAGGAGAATAGATGTTTCAGGTGGGAACTCGATATCTGTGAGATTTACAAACCAATCTTGATTAAATTGGAAATCTATCTTTACTGCTCTATTGGATAAATTTAGGAGTTTGTTAGAGATGATACTCATGTACTTTGAGTGTTGAAGAATGTAAGCGTTGGTCTGAATCTTTTGAACTATGGTAAAGAGATAGGGAGGTATATTTCTGTTTAAGAAACTATTTAAGGTGCGGTGTTCTTGTTCTATCATGTTTAATTTACCGAAAGTGTTTATGATTTCTAGTTTTAAAAGTGTTTTGTTTACTAATTTAACTAATTTATCTAATTTAAATATTACATGCCCATTAGTTGATTCGATGAAATTCAGATGTTTGCTGTGATTTGATATGAAGTCCGGAATGATGTCGTTGGATCGACATTGTAAAAGAAAATGTTTCCTGGTTAATATTCTTGCAAATTTCCTAGAGTTGTTAATATATCTTTTTGTGAACGTAGAGATTTCAGTGCCGAAATCATATTCGATTTGTTGGAATAAGCTAATATTCATTTTAAGTAATAAGTTCCAAAATAATGTTGAAATATAAAAAAAGAAGTGAAGACAATTTGATTTCTTGCTGTGATAGAGTTATTTGAACTGTTGAAATTGTAAACTGGTTGTTGTGAAGGTTGTACCCGTATTTTTAATTGTTTGTTGCTTTTTTTTTCACCATTTATTACGTGGATAATTTATTACGGGAGTTTGGTTAAGGTGAATTTATTATCATTTTAATATTGAAAAAAACATTGATTTCATTGATTTCGTTATTCTCTCAATTGTTATTTATTAAAACACCAATAAAATTATTTTACCCACCAATAAAATTAAAATAACCTTCAGACCAGGAAACACGAACCATCAAAAATTTTTCACCAGACTTAAGGATTTAACTCCTAAAAACAAAACATGCAACACCGTCTACAAAATAAATTGTAAAGACTGTACTAGCTGCTACATTGGTGAATCATCCCAATATCTCGAAAAAAGAATGTACCAACACTCTATGGATTCCAAAAGAATGATGAATTCCCCAAGAACAATACCAAACGTAACAAATAGACTACCCACAGTTACTGAACAGCAAACCTCTCCTCCCGCTCCCAACAACATCTCTAATTTACTCCAACCTCCCCATAACCTTTACCATCTAACACCAAATCCTCTTGATACCCCCAAAAGAGATTATACGACTGCATTAGCTTATCACATAGGTGACACTTCACATACTTTTGACTTAGATAATCCAGAAGTCTTATGCCAAGAAAAATCCCGTTCAAAACGTATCACCAAAGAATCCTTATTTATCCTGTCTTTTCCAAACTCGATTAATAAAAAATCTGACACTATGGGTATTGCCAAAATATACATTGACCTCATAAAACTAAACACTACATGAGTACTAAGCCACCTCATATCTACACCAAATCTCCAATTTTTTCCTAAGCCTGTTTCACCAATATCCAATTCATGTAACCCACACACACTAAACAAGATAATAAATATTAAAATTACTTTTAATTTTAACAGTTTCATTTAAACTCTGACATTCTGTGATTAATACTAGTCCAATAACATTCAAATTTTTATCTTAAACGTGTATACACATTTTTAATTAAGTTTTTAAATTAATTTATTTTAGTTAAGTTATGTTAAGTTTTAATATCAGACAAATTTGGTGTTTTTTTGTGCAGTGTTTTTCAATAATGTTAATATTTCGTCCTAATAGTTCTCTAATTAATTTATTTTTGTTATTTTAAACCGTTCCTTACTAAAATCATTTTTAATGTCAAACGAAAATTATAGAATAAATATCACCACAATTTGCTAAACTCCAGTTACCTTCAATTGCTTATTACATGTAAGTTGTTATATATACATGTCTTACTAATATTTATCAGTTACATTCAGTTAGTTATGTCATAATTAATGTTCATATTTCTAGTTTCCTCCTAATATAAATTTACATTTATTTTTCTTTTTTTGTATACAGTATCTTGATAATGACGAACATAATCGTCGAAAATTTGATGTTTTAATAAATAACAATTGAGAGAATAACGAAATCAATGAAATCAATGTTTTTTTCAATATTAAAATGATAATAAATTCACCTTAACCAAACTCCCGTAATAAATTATCCACGTAATAAATGGTGAAAAAAAAAGCAACAAACGATTAAAAATACGGGTACAACCTTCACAACAACCAGTTTACAATTTCAACAGTTCAAATAACTCTATCACAGCAAGAAATCAAATTGTCTTCACTTCTTTTTTTATATTTCAACATTATTTTGGAACTTATTACTTAAAATGAATATTAGCTTATTCCAACAAATCGAATATGATTTCGGCACTGAAATCTCTACGTTCACAAAAAGATATATTAACAACTCTAGGAAATTTGCAAGAATATTAACCAGGAAACATTTTCTTTTACAATGTCGATCCAACGACATCATTCCGGACTTCATATCAAATCACAGCAAACATCTGAATTTCATCGAATCAACTAATGGGCATGTAATATTTAAATTAGATAAATTAGTTAAATTAGTAAACAAAACACTTTTAAAACTAGAAATCATAAACACTTTCGGTAAATTAAACATGATAGAACAAGAACACCGCACCTTAAATAGTTTCTTAAACAGAAATATACCTCCCTATCTCTTTACCATAGTTCAAAAGATTCAGACCAACGCTTACATTCTTCAACACTCAAAGTACATGAGTATCATCTCTAACAAACTCCTAAATTTATCCAATAGAGCAGTAAAGATAGATTTCCAATTTAATCAAGATTGGTTTGTAAATCTCACAGATATCGAGTTCCCACCTGAAACATCTATTCTCCTATCTCTAGGTCCCAAATTTTCTATCCCGTATTCACCTAAAAACCTCCCATGTTTCGACCTAATAGCGGATACTGAACAAGTAATCCAAATGGGAAAGTTCAATGAAAAAACAACGGATATTATTCGGTTTAGGATAGCAAACCTTATTAAACACTATCAATTTTCCCACCGCAATCACCAACCCTCCTCATCTAACATCCTGAACAAATACTCAATAATAACCCAAAATTTCCTAAAAAACCACCCTGAGTTGATAATTCTACCGGCCGACCAAGGCAATATAACAGTAGCCATATCCAAGAATGATTACATCCATAAATTAAATCTCTTACTTAGTGATTCGAACACATATAATGTATTAAAACGTGACTTAACCAATTCTCTACAAACTAAAAACAATGCTTTGGTCAAAGAATTACAAGATAAAGACTACATCAGTATCCAAACCAGAAAACATCTGACAATATATAATAGTAACCAACCAAAACTTTATGGTCTTCCCAAAATACACAAGGCTGAAATACCGATAAGACCTATCGTATCCTGGATAGGGACGCCAGCATACAACCTATCAAAATTTTTATCAAAGATTCTTCAACATATTTCCTCAGACACTTACAACGTAAAAAATTCCTACAGCCTTAAAACCAAATTAGATTCAATAGATTTCATCCATCATGACCATCAATTAATCTCCTTTGACGTGGTGTCGCTGTTTACAAACATTCCCATGAACATCCTTTACGATATAATTCACAATCGATGGGAACAATTAGAAACAGTAACTTCCATCCCACAGGATTTATTTATAAGATTGGTAAAATTCTGCTGCGAAGATTGCAAC
The DNA here is from genome assembly GCA_963693315.1 of Diogma glabrata. Lineage (NCBI taxonomy): Eukaryota > Metazoa > Arthropoda > Insecta > Diptera > Cylindrotomidae > Diogma > Diogma glabrata. The sequence goes on along the minus strand of OY856188.1, from coordinate 87,575,006 downwards.
TTTTTTTCATTTAATAACAAATTCTATAAGCAAACTTTTGGAGGTGCAATGGGTTGTCCTCTTGTCCCCATTATAGCTGATATTATAATGAATGAACTCCTCGACATCTCGATCCCCCGTTTGAATTACACGCCATCCATAATAGTCAAATACGTCGATGACCTTTTATTCACCTTACCACCTTCTGAAATTAATAATACCATCTCCACTTTGAACGATTTCCATCACAGATTAAAATTTACATATGAGCAACAGCATAACAACACATTGAACTATTTAGACATGACCTTACATTTAAATCCCGACAGTTCAATCGACACTAACTGGTTCTCGAAACCTACCAGTAAATACAGACTCTTAAATTTTTTATCTTCTCACTCATTCTCCCAAAAACGAAATATCATAGTAACAACAATAGAAAGGACCCTTAAACTTAGTTCTGTAAAATTTTGGTCTGAAAACTGTAACATTATCAAACAAGGACTAACTAAAAACAACTACCCTTCACACCTAATAGATAAATACATCAACAAATTCATAATGACTCAACAAACTCTCTTGTCCCAACCTCCAACAGAACCCCAACCCCAACCCATGCCTAGTACTATACCAGAACTCAATTCACTAATATCCACTACTCCTTTATTATATACTTCCCTTATTTTTGTTGATAATTTATCAAACAAAATTGAAAAACTCTTAAACGAGTTTTTACCCACCAATAAAATTAAAATAACCTTCAGACCAGGAAACACGAACCATCAAAAATTTTTCACCAGACTTAAGGATTTAACTCCTAAAAACAAAACATGCAACACCGTCTACAAAATAAATTGTAAAGACTGTACTAGCTGCTACATTGGTGAATCATCCCAATATCTCGAAAAAAGAATGTACCAACACTCTATGGATTCCAAAAGAATGATGAATTCCCCAAGAACAATACCAAACGTAACAAATAGACTACCCACAGTTACTGAACAGCAAACCTCTCCTCCCGCTCCCACTAACAGCCCTATCTCTAATTTACTCCAACCTCCCCATAACCTTTCCCATCTAACACCAAATCCTCTTGATACCCCCAAAAGAGATTATACGACTGCATTAGCTTATCACATAGGTGACACTTCACATACTTTTGACTTAGATAATCCAGAAGTCTTATGCCAAGAAAAATCCCGTTCAAAACGTATCACCAAAGAATCCTTATTTATCCTGTCTTTTCCAAACTCGATTAATAAAAAATCTGACACTATGGGTATTGCCAAAATATACATTGACCTCATAAAACTAAACACTACATGAGTACTAAGCCACCTCATATCTACACCAAATCTCCAATTTTTTCCTAAGCCTGTTTCACCAATATCCAATTCATGTAACCCACACACACTAAACAAGATAATAAATATTAAAATTACTTTTAATTTTAACAGTTTCATTTAAACTCTGACATTCTGTGATTAATACTAGTCCAATAACATTCAAATTTTTATCTTAAACGTGTATACACATTTTTAATTAAGTTTTTAAATTAATTTATTTTAGTTAAGTTATGTTAAGTTTTAATATCAGACAAATTTGGTGTTTTTTTGTGCAGTGTTTTTCAATAATGTTAATATTTCGTCCTAATAGTTCTCTAATTAATTTATTTTTGTTATTTTAAACCGTTCCTTACTAAAATCATTTTTAATGTCAAACAAAAATTATAGAATAAATATCACCGCAATTTGCTAAACTCCAGTTACCTTCAATTGCTTATTACATGTAAGTTGTTATATATATATGTCTTACTAATATTTATCAGTTACATTCAGTTAGTTATGTCATAATTAATGTTCATATTTCTAGTTTCCTCCTAATATAAATTTACATTTATTTTTCTTTTTTTGTATACAGTATCTTGATAATGACGAACATAATCGTCGAAAATTTGATGTTTTAATAAATAACAATTGAGAGAATAACGAAATCAATGAAATCAATGTTTTTTTCAATATTAAAATGATAATAAATTCACCTTAACCAAACTCCCGTAATAAATTATCCACGTAATAAATGGTGAAAAAAAAAAAAAGCAACAAACATATAAAATATTGTTATGTTATGTGTTTGATTCAATATTGTGGAGTTTCGATCAAATTGATGTTAAATTCATTTTAATCAAAGTTGTAATGAATTTGTAAAGAGTCGCTGTGGAATTGATACGCAATTAGAAGGAGCATTATATAATTATATTATTTTATTATTCACCGGATTAATCAAAGTTGTAATGAATTTGTAAAGAGTCGCTGTGGAATTGATACGCAATTAGAAGGAGCATTATATAATTATATTATTTTATTATTCACCGGGTTTTAATCATCCAATTGCTGTTGAGTGACTTCAAGATTATTTATATTTAGCTTTAAAATAGCTATAAAAGCAACTAATCTTTTTTACGCACAAACGAATCGTAAAACACATTTTACATCCTAATTATCGTGGCTGAAAGTTAAACTTTACATCCGTAAAATAAAATCTCGTTGCTATATGAAATATTAATATATTTTTCTACTTTACCGGCCGTAAAATAATCACCCGTAAAATATTCATAAAATTAGAACAAACAAATAAATTATTGTATGAAGTTTATAGAAAAAATCATGGCATGTTTAGCATAATTTTCAAAATGTCTAGCGAGTTTAAAAAATTCAAAAATTGATTTATACTGCAATAAAGTTGTGCAGTTGTGCGTAAAACGTTGTACTCAGTATGGTGGACTTATCTGTTGAGCTGCTATACTACGGCTTCCACTTATTCGTCTCAATATTTATGATGGGAAGAAAGTCCTTACAACTGGATAAACCATGTTAAACCCGTAGACTGAGGCCTATTGGGCAGACTTTCTTCCGTTAGAGGTTTTAAATTAAAACTAACACTTTAACTTTAAACTTTCGGATAAGTTTATTGATTGATTTTTCATTACAATTTTCATTTAATTTATAGTGGAATTGATAGAGGGTTTCCCCGCTATAATCCCCTCTTAAGATTACATTTATTTACATTTATTTTCATAATTAAATCGATTAACTAATTATCAATCGATTTATTATGTGAAGTTAATATCGGTCAATACTATATTAAATAAATATAATTGCCTCGTTCAGCAGGAATTTCAACAAATTTTATTTAAATTTTATTCAAGTTTATTTTTGTGATGTCATCAACTTTAATATTATTTTAAGTTAATTGGGTTTCCTTATAACATGTATATCGTGGGAATTTATAGAAATTAGATCTAGGCTTTTAAGTTGTTGATGACTTATTTAATTGTTTAGAATAGTTTGGTTGGGAGAATAACATATGTAATGTATGTCAATTGGATTAGTCATACATATGTTACATCCCTACCCCTAAGTGAAAATTTATTGAAGATAAATTTTCATTGTTATTATGGTTTTGACCTTTTTGATATTATTTATGCTTAATTATTGGAGAAATTGTTACATATTTTTATTGTTTGCAAGTAATATAATTTTATTCTGTTTTACTATTTAATTCTTATTGCTTAACTATTATTTTGGCAATTTTAACTAATCCTAACTTTTTTTTAATCTGTTTTTATGTACAAATTTTTCTTTATTGCCCATTTTTATCTTAACATTATTTTCTACTATTTCTATGACCTCATATGGTCCATCGAATGGTGAGTCTAACTTTTTTCTTTCACCTATTTTTAACCAAACGTAATCACCTTTTTCTATGTCTATCGGTATCGCTTCAATGTATTTCGTTAAATCGCATTGAATCGTAAGAATATATCTATTGCTATCCGTAAGTCGCAATGGTCCAACTGTGTCCATTGAAATTGTTTCAAAGCTTGTTGTCGGTGTATCGGTTATGGTTAATTTTTCCTTAACATTTCTAATTTGTTTATTTTTAGCACATGATTCACATTTTTTTACATAATTCTTTATCATTCTACTCATATTTTTCCAGACGTATTTTTGTTTTAATTTGTTAATTGTTCTTTTGACACCTGCATGTCCTCCGGTGTGTGGTGTATCGTGGTAAACTTTTATTAATTCATCCATTTTATTTCTATCTGTAATTCTTTGAGGTGCTTCATAAATTATTATCTTTAAATTTGTTTGCATATTTTCTTTATTATTTTTCTGCTGCAGCTTATTGAATTCATTTTTAAATTCATTCACATCTACATGTGTGAATATACTATCATTAATCTCTAGCGCTAGATTCTCTATTTTTTCCCTTTTCATAATTAATATCAGCTTGTCCAGTGTATTCCCTAAGGCGATACTTGGATTTTTACTATATATTACTAGGATTCCTCTTTTATTCTTTTTATTCAATTCAATTATTCGCAAACTATCATTATTTTCTTTGTAGTCAATACATTTTTTCTTTATTTTATCACGTGATTCTTTATCTTCGAATGACAAGGTTCTCATATTTCTTATTTCAGATATAGAGGTGCAGTTCCATGAATACAGCGTGCACTCCGTTTCCAACTCTGCGGTGTTTTCCTATGTTTTGTAATTCTCTTTTCTTGTCATAGCCCTCGTTTTAACTGTATTTACCGTGGATGTCGGTATCATCGCTTTAAGCGTGTCTGAGTTTACTTCTATTCTAGATAATGCGTCAGCGTTTGCATTCATCTTTCCTTGTTTATAAATGATTTGGAAATCATAGTCAGATAAGTCTAATCTGATCCTTGTTAGTTTTGATGACGGATTTTTGTGCGTGAACAGACTCACTAATGGCCTGTGGTCTGTCACCACTGTGAATTTTCTCCCATAGACGTACGGTCTAAAAAAGTTTATGGCCCAGTGTATACTTAGCAGTTCCTTTTCAATTATTGGCTTGTTAATTTCGTATTTATTTAATGTATCGTATTTATTCTCCCTGTGATAACACAGCTCCCAATGCGTAATTCGATGCATCTGTTGTTATTATGAATGTCTCTTCAAAATTTGGGTATTTTAATATTGGTGGATTGATCAGCTTGTTTTTTAATGTTGTGAATGCCTCTTCACATTCTTTAGTCCATTCGAACGTTGTGTTCTTTTTGTTTAAATTGTTCAATGGTTTTGCGATTTCTGCGAATTTTGGTATAAATCTTCTATAGTAGTTACAAAATGCTGTAAATCGTTTAGCTTCATCAGCATTTTTCGGTATAGGATAATCTTTAACTATATCATATTTTTTCGGATCTGTTTTTATGCCTTGACTTGTTATTAAGTGTCCCAAATAAGTTACTTCGGTTTGTAAAAAATTGCATTTTCTTGGATTTAATTTTAAGTTGTATCTTCTCAATCTTTCTAAGGTTTTGATCAGGTTCATATTGTGGTGTTTCAAGCTACACCCGAATATAATTATATCATCGACATATAGGAATGCTTCTGCTTCTAGACCAGCTAGTGCTATGGATAACATTCTTTGAAAGCTATTAGTTGATATTTTTAAGCCGAATGGTAATCTTTTAAATTGGTAATGACCTTTATTTGTTGAGAATGCTGTTAATGGTCGTGAATCCTTCTCGAGTTCTATTTGGTGGAAAGAACTCGCCAAATCCAGTGTTGTAAAATACTTTGTTCTTCCGAGACTGTCTAATATGTCGTCCAATCTCGTGAGTGGGAACTTATCATCTACTATCTTCTTATTGAGTTGTCTGAAGTCAACTACAAGTCGATATTTGGTATTTTCTTCTTTACGATTAATAGAGGTGCATTGAATGAACTTGTCGATCCTTCTACTATGTCTCCTTTAATTAGTTCTTCTACTTGGTTATTTATTTCTTCAATTTGAGATTGAGGTAATCTATAATTCTTGATATAGACTGGTGTTTTATCCATTGTAGTGATGGTTTGTTTGTAGAAATTATTTGTTGTAAGATTATCTCCTTTTAAATGAAAAATATCGGAATATTGTTCACAAATTTCCAAAATTGATTGTTTTGCTGTATCATCCAAGTTTTCGATTTTTAATTCTTCTAACAGTTTCGTGTATCTTTCTTTTTCAAGATTCTTCATTTTGCTGTCTCGTACATTCATAATTTCATAATCTCTGAGTGGTACTATCCTTGGTGAGATATTCTTGACTGTTATCTCATGATCAAGTGTGTTGAGAATTTTTATATGTGTAATGCCTTTTTCTGGTATTATTGAATTGGCTATGAATACACCATCTTGTATCTCTTCGTCTAGGATTACACTATCTTCAGCTACGTTTAAATTTATTGCTTTCATCATCTGTGTACGTGCTGGTATTCTAAAGTTGTTCTCTTCTCTCAGTTTGGTTCTTATTGGTAGTAAAATTTCTGTGCCGTTTATATAAATTGCTAAAGTATACGTTTCGTAGTCTATCATACATAAGTTGTTTCTTAGGAAATCTCGTCCTAGTATTCCATCAGTTCCTAGTGGAAATTCTTCACTTACTATGTGAAATTTTTGCTTAATTTTCTCGCCATCAAAATCTAACGTTGCTATAATCGTACCTAAAGTGTGCGATTCATCTTTTGTTACACCAATTATTTTACGAGTATCGTCTGTTAACTCTATATTTTCTTTTAATACGTTCTCTTTAAGGAGTGAAATATCAGCTCCAGTATCTATTAAAAATGTGCTACTTATAAATCTAGTTACATTATTGTGAATAATTATGAAATTTGAAGTGCTATTATTTATATTACGTATTCTTATTGGGTTATCTATTTCTGATTCCCTAAGTCCCTCGAATCTACGTCTTCGGGGACTAGCTCGTCGTTTCCCGAGCTAATCATATTTACTTTATTAAATCTATTGTTTCCATAATTTGGAATATTTTTAAAATTCTTGTTATAGCCATTGCTATTTTGGTAATTATTTCTATTATTGCTAAATCCTTTATTACCATTATTATTATAATCTCTATTATTCGTACTACTTGTATGACCATTATTATTATATCTATATTTTTTAAAATTATTTTTCTGAACATTATTTGAGTAAGACGTTCCGCTAGTCTTAAAATTCTTTTTACGAAAACCGTAGCTTAATACCTGTGCTCTATCTTGCGTGTCAATCTCACGAGCAAGATCTATTGCGTCCTTCAAGTCTTTCGGTCGCGATGCGTATATTGTTGTCTTAATCGGTTCATTTAGTCCCGATTTGAATGTATTCAATCCGATCTGATCGTTTAATTCCGAAATCAACTCTCTTTTATCTTCACCTTTCTCCGCTATTTGAATCGTGTTTAGTTTTGCGATTAGAGTTTCAATTTTTTGTCCAAATTGATCGGCTGACAAGTTCGCTTGTCTGGCTCTCGCTAAATCAGCTTGTATTTTGGATGGAGTTAAATTAGTTTTAAATGTTTCGCGAAAAACATTTCTAAATTCTATCAGGTTAGTTGGTCTCCTTCTAGAACCTAGACTAATCTTTGCTCTTTCGGCTAATTTAGTTTGCAATATGAAATTGATTAATTTGGCTTTTTCGTTATCATCCTTTAGCGTGTCATGGATGAAACCAATTAAATTTAAAAAACTTTCCAATTCCTCGTATTTACCCTTGAATTCTGGAACGAGTTTATAGGTGGAGTTGATATCAAACGATGCCATAGTTGAGTTTTTCTCTATTTCAGTTTTCTCTATCAGTTGATGCGACTGTTCATCAATCAGTTCTTTGACTGTTGTATACTGAGTTTTGAAATTTTTCTTCACTTTCTCAAATTCTTGGCTATTGAGTTCGAGTGCTAGTGTGACTGCTAGAGTCTTGAATTTCTTTCGGATCTCTTCGAGCTTGGTTGAGAGATTCAATGTATGCTCATACGTTTTAGAGTTAGATTCGTTCAGTAACTCTTCTATTTTACGCGTCTGTCTAATCAGGTTTTCAGCTTTCGTCAGTGAATCCATTTCGGTCAGAAAAATTTAAGATCATCATCTTTTGTGTTCTATTAATTTTATTTCTTAAGAAAAATTTGGATTTAGCAAAGAAAAGATTTTTTATTCATTTACATAATATTTAGTTTTTAACCTACTTATTGTCATTAAGTTATTTACCCTAGAAAAAATTTTTGTTTATATTGACATAAATTTTTATTTTCAACCTAAAATGATATTGAAATATCATATTCGTACTTTCACATTATATAATTTTCACAATTCTTGTTATTTTAATTACTTAATAACCATACATTTAGGCGTAAACATTCAATTTTAAGTTATATACATACGGTATTTTCTATTTATTAGGCGTAAATGTTATTTATTGAAAATTTCTGTTTTTTTATCTATATACTAACAATTTTGCTTATACTGATATTTATGGAATTATTATTTTTATTTTTTGTACATACTTATTTTAATATTAATTACACTAACAATTTTGTGTAAACTTATATTTATGGGAAAAAATACATTTATTATTATTTTTTTGATTACATGAATACGGAAATTACATAATATTTGTTTTTATGAAGATTTCTTGATTGTTTTTATTTTGGAATTGCAGCGTCCTTCTTATTGGATTTCTTCAGTTCGAGCAGCTCTTTCTTTTCTTGTTTTAATTGTTGAGCTTTACGGTGGTGCTTTGCCCTTTCTTCACCCTTCGTGATGCTTATCATGCGGTAGCATTCTGCAATGTTTCGTCGGAGCTCTGCCTCTTTTCCCCTTCTTACGTTTATTTTGGTTTCTTGAGTCTTTGTTGTTTTTCTTTTAATCTGCATGCAGTTGCGTTTCTTGTATTGCTCTATGGTTATAGGGCGTGGTCCTGCTCTCGGGTCCTTCAGTAGTTCCTGTAGTGTTTGTTTTTCCATACCTTGTATGTATTCTTATTTACTGCTTCCAAGTTTTTCTTTTTGTTTTGAATTTCGCTGTAGATCCAACTGCTGATCTTTCTTTGAATTTTCTATGATGTGTGGCCTTTCAGGTTCGTTGATGGTAGGTCGCCATATGGTGGACTTATCTGTTGAGCTGCTATACTACGGCGTCCACTTATTCGTCTCAATATTTATGATGGGAAGAAAGTCTTTACAACTGGATAAACCATGTTAAACCCGTAGACTGAGGCCTATTGGGCAGACTTTCTTCCGTTAGAGGTTTTAAATTAAAACTAACACTTTAACTTTAAACTTTCGGATAAGTTTATTGATTGATTTTTCATTACAATTTTCATTTAATTTATAGTGGAATTGATAGAGGGTTTCCCCGCTATAATCCCCTCTTAAGATTACATTTATTTACATTTATTTTCATAATTAAATCGATTAACCAATTATCAATCGATTTATTATGTGAAGTTAATATCGGTCAATATTATATTAAATAAATATAATTGCCTCGTTCAGCAGGAATTTCAACAAATTTTATTTAAATTTTATTCAAGTTTATGTTTGTGATGTCATCAACTTTAATATTATTTTAAGTTAATTGGGTTTCCTTATAACATGTATATCGTGGGAATTTATAGAAATTAGATCTAGGCTTTTAAGTTGTTGATGACTTATTTAATTGTTTAGAATAGTTTGGTTGGGAGAATAACATATGTAATGTATGTCAATTGGATTAGTCGTACATATGTTACATCAGGCTGAAAGAAAGAGTACGCCCTTGGTTCAATAAAAGCCCTCGCTTCGCGTCGGGCTTCAATATGAACCGCTGGCGTAATCTTCTACTTTCAGCCCTCGATATGTAAATAACTATTACTTTACCTGACAAAACTATTTAAAAACTCACAACTACGTTAAAAATATTTTTCTGTATTAATTCGTATCGACATTTGATTTTCAATTTACTTTTTATATAATTGCATAAATGGTGAATTTATAAAATATATAATATTGATTTGATACAATCAATATTTTATATTTTATAAATTCACCCTTTCACCTGTAACTCAGATTAAATTTCTTAGCTCACCAAACCGAAAAAAACAATGTTATCAACAAAAGATTTTTAAATTTTTTTTAAAAATTCTTTAACGTTTCTAGTTAATTAAAAATAAAAGCTCTACAAACGAAATACAACTTAAAAAAAAGTAACGTAAAAATAAAATTAAAAAAGTTTTTTCCAAAGAAAAATGAACTTCTTTGAGTTTAAATTAAATTATATTAATGTCTTGTGCAATATTTTTGTTTCTCGTGTTTTTAATTCTATAAGCGTTAAGTTTTTTGTTTGTTGAACCTTGTAAGCCAGTGATTGTGATTTTTTTATAATAAATTGAGACTTCGAAGTAAATTAATATTTGCATTTAATTTATTTATGCTTTTAATGACAAAGCCTAACATTTCATAATTAAATGTCCTGATTTTAAATTAACTGACATAAAATCACCAAAAAACCTTTAAATCTCTTTTTAACCATAACAATAATCATTATATTAACATGTGTTTGTTTTTCATAAAGTAACATATGATAAAAAAATGTCTATCCCTTGAGAACTATTTTCTAATGTTGGTATTTTTTAAAAATATGTATTTTTAATGATTGTAAGTTGATAGGAAGTAATTACAGTAAAAAATATAATTATTCTCAAGAGAAATACAAAAACGGAAGATAGAGAAAAGTTTAGAAATTGAAATTTGATTAACTGGGAAAAAAGGAAGCCTCAGCGAAAACGAATGTTGAAAGTATATTTAACTACCAGAGAAGGATGTTTGTGTGTTGAGTAGATTTGTGGTTAATGAACTGCAGTCAGGTAGAATTGTAGTCGCAAGACGCAGGTTCGATTCGCCGTCAAGTCAAAGTTGTTTTTAATGAAACTATAATAACCATCAACACACATGTTTTTCAATTTATCAATAATTAACCAATCTTCATTGCGAAATCAAAACATTTGATCATGAAATGCGCTTTCGCGTCTAATCATGTTTAAAGTTGTTGAAAGTTTTGTCAGTCGTCCTTTAGCTGTCCAATGTTTTGCTTTACATACTCGACATTCTTTTCTAGATTTTAAAATAGCTTGACTGTAATTTATTCATTCTCGATACAAACAATAATATTAATATTTAGATATAGTTGGTATTAAGTGGCTTAATATTGGATGATTTTAAGTAATATGTAAGGCCGATTATCGCTAGGGTTATTAAATACCTTGATCAGGATTGGCAGGTTTAAAATATTTTAGTGTAATAAACAGGTTTCTAATTATATCCGGGACTACGAATATTAAAAAAATTAAATTCAACACAGGGCCTATGGCCCACGAAAATCTCTAATTCAATTTAGTTTAATTTATTATTTTTAGACCCAAAGTCCAAAACATCAGTAAACATGTACCTACATAAAATCAGAATAATAATAATAATAGAAAAAAAGAAAAAGAAACTTAACTTTAATGTTGAATGTAGTACTTCAAATCCTCTGGTCCAGCAAAAACATCAGCTACCCCGCTAAGAATCCAGCAAAAACATCAGCTACCCCGCTTAGAAATGTCAGCATTTCTTCCAACTTTTGAACCAAAGCTTGGTTGGTGGGTGGTTGATCAAGTTTGAAGGTGTATCCACTAAATTTTCTAAATTACTTAAATGATATTTTTCCGAGCTCAATGATATTTTTCAGAAGTACAACATACACAGTTGTTTTAGTATAGAATTTAATTTAGCATAACTGAAGGAAAGTTCAATGATAAGTTTCAAATTAATATGTTATGATAATTTTCAACTAGCTTATATATTTCTGATTTCTGTAGATGTATTTACAAAATTCGTGCTGCAAATCTAAGAAAATTCAAAAATTTGCTGTTTCTGTTTAAGTTAAAACTTAACTAACTATTTGAATCAATAGGGTTTTACAAAACGACTTGGTCTTTTAAAGAGACTTTCTATTTATTTATTTCAGTTTTGGTTTCCTTATTCAATTCAACAACAAAAATTATCCCATGCATTGAAAATCTACCGTATACAAAAAAACAAATGAAACAGACAGGAAAAAATTATTTAAACAAACCATCTCGTACTACGAACATAAGGTCCTTTAAAATTAAATCATTTATTAATATTGCGAACATATTTTAGTTCAAGCATCACTAAATTAAGTACCCTGTTAATGATGATAAGATATGCGCAGAATCAATATAATCTATTTCGTTATCTGTTCAACAAAAAAATATATATTTGTTTCTCATTAAAAAAATTAAATAAAACAAGAATCTATTATACACCTAAATACAAGATCCGTTAATTGAGTTTGAACGAAATAACATGTATTATGAAGTAATAAATCAAAAATGAATTTATTTAAACAGTGAAACGTTGTATACGGTTAGATATTATTTTTGAAATGATCTTAAGTTGTTTCATATTACCGAATGAAGGTATGATTAATATGTTGACTGTTTATTTATTTAGGTTTTAAAAGAAAATGTCCACTGATCAAATCTTTGTTGGTCGTTACATTAGTTTAAAATATTGTTTTGAACTGGTTGAAAACACATTCTTATTTTAAATTAATAACTTAAATTAATAATGTTCAAAACGTTTTTCATACAAATTTTAATATGTGAGTGGAATAAAAAAACTCGGACAAGTGCAAATATAGCTCGTTCGCCGAGGGCTCCGTGTATCTAATTTAATATTCTACGAGAATAGTTCTTCTCACAAAAAATTATTTGTGAAATAAATCAAAAACGTTGTCTTTGCAAATTACAAACAAAGTTGTTTTGAAATGGAAAAAAAATCACCTTTCATATATGACACCCCACCCGTCATGGTCAATAATATAATTTTTTCAAAATTTCTACGCTCAATCCCCGCTAAATAAAATTTCAAATGATGAGCCAACCGTTTTATTTTTTATTCAATGCTCCCAATAGTATAATCGTGAATATTTTTCATTTTTTTTCTTTTGTAATGTTCGAAGTTAAGGGGGGGAACAGGAAAAAATTTTCACTCCTTTGAAAATAAGTCGAAAACTGATATTTCGAAAATTACAAGAAAAACTGTTTTGTACTAGAAAAAAATCACCCTCCACCCTTTTTTTTAAATTCTCTATTCCCAACCCCCTCTCAATAACGTTTTAATTGATACGCCAATTACTTTATATAGTTTGTGTTCAATCTTTACAATATTTACGTTTTCGCCGCGACCACAACGACCGTCGTCGTCAAGTAGAACGGATGAAGGATCATTTTGTGCGTTGTGAACGCTTAGTGGAACGCACCCATAGTTTTTGAGAAATTCGATTCGGACGGAGACCGAGGTCTCACCAAAAGTGTACCATTTTTACTATTTTAAAGTACGGAACCCTAAAAATCTTCTGCAAGCTGGGCATTTTTTGTGAGAAATAAACGATATTGTATTGTATCGTTTACATATTTACTAAAACTATTTACTACTATTTACTAAAACGTGAAATTGCTCCACTCAACACTGATACGTCTTGTGAACAAATTTTCACTCACGAAAAACTATGTTTTCATCTCTTGTAGCAAAATGTACTTTTTTCTAGGATAGCATTTTAAAAGTTTATTTTTGTTGAGGCTACGCAGAAAACTCAACTCAACCTTTGCTACTTTCTATTACAGTTGTTAATTGCGCAGACAACCGACGACTTCATCTACTTCTTCGGACACCTTAACGACTTTCTCCTACTTTCTAAACAACTAGAAAACACGGTGCAGATGCCACAAAAATAACTACAAGGGTAAACTTTTAATCTCACACTCCAAAATTTCTCTCGTTCCCGTCATGGATATCACCAGCTGAAACAATAGCATCAGTACTTATTTGCATTTGACTCGCTCGTTTCGGAGTACCTTCCATAATCGTCATACTGATCAAGACTTTTAATTTGAATTTAATATCTTCAGTGATTTGTCTTAAATTATAGGTTTTGAACGAAAATGCACTACCAGCTACAATCTTAAATGCAACGGCCTCATAAAAATACCAACTTTATTCCACAATCTAATCTTGTTTTCCAGTTAAAACAAAACTTCGATTATCTTCGTCTCATTGCATCAAAGGACTCTTCTGACAAGGTTTTTGTGCTTTAAACCCTTAAATCATGCCTACAGTCGTGCTGATAAAACACTGTCTTCTAAAGACAACTTTCAATCTCCTTCTTCAGACATATTCACGCCTTTCTCTTGTTAATTGTGGCCGACATGACAAAAACGACTAAAAATTTAAAATTTAATGATGTTACATTGAAATTATAAGTATTATCGTTTTAATGACGATTAACCATACTCTTCTCTTTACTGCCTTAAAAAAATTCTGTCTCCACACACCTAACACGGAACGTTATGTAATTAATGTAAATTTTCAAAATGTTCTTAAAATAATAACTTTTCAATAGTTCAAATAAAGTATCGGTAATTTTAACTAAATAAGGAAATAAATTATTATATATTATTAGTCATATGAAGTTCAATCAATTCAATCCACTCTAAAGCCGGTTCTACACGATGCGGTGAACGTTTGATTCAAATGTTTGCCTCCAACGTTTGGGTCAAACAATCGACGATTGATATGGCAAATGTTCTGCTACATGATGGGACGATTGTTTGATTCAATACATTTGATTCAAACGTTGGTCAAATGTTCACACCAGTATTTTGTTTAATAATATCAGTGTTGTTTTTTTAATTAAATTGAAATTTTTTGAGGTTGTATTTGTGTCAAGTAGACCAAACTTGCTTGCAAGTTATTAGTGACCAAAAGTAAACCTAAAAGACGAAGAAGAAGATGGTGGATGGTGTCTCTAAATAAAAGCAGAGAAAGGTAAGTAATTAATAAATAATATTACACCTTCTCTTTGTTGATATCATTGGTATGCATTTTATAGATATAATGGTTTTGATATGCTAATGGATTTGATAAAAGAACCTTCAGGAAAATTCAAAAATTTCTGTCGAATGTCCGCTGAAGATTTTGAATATCTTTTGAATAAAGTTGGGCAAAAAATTGGAAAGCAAGATACCAATATGAGAAAAGCTATTCTAGTGAGAGATCGTCTGGCGGTGACGTTACGATTTATAGCTACTGGAGATTCTTTTACTAGTCTTGGATACCTTTTTAAAATATCTCATCAATCCATTAGCAAGATAATCCCAGATGTTTGCCAGGCTCTTAATGAGGTGCTAAAGGATGAAATACGGGTAAGGGCAAATGCATTTTTTATAATATTTTCTATAAATAAAATATGTAATTTTACAATGTGATTTTAAATCTTTTTATTTCACTTGTTATTGGTTACATTTCTATTTGTTTCAAATAAAATATCCATTGGAGTAGCATAAACTGTTACTCTAGATTCCTCAGCATTCTGAGAGGATCCGAGTGGAAGGGTGCAGGAGAGTTAGAGGAAATATGGCAATTCGTTGGAGATTGAGCAGCTATAGAGGAACAATTTGGTCCAAAATTAATGACTGAAGACGAAGTTAAAGATATTGGATAATCAATTTCTTTGAGTTCTGCTTCAAAGACCATATTGTCTATTTGATTTTGTAAAATTAATTGCGTTCTCTCTGGAAGTCTTCTAAACTTAGCAGCCAACAACTGTCCGTACAATGCAGGAAGGGGCGTCAATTGGGTAGGGCTGGGGGGGGCATTGGCCCCCCCCAAGGATCTGATACTATCAATAATTCAATACATCGATTCAATAAAACCATCCAATCGTGGTAGAATTATACACTATAAAAATTTCAATGCACTGTTATTTTGTAAATTCGTCTAATTTTTAGAAGAAGTAAATCTTGTAAATCTGATATACCAATTTTATCGCATACTATTAATTGAAATATATCTGATAATATAATTATTACGTTACATATTATTTTGGCCCGACTAAAGTACAGTTCACCGCAATATTCAAACCGTTATCGTTCTTTGTATCAAGGACTAGAGCGCCGCCGATACGAAAAGCGGTCGTATTGCTTCTAATCTTCTGATGAAATCAGTTTCATAAACAAAACACGATCGTTCTTCCAAAAACGCCGTGGGTGCGTATTTTGACAAAATTCTATCGTACTATAAGGTGCGCGGCATTACCGCTTTTAGAAGAACGATTGTGTTTTGTTTATAAGATATTCGTGTCTGAGCCAGAGGAAACAAAACATTTCATTAGTATAGGGCTCCTCGAGAGTTCATAGTGCAGTATTTAATATTCAAATTTCAATTGTTATTGGCGATTGGTAATTTATATAAACTTAAAAGTAAGTACACGCAGGAGAACACAACCTAATTATTTTTTTTTAATAAAATGTGTTGTGTAGTAGGAATTACAATATGTGTCACAATAACACATAAAAACCTCTTAAGACCAAGGTCCCACAACAACATACGTTCGAAGGTGTTGATGGACGTAAATCTTCCTTTATTTTGTTTTTTTATATTTTTTGTTAAAGAATGGATAACTAAACAAAAAATCCTGTCACTGAGAAAATATGATATAGGCCAATATTTTATGATAGAATAAAGAAAATAAAAGTAAATTAAAAAGTAAATAGCAAATTTTGACAAAAATCTTCAAGGAAGCAATAGCGTCTCATCATCAAGGATTATTTCACAGCTAAGATTGAGGGTGCTACCGTTGACTGAATACAGTTCATCCGCCACCACCCTTAAGATGTCACCTTGGCTTGTGATATCTCACTGCTATTGCCACTAAAATAGCAAAAATTATGTTTGGTTGGTTATAATAAAATCTAAAACGTATCCTAAACGTCAATCTTTGTTCATATTTTTATACAGTCACAAGGAGGGAGAAACTATTATTTTTTTGTGGTAGGTTTTTCTTATAGATTCACAAGAAGCTCGCAATAATTGTACAATTTTGAATCAAATGAAAAATTTACGCACATTTATGGGTAGTAAACTGCCCAGACGTCCCACGCTGCGTGGAAATGTCCCACATTTCGTTGCGTTGTCCCACGGAGAAATTTGTCCCACGAAGCGTCCCACGAAACAAATATTTCCACCACATTTGCCCGCATTATCGAAATACTCAAAAAACCTTATATCTACCTACGTACAGTTTGCGCAATATCTTAGTCAAAGCAATGGCTTCATTGTTTTTTCTTGCAGTTTGTATGATGTTATGCATATGTTGATTTAACTATATTGAGAGAACAAACCAGTGCAATATTTTTTTTTACTAAATAGCGTTTTAACTATAATTTTCATAGAAATACTAAACTCAGCTTTTTTTCACTTCAATAATTTACATTTTATTTTGCAAATATCTTTTGATGTCTAACACATCTACCTCAGCGAAAAGGTTTCTTTGTTTATAGAAACATCTCCCCGGTGTATATACGAGAGATCGAAAGTATATTATGAAAAATAAAATACAAAATATTTTACTTAAAAAGACGCAGTTTTCCGTATAAATTCATAAACATTTAAATTTTCAAACCAGAGTTTACAATTTTACTTTATTCGAGCACTCATTTAAATCCTTTGAAATAATATTAAAAAATTAAAATGTTCATAGTTGGAATATCGCTCTTACTCGTAAGAGTAAAATTTTTGTTTTATCGATTTTACTCCTTTGGAGCAGATTACATTTTCCTGTTCTTTCATTCGATTTGCAAAAGAACAAAATTAGTCATCCTTTATATTCATTTTTCTAACAATACATGAATAATTGAACGAATCATTCGAAGCATTTTACGTTGGAAAGCATCAAATTTGAAGCAAAAATAAAAGTTTTGAGTATTTGAAAGAAAATATTTATTTCAATTTAGTAGCAAGAATGATATTTTACTATTTTCACTCCTCTGTGTGGGAGTGTTATATTTTTTTAAGCTACGCACTCTAAAAGAACAAAGTAAAGGAGTGATATAAGTAGTGTTTCAAACTCTGTTTAAAACACACTTTAACTAGGTAGCTCAAAAGTAAAATTATTACTTTCTAATTTCTAATTTTTTTTCTCAATAAAGAAATCAAAATATAACGACACAAAAGTTTATTGTATTACCAGTCTGAGTGAATTTGCAAATTAACAGTGGACATTATGATATTAAAAGACATATAAATACAGATAAACATAAAAAAGCGTTGCTATAAGCGGCCAGCTCCAGTAGCTTAAACAGGTTTTGTTGTTATTTTGTTTTCTTGTTGTTATTTAACATTGACACGAACGTCTTTACTGGTTTAAGTTGAAGGAGTTCTGCGGCAAAAGTAATGTCAAACATAACCAACTTATTGGATACAGTGAAACTCGCTGGCTGGCGGTAGTGCCAGCACTAGAAAGAATTTTGAAAATGTACGAACCACTGTAAGCACATTTCCTAACGGTTGAAAAATCTCCAATTAAAATAAAATAATGTTTTGAAGAATTAAATAGTAAACAAATAGTAAAGGAAAGCATTAAATAGTAAATTTATGCACAATCTAGTTAGCACGTTTTCACCGTCCCACTTTCTCGCAATAGAAATTCTAATTAGTTAGTATTTGGAAGAATGTTTGCATTTTGTCCCACATTTTAACGATTTGACTCTGGTCAGTTTAAGGTAGACATAACTCTTTCTCTCTGAGACAAATAAAGGAAAACAAACAAACAAACAAAAAAACTGTTCGACATAAGAGGAGTCACGTAGGGATTGAAATCCCGTGGTGTTTTATAGATCCTGGGACTATGTGACTCCTAAATTTTAAATCCCGGGATGCCCGGGATCTAAAAAATCGTCTTGAAAATCCATCCTTTTTTGCAACCATCTTCATCTGCTGTCGTTTACAAATTCACTCTCTGAACAGTTACAAAGCAAAGATATAATAATTTCTAGCACAAGCGCTTTAATTAAAACTACTTTCTTGATGCTTAAACAATGCAGAGATGGTACTAAGTTTAAAATTATTTTTAACAAATGAAGGGATTTTGCAGAACTTTGCGGCATTCGCTTCAATGAAACAACACCAGTAGACAAAGATCTAGCAGAGTAACCAAGATAGCTCAAAAGCATTTTATTTTTATTTCTTAGTCCATGCATTTAAATGCTTTTAAATATATGTGTGTATAAAAATGTGTATGTAATGTTTTACGAAAAAAATCTTTTTATGTCATTTAAATTCTCGCCCCCCCCAAGGTTTTGGTGAAATGACGCCACTGAATGCAGGTGCATCTTGTAAAGTGTTTGCTTGTTGTGCTTGCGATTTGTTGGCAAGACTAGTCAAGACTTCACTTGCTTGCTTCAAATGTTTTGTAACATTTGCTTCGGTTTGACTATGTTCTACTCTTCCTCTTTTTTTTTGTAGCGGATTGTGGCAATACCACATTAGTAGATTCAAATATTTTATTTCGATTTTCTGTATACGGAATGGACTGGCTACTAGATAAAGCACTTTCTTCATCATTTATTGAAATATTTGGGTTATGAAACATTTCTTCCTCTAAAATTCCGTCAGTGGTGGTATCCTATAAAAATTGTTTAAGTTAAATGTTTACAGCACATTGCTCTTTTAATAATACAATAAATATTTAGTTGTACTATATACACATTTCTGTTTTCAGCTACCACAATCAGAGGAAGAATGGGGAAAAATAGAAAATGGATTTAATCAGCGAAGGAACTTTCCTCATTGTGTGGGTGCAATAGACGGCAAGCATGTTTTTCTTCAAGCGCCATTTAAAAGTGAATCTACGTTTTATAATTAAAAAAAGTCATTTAGCATAATACTTTTGGCTCTGGTTGATGCCGACTATTGTTTTACATTTGTTGACGTTGGAGCTCAAGGACGAATGAACGACGCTAGAGTTTTTGCTAGTACATCGCTTTACCATAAAATGATGCGAGGGGATCTTTTACTTCCACCAAACGAACCACTGCCAGGACGCCTAAAAAGTTTTCCATATGTTATCGTTGGTGATGATACATTACCTCTTAGTACCTTCATTTTGAAACCATATTCTGGAAATCATGCTAAAGGCAGTATGGAAAAAAGTTTATGATTACCGAATTTGTCGTACCACCGAATTTTTAATTACCGCATTTGTCGTTCACGAAGAATTGTAGAAAATGTTTTTGGTATTTTAGCATCTGTTTTCTGCATTTTTAGAGCACCAATGCTTTTACAACCAGAAAAAGCTGCATTGGTTTGCATGACATGTGCACTACTTCATAATTTTTTACGACGAAGTAAAACATCCAGGCAAATATATACTCCAATTGGAAGTTTGGACTATGAAGTAGATGGGCAATTCAGACCAGGAACATGGCGTCAAAATGTCCGCAACACATCATTAACCGCTCTGTCTAAAATACCAAGAAAATCATCCCAACAAGCAAAAGATGTTCAAAAGGAGTTTGCAGAGTACTTCAAAACAAACGGGGCAGTTGAATGGCAAGACTATGATAACTGATACAGTTAATATGTTTTATTATTATTAAAGTTTTTTATTTTTATATGTATTGTATGAAATAAATTTACCTCTGAACTCAAAAATGCATTTTTTTTTGTGGCGGCTTTTATGAATCGGTGGATGGCATCAAATGCAAACCAAGTAGGAACATAAACATCTTTGGCTCCAGAACCGGTAGTGTGAGAATCTCGAACTTTTTTGGTCAAAGTCCTGTAAGTGGCCATGAGTGATTCTTTTTTTTTTCCGTAACGCTTCAACTGTTACCTCTACACTTATCTCCTTTGCAATAATTTGCCAAGCATCATATACTTTGTTCCGATTTTTATGACTGGGATGTTTTGGATCCCAAAGTACTGGCAATGATTCATATAATTGTATAAATTCCAGAATTAACTGATTATTCCAATCAATTTCGGTCATTGTGTTTATTACAGTTTATTCACGCAAAATAAATGATTTATAATTATTAATATATAATGGATGAAAAATTCTGAAATAGTATATATTACACAAACTTAAGATAAAAACACTGATTATGTGAAAAAATAGAATTTTTAAGGATACCGAAATCCAAAAATACTGTTTTTCTTTTCTTTTTGTTTATTAAAACAAAATTAAAAATAATTGACAAAAATTTACATATGTATTGAAAATAATAATTTAAAAATATATTACAAAACATACCTTTTGTTAACACACAATTTAATAAAACACTGACTTTAAATTTACACAATTTTTTAATTTTGACAAAATTTAAAATTTACACATAAATTGACACAAAAATCTTCCAAGTTTTATATTCCAATGTTTGACGCATCGTGTAGCAATGTTACAAATTGCATAACAAAAGCAATTTACGAAAAAAAAATCTCTTTGACTTGTGTTCAAATACCGACAATGTCCCGAACGTATTCAAATGCAAACGTTGGACGTATGACATTGGACGTTTGTAGTTCGAGCAACGGCCACACGATATGTCCAACCATCATGCGTCCAACGTTGGAAGATGTTCGTAGCATCGTGTAGAGCCGCCTTAAGATACGGTTTGGAGCAGCCATTTTGATTTGCTTTAAATAACGCATACCTTTTTTACTTGAGACATATTTTACTTCGGTCTGAAAGACCTAAGTATTACATTCATGAGCTCAAAGTGAAATTCTTACCCCCACTTTTTTTGGCATTTCTCGACGTTTTAGGACCTACTGATTCTAAAAAAGCAAAAAAAAAAAAATGTGTGTGTCTGTCGGCCGTCCGGCCGTCACAACCGACGAAATCTAGAAAACTGCGGGACGGATTTCAAAATTTCTTTTTTCTAAAAATAGGTTTACTCAATGGGAAGAGCCGAAAGGACGATGTGTTTGATAACTGTACCGGAAGTGTGTCCAAAAAATCGTCAAGTGTGTCAAAACAAGGAAATTTGCATATTTCTTGCTTAAAAAACGTTCATTTTAAGTGATTACGAGTAGGAACATTGAATTTGGAGAAATCTTGATGGTCGGGATTGGTATGTGAGACCAAAATCTAGATTATTGCATTATAAGTTTGTCAAAAAAATTTTGTCAAGTGTGTCAAAAGGAAGATTTTTATTTATTTTTTTACCCAATTTTTTGGAAAAAAAATAAAATTAATTGTTTATATGAAATGAAGTTTTATTTTTATTATTATTGAGAATTATGGCATATAAGTTGTCAAAAAAATGTTGTCAAGTGTGTCAAAAGATTTTTATTTAGATTTTTTACCTAATTTTTTGGAAAAAAAAATTGTTTGTTTGAAATTAAATTTTATTATGATTATTGAGAATTATGGCATTATAAGTTTGTCAAAAAATGTTGTCAAGTGTGTCAAAAGAAAGGTTTTTATTTATTTTTTACCCTATTTTCCTAGAAAAAAATAAAATTAATAGTTCGTATGACATGATATTTTATTATTATTATAGAGAGTTATGGCATTATAAGTTTGTCAAAAAATAATGTCAAGTGTGTCAGAAAATGATTTCATTTAATATTTTAGCCAATTTTTTGGGAAAAAAAATGTAGCTGTTTTTATGACGTAAATGTAATTTAAAATGAAATTGGACATGGAAATTTTTGAATTTGTTATAGTTTTTGAAATATTTTTGGAATTTTGAAAAAGTTTGTATTTTTGATTTTGTAATAATTTTTGCAATATTTTTAGAATTTTGGAAAAAAATTTAATTTTTGATTTTGTAAGAATTTTTGGAATATTTTTTGAATTTTGAAAAATTTTAAATTTTTGATTTTATTATAATTTTTGGAATTTTGAAAAAGTTTGATTTTATTTAATTTAACAATATTTTTGGAATTTTGATTATAATTTTTCGGCAACGTATTGATGTTTCGTGTTAGTTTTGTAGTAAGTTTTTAAACAGAGATAAAAAATACTTATACTTTAATAAAGAGTTATGTTTGATATACATCGCTGCCCAAAACTAAAAACCATGTCCTCATAAAAGTTTTTTGCCGAAAACTATATCAAAATCCTTAACCCAGACCGAAGTCTTGATATCTCAGAGCTGTGAGATTTCAGCCCCTCCATATTTTAATGATAAAATCTATCATTAAGTTCTAAAATTCAAAAAGCTCAGAAATAAGAATTTAGTTTTGAATGATGGCGATCCAAGCCTTATCCTTACATATTTGAATCGATTGTTTAATACATACATGACCACCCATGATATTTCCGCTTGTTTTGATTGTTGCTTTACCGAAGGTAACGTACCCTACGACAGCAAATATTAATGAGACCCATTGGAGATTTTCTGAAGTAGTTTTTGACTGTTTTGCATGTAACTGCAGTTGTTCTGAGTTTTATCATTGGGATATAAAAATGAAAAAAACACGTTTTGGAGATAAAAGAATAAGTGGTATGATGTAACTAAAATACATTCTTGTTTGAATTTGAAGTCTTGATATCCAATATTTTTAAAACTGGGTTAGATGCAATTATTTTCAGCTGCATTTATAAGATTTCCAACTAAGTTTTTTCTTAGCCTGTAACGATCGGCCCTGTTTGAATTTCGGATCTACAACAAGAATCAAAATCACATAAAAAACCACGCAATAACATAAACGATTAAGTCGAGTCATTTAATCTGGTTTCAGTTCAGCACTATTTATCAGCATTAAAATAAAAAACAAAAGCAAATTCATTCATGAAATAATATATATAAGCCTTCGTCATGATTAGCTCAGCAAATTACGGTAAAATTCCTTTCTATTTACCTCAAAATTTGTTGAATCAGCATTGATTTGCCTGAAAATTTGAAATTAAGCTCAACTACCCCCCACTTCAAAATCTAGCCTATGCCAATATGCGTTTTTATGATTCAGTGGTGACTACCCCATATGGTTAACAGTTATTAAACTACAAATTAAATTTTAACAGTTCGAAATGAAGTTCACATGAATTGTATAAAAGTTGTTTGATATTCTGAAATATTATTTATGATTTATAATAATATCAACCCATAAAAACTACCCTATATTTTTATTACATAAAAAAAAGTTATTTACAGGTGACAAATTTATTTAGAAGGAACCCAATCGTATAAAATTGACGTGAAACATGAAAACCCGGAACGTAGACGTAGAGAAAGAGCGGGTGTGTTTGAAGTCGGCAATCCTGAGCATCATGCTCCAACATCTGAACGTACAGCGATCTCAGGAAGAATAGACGCATCCGGAAAAACATACAAATTAAAAGCAAGACTTGTCGGAAGGTGGAGGCAACGGCCTTTCTTCATAAAGATGAAGTGGCCACCGATGAAGCTTCTGCCACCCCTAACACGACTCAACCTCTACTCTCAAAAGAAAAATTATTATTGTTTTATCTATTATATAAAACATGCCTCCACTTCTAGAGCCGT
The DNA here is from genome assembly GCA_963693315.1 of Diogma glabrata. Classification (NCBI taxonomy): domain Eukaryota; kingdom Metazoa; phylum Arthropoda; class Insecta; order Diptera; family Cylindrotomidae; genus Diogma; species Diogma glabrata. The sequence continues at coordinate 87,550,839 of OY856188.1, read as the reverse complement.
TATTCGATTAAGTTCAAACATCAGCATAGCACGGACATGTTTTGAACTTTCTTTCATATGATATTCCAATCGTTAGGATCGCTGAAAACCTATTATGATGGAATTCTAAAAGCGTAGGTACACCACTTGATTACTTTGCAAAACTTTTTGATTATTTTTGCTAAAAACAAGAAAAAAGATGCTGAGAGAAAGCGCTGGACATCGATATTATCAAAATTAGCCAAAATAGCCAAAAATAGCCAATAGCCAATAGCCAAAATAACTATTACTCCTCAAAACTGGCCATAATCGACAAAACTTAAGCGATCGCTATTTTTTCATACAAAACGGATGCACCCACAAAACATGCTACCATTTCTAGACCTGTTATTTGATTAAGCTCAAACGTTAGCACGAGACATGTTTTGATCTCCCATAGTAGGCCTTACACTCCCCAACCAGATGGTACCAGATGGTCAAGATAGTCTACAACAACCTCAACCAGAAGCGCAGGAGGCCTAAAAATAAGCGAGTTGCAACAAGGGGATGATTCTACCTTTTGCTCAGGGGATGATCATCAATATCTGGAATTCTATGTTATCGTACTAACCCTCGTAAAGAGAAAACCTACTTTGCCATCAAATAAAACTTTGCTGGTTTCTTTGCCAGTAATGATTACGTCATATAAAGTAGATGTAAGGACATTGGTCATCAAGTTTACAATTGTCCTCAGAAACAGTTCTAACTGTACTATTATCGGTGTGGTAGAATGGATATCCTCTACCGGAATTGCGTAACTTCTCATTCGACGCTAAATTAAAACTGCAGACCGGGAGTACGGCTAATGGGAGCTACACATCCAGGCCAGAGACCTACAACTTCGAGAAGCCGAGTGAACGATATGGCCGCTAAAGTCAAACGCTACCACGGTTATCTAAGGCTGACAAAAATTCTTACGAAGGCTTGTGTCTCTTCTATCATTTCAGGGATCAAAGATCCTAGACCACGTCTTTCTGTTAACTTATATAATAAAAATATGATTGAAGTTTTTGATACGGAAGTCTTCGTTAATAGTCCCTGGCGCCTGTCCTTGACGAGCCCAAAAACTTTTGTTCTGCGATTTTTGTCGATTCGGCCCCTTTTTGTTCGGCAAGCTGTAAAAAAATGCCGATTACACGCGATCTTGTATATTTGATACCACAATTTTTTTTTGAATATGGGTGGTGGAAATTTGTTTTAGAACACGAGGGTTAGTTTGTCCGACAAAAATGTGTCTCCTATTGTCGAGTACGACAACTGACATTTTGGTATGTTTGGGTTGTCGGACTAGACAAAAGCAGGCAGATTTTTGTCGGACATGCTAATCGTCGTGTTCTAAAACAAATTTCCAACTCAAGATCCATGGCAATCGGCATTTTTCGGAGCTTGTCGAACGAAAAAGCGGCTGAATCGAGGAAAATGGCAGAATAAAAGTTTTCGGACTCATGGAGGACAGGCGCCTCACGAAGTATAAAATATGTGGTAATCATCAAATGAAATTGGCGTGGGCCCAGGGACTATAATATTTTGGTAAGAAATTGTCTGGATCTCAGTAATAGAAATTTGATGGTTTTTCATACTGAAAATTTACCTCGTACATTCACACAGCGGACGGTACGGTACAGTCAATCAAATATGGGGATATGTCGACTTACGTATAACTCTATTAATATGGCTCCACTCAATCTATTTGATTCTATATTGTTCTTAATTTACGTGAAGAATTGTTCCTGGGGATTGATTTGTGGGAGGACATCATTCCTTCCTTTGTCATTGACCTTTAACGAATTGAGTCTGATAACTCTAATATGCATGACCTCACCTCTGACCAGTCTGAGGAACTTGAGATAATTAGATATCCCTAACCTTCCTTTTAAGTCTCCGATCCCGGAAATACCTATATAGTTGAACATGTCATCGTTGAATATGTCATCTAAACAGATGCATTTCCTCACCTCCCCGGCTGTTAAACGGAAAATTAATGCGGAAATTGGCGAATGCTTCAAATGGGAGTAATAGAGAGTAGCGCAAGTTCTTGGTATTCGCCATCAGTGTTGATTAAAAAATTTACCGTTAAAATCGATTGTGTTTAGACGCAGGTTGTGTTAGTGTACTGACCAAGAAGGATGCCTAAGCTCTTTCCTTGATCAATGGTCTTAGGTCGCTTAAACAGATCGAATTCCATATCGAGAATCTATCCCAGGGGTGATTTCTGGCAAATTCCTTTATCAGAAGAATCCAGAGTAAATGCCTTCACAATGCTTGAGAGACAATTGTATCAGTTCAAGTTTAGGCCGTTTGGACTTTTCACCCTAGATGTGTCGGCTAGTGCACAAGGTGATCAGGTTATCAGTATAACGTGCATGTGGTCGTCTATTTGAACGACTTATTGGTGGTCTCATCCACATTCCAGGAATAAAGGGAACATCTGTCCAAAGTGTCTAGTCTTATAATTATATAAAAAATTGCGAGTAATTTTTCAAATTAAATTATACTTTTGTGTGAACTGTTAAACAATTCTTAAGTGGAAGCATGTCTCATTTCTAGTAGTCTTCTTCCAATTTTTTTTTATCGTCAAGTCATGCCGTTCACATTTGAAATAAATAAGAATGAAAACTCAAAACAAAGTTTGTTTTCACATTTCCAAAGTTTACCAAACATGTTATTATGTATGTTTCCAATCATTTCATCTTCAATTTTTTTAAAACGTTTTATCATACTTATCTACAGTCTTACAATCACTCACACACAACAACTGTCATAAAAACCCAATCAACACCAAACATACATAATATAACATTTACAAAACGTAATTCAATTACTGACACAAAAACTCGATTTATCGCCGACAAACATCAAGAAAAGCTTACCCAAAGTAACACATACGTATTGCAAAATGGATTGCAAGAATCACAATGTTAACGCACACAAACTTGAGACATAAAAATTTCAACTTTTTCTCATTTTCTTATCTCTAAGTTTATTGACGTTTGCTTATCGACAATCAAATCCCATCAAATTACTAGTAATAAATTGACTTTTATTTTCTTATGATTTTCAAATGTGATTTTAACTTCGAATATTGGTTTTTGGACAAGCTTAAGAGTTTTTTTTAAAAATTGACCTTCAACAGGATTTAGAATTCTTTTGTTGTTGAATTCTTTCATTGAATGTATACCTGAAACATAAGTAATCATTCCTTAAAAATGTAATTTTCAAAATACTGTGTCTTGTGGTTAGAGTTAACATATAAGGCAATTACACTTCACTCAGTTGCCACAGTTGATTAGACTCTAAAAAAGAGTTTTTGTTATTATATGTATATCAAAAACTCGTTTCTATCTCATGAAAGAATTTTATATCCACATAAAACTAAAAATTCCCGCTAAGCACCTGAGCCAAATTCTTCCATGGCATACCTTACTTCCCATTTCATAAGAACAAAATATTCACTTCAACTTTTAATTCATTCGCTTTTTCCTACATTCAATTTTAATTTAAAATATCTGACAGGATTAATTACTTTTTTAGAAAAAAAGAAATTAATGCTATAAATTATCTCTACGAAAGAATTTTTTATTTTGCCTCATTTTTTCTTTGAATTATGCACATCTCAGAAAAATTAAAGCAACAAATTTTGTTGTCCAAGAGTTTTGTAACATTTTGTACTATTAGACTAATGTTTCTCCAGTTTATTACGAAAAATGTCTATGTTTTTTGACTAATTTTGGTTTGTGTTTATTATAATTGTAATTTTATATGGTAATTAGAAATGATTACTTTTTCATTTTATTTAATCGTAAATAAATGTAAATCTACGTCTACCTCTAAAATGAAACCAAAGAATTACTCGACTTGATTCGATGCAGAACTAGTGGATACAAGATGTTAGGATAATGAAAATGTTATATTCTTTTACAAATTTAAATAACTCAGATAATAAATGCGTTGAGTTTTATGTGTTGTAACAACCAACAAAAGTCTGATCAGTGGTCATTTTCTTCTAAAATCTAAAAACAAAGAATCATCATGTTAATCATACCTGCATTCCGTACTATCAAACGACTTAAGATCATTTCATGAATAATATCTGACCGTTTACAAAGTTTCACTGCATAAATAAATTAATCTTTTAGCTTATTTCGATGTATAATCGATGGTTGTTTTATTTCTTTTTTATGAGAAACAAATATGTTTGTTTGTTAAACAGATAACGAAATAGAGTATATTAATTCTGCGCAGGTGTGTTGATCTTTCCATCATTAATGAGATATTTCATTTTGTAATGTTTGAACTGAAATGTGTTCGCAATATTAATAAATGATTGAGTTTTGAAGGACCCTATTGTTATGATTTCATTGTGTGAAACTGTTTGTTTGAATATTTTTCTTTATCTATTTCATTTGTTTTGTTTTAAGTAAAACTTCTTTAAGGCTCAATATGACAAGTAACTCAAACTATTTTTCGGCGGGAGGTAACGTTTTCAAACGGAAATGACGTTCAGTAAAATAAGTACATAAGTACAGAAATCCAAACAACAATAAAATAATAGAGGCAAACGAATATTATTTTCGGGTAGTATACGATACAATTCGATTATGTGTCATGATTTTTTGGAATGAAATATTAATAGATTATCATTTGTTAAGGTTGTTGTATTTTTTTATTCAGTCTCATGCTAAATATTATATGAGTTAGACGTGTCAATTTTAGTTACTTACTTATTGAGTTTCGGTTTTTTTTTATTTAAATTTTTTTCTTTTTTTTCATTCAAACAATAAAAAATAAAGTTCGTGTAATCTTTACCAGCGGTTGAATTAAAATTTTTTGACTACTGTGGCAGGTATTACTAAAAAGATTAAATATGAAATTAATTTATCATATTGAAATTTAGAGTAGTATTTATTGATATTATAATTTATACATGTGCAATAAAAAGCCATATATACATAATGTATTACAAAGTCAATTCAATTATTATCATTATTGAAATAAGAAAGCAGAGATTTATGATAACTAAAGTGAGAAACATAAACTTTACTTTGCAAACTGTTGTTGAATTAAATTGACATGTATTCATCGTTAAGTTTAATTCAACATTTACATTATGTACATATGCTTTTTTATTACACGTGTTGTAAATTATAGCATCAATAAATTTTACTCTAAATTTCAATATGTATAACCGGCAGGCTGGGATTAAAGATGCTGGGTGATTGACTTAGCCTCCGAACATTGGAAGACAAGAGATTGTCCATGAAATTGGAATTAAATGGGACATTGAAGCGTCTACAGCTAAGTCTTTCACCCAACTGAATATCTGAAAATAACCCGCCGGAAATATAACAAATATCTGGATGCGTTTTCGTGTAGCCACAGGCAGTCATTCCACGACTTTTGCTCAGACTGGGGTGGGGTTTGGCTACACGCATCTCGATGTAAGGGACTGCCATATAGATATTAATCAAACAAAATCAATTCGAAACCATGACGGTTTACGAACAAAACAGGGAGCGCAATTCATTTTAACAGGGCAAGTATGGAAACGTTGGGAAGAAGGGAACCCAGAGGTTTGACGAACCTCATCTCACACCATAGTAATTTAAAATTAACACATATTTAATTTATACATTTACAAAAAAAAAACAAAAAAAAACAGTATACTAAACATTAATTTTCCTAACTTAATGCTAAAAAACTAAAATATAAAAACTCATACCTTACAATATCTTGAGTTTCGATTGGGTGGTATTGTCCGCACCAAGGTTTAGTTGTTATGATATTCTTCTTTATTCCACCTTTCCGTTGCAAAATTACCTCCGTTTCTTACAAAAGTGGTAATACTTTCTATTTCATCCGCAGGTTAACCAATCTCTATCTTTTACTTCATAAATAAGAGACATTACATTTCTACGTAACAATCAGTTTTATACTTTTATTTTATAACATTTGTTTTCATTTTACAGTAGATTTAAAATTAAAGGTTCCAAACTTTAGGACACTAGTTACTGAACTACTAATGGTTATCGAGAGTAATAGCTAATTATTGGACTATTAGACTCGTATTATGAGAACAACGATTAATTGTGAATCATTAATTTTACTTTGTTCTGTTATATTATAGGATTAAGATCCAAAATTTTAACTTCACATTTATATTGTATCATCTATTTTATATTTCTTAAAAATCGTTTTATTGTGAAATTTATTATGGATTGTAATTATCATTTATATAGTTAAAAGAAATCACACAAAACACAGAACACAACACTAACAAAACAGAACCTTATAAAATTACTAATAAACGGTACCGATCAAAACTACAAAAAAAAATTTAGAAATTCTAATGGAACATTTGTCCATTACAGAATTCTTAACTCGACTTACTATACCGACACCAAAACACAAACTTTACTAACTACTGAGGAATCCAAGTGAAACATTTGTTCACTTCAGAATTCCTGACTCGACTCCCCGATTAAACCAATAAATTTTTATTCCATTAGTATAAAAAGAATTGTTTTAAAAATTTTTGCCAATTAATTAAAAACAATATAATAAAATTTGTAATTTGATTGGTTTTCAAATTACAATCAAATAAAATTCAATTTACTTACACACCAAGGTTAATGAAACTTAATATCGACACATTAATTAGTTTAACATAATTCATGTGTCGTCAGTTAGTTCATTTACCTTCGTTTTGTGTAATGAATTTGCAATGTAATACAATGCAAATATTATTTCCATCAAATTTTATAGATTGTAGAATGTCAACCAATTTTCATTTTCAATTTTAGATAAATTTGGAAAAAGGTTTTTATGATTTTGAAAAGTTATCCGATTATGGGGAATGGGGAAAATGTGACGAATGGAAGGAAGATTGATATTGAAAATCTTCCATCCGGCACATATGACATATTTATTTTACATTTAATCTTTTTAGTAATACCTGCCACAGTAGCTAAAGAAGTTTTACTTCAACCGCGTGTAAAGAACCTAATTTTTTTAAACTTTTTTATACGACGTATTTTCAATGCATGGGTAATGCTTGTTTGAAAAATGAGACAACTAATCACAATGATGAGATAAATAGATTTATTTTTTTTTGGAATATAAAGTCGTTCTGTGAAAACGATTTTATTTATAATTTTACTCAAGTTCCAAGAGAAAAATAAAAAAAAAGTGTTATCCCGGAATAAACAACCTGCTTATAACTGTGTAACCGCAAAGAAAACAATCATAATGAAATCTGAATCCAAAAACTGAAACTCAAGAGAACAGATTAGTAGTGATTGTGAAAGAACCGTCAATAGTTAAATTTTGACTCAGTAAATAATGTAGTTGCCATTCAACATCATTTAAATTGATCGTTAGGTAAGGAATATGCAATAAACTTTTCATTTCTTTTCACAATGTATACTTGCTGATTGCTATATGTAATTGAAGTCTAATTCTTAGGTTACGTACATAGTTGGTGCTGTGAGCGGTGCTGTTTCGCGCTGGAGCAAAGTAATTGAGTGTGCACAATAATATTTTATGCGAAGCTATATGCTTACACGGAAATCGATGTAATTGGTTATTTTTACACACTTTTATTTAACTTGACTTTTGACAGTTGTGATAGTTACTCTTTTGTGATCTATTTTTCAGTAACTTTCCATTATCTGATTGATCCCAAATTTAAAAGACAAGTTTGTTGGAGCAATCAGAACGTATTTCTAAAAGTTTTAAAGCGAAAAACTTCATAAAACTGAAAATAAAAAATCATATTTTCCTCCATTCTATAAAAGCCTTAACAATTGCACTGAAATCAACATAATCTGGTTGATTCATTTTGAGCGTAGGAATTTTGGTAATACTGTGTATATCAATATAATCATGGATATCATACACATTTGTGTCTTTTTTATATGGAAAAACGACCTTATATTAAAAATAATGGATTTAAAAAAAAAATCAAAATTTTACTTTTTGTTGTTGTTTTTATTAAGCTTTAATTTTTTTTATTCATGATTCGTTTCAATAATAATAGTTATTTATATCAGTTAATAGAATGCGCTGCAGCAAATCGAAAGAAAATTTTTATTGTGTTTGTCAAAACTTTCTATATCCTAAATCTGATTGTTTTTTAGCACAGAAAAACCATAAACAATATACGATATTACACAAATTTAGAGGTTCAGCATATGAAAGATTCATTGTATTTTGCATATGTTTTGTATTTTGCATACAATCAGACTAGAAATAGTGACGGTTTTGATATTTGTATAAAAGAATTTGACGTTCCGGTTTACATTGTAAATCCGCTACAGATAAGAGATAATAAAAAAAATTACATAGGTTACAATGAAACAACTTTAATTTGTTTATAAAGTCTTATTGACTAAATATTAAACATAACTAGTCTTAAGCATGTCTTAAGTATAGTTTTCAAGTATAAAAGTACACGAAAACTGTAAACATTTTCCATGCAACTATGTGTTTGAAAATTCAAATAATTTTATTTAGTTTTGTGACCTAAATAATACATGTTTTATACTATGCTTGATATATATGTAGTAATGAATTTTTTTAAAACAAACTTAAATCGGTTAATACCAGCTAATGTAAAATTTCTGAAAATAAAAACGCCATCTCATATGTAATAAAAGAACTAAAAAACAATGAGTAAAGAACGTAAACAATGTAGATCAAAGTAAATTTGAGTAAGTATGATTTTCAATGGAACGCACCTAATATATATATTTGATTATATTTTAATTCACAAAAACAATCAAAACGCATCAGTTTCAAAAACTGCACAGAACAGTTTCAAAGCGAACCCCTTGCGAATATGTGAATATGTGTTTGTGAACTACGATTCCAACACCGATTTGCGCACTGCACCACTTACAGCTTTGACTTTGTACGTTAAGGCTACATACAAAACACCTAACATAACAAAAATATGGACATGCTTTTTTGTTTAAAAGCCACATATTTTTTTTTTTTAATAAAATGTGTTGTGTTATAGGGTTTACAATATGTGTCACAACAACACATAAATACCTTTTAAGACGTAGGTCTAGACCTAGGTCCCACAACAACTGGCGTTCTAAGGTCATGATGAACGCTTTTTTTAAACCTCTCCGGGTTGAAGTCACCTGAGACTTAAGATTCCGGCAAACTATTCCATTTGTATGCAGTTCGGACAAAGAAGTCTTTCTGCGATCTGCCAGTATGACAGCGTGGGATCTCGACCTTTTGACTGGTTGCGGTAGCCGATTGTCGAGTGGAACGGGGGTAAGAATAAGTTTGAGGCATGATGCTGCTGATTTCATCTGAGCACTGTTGATAACGATATTTGTAAAAAACAACGAGGTCAGCAACAGTGCGACGATGTTGTAGGGAATCAAGTTTTGATGTCAAAGTTCGATCACCCACAATTTGTATAGCCCGCTTTTGAACAGAGTCCAAGAGGGCCAAGATGGAAACAGAAACAGCACCCCAAACTTGACAACAGTACTCCATACAGGGACGAATATAGGACTTATAAACATGGAGCAATTGGTATACGTATAGTTGTTGTATACGTATAGTTGTTGCCTGAAAACATTCTAATTCACAAATTATTTAAAAAAATTAAAAATTCTTGTTTTTAGTTTAATATAAAATAATTTTATACCGAAAGAATGTGATGATTTTCAAAAATCAAACCATATTCGAGATATATAGCAAATTTTTACTCTTAATCGGAAATTCCTTTGCATATTGTTATCTCGTTACAAAATGTTTAACTTTTCCTTAGAACACAAATATTGGAATTTTAAATCATAATTGATAATCAATAACAAAAAAAAAGTAAAAATCCAATTTTTTTTATCGATATAGTAACAGCAAAATAAAAACAAACTTTAAAGATAAGAAATAAGGAATTGAGATAAAGTTGAACTGTTTAACGATGAACGCACCTAATATAAATATTTGATTATATTTTAATTCACAAAAAACAATCAAAACGCATGCTATTCAGTTTTAAAAACTGCACAGAACAGTTTCAAAGCGAACCGCTTGCGAATATGTGAATATGTGTTTGTGAACTACGATTCCAACACCGATTTGCGCACTGCACCACTTACAGCTTTGACTTTGTACGTTAAGGCTACATACAAAACACCTAACATAACAAAAATATGGACATGCTTTTTTGTTTAAAAGCCACATATTTTTTTTTTTTAATAAAATGTGTTGTGTTATAGGGTTTACAATATGTGTCACAACAACACATAAATACCTTTTAAGACGTAGGTCTAGACCTAGGTCCAACAACAACTGGCGTTCTAAGGTCATGATGAACGCTTTTTTTAAACCTCTGCGGGTTGAAGTCACCTGAGACTAAAGATTCCGGCAAACTATTCCATTTGTATGCAGTTCGGACAAAGAAGTCTTTCTGCGATCTGCCAGTATGACAGCGTGGGATCTCGACCTTTTGACTGGTTGCGGTAGCCGATTGTCGAGTGGAACGGGGGTAAGAATAAGTTTGAGGCATGATGCTGCTGGCTTGTTTAAAAGCCACATATTTTTTTTTTAATAAAAAAGCGTGTTATAGGGTTTACAATATGTGTCACAACAACACATAAATACCTTTTAAGACCTAGGTCTAGACCTAGGTCCCACAACAACTGGCATTCTAAGGTCATGATGAACGCTTTTTTTAAACCTCTGCGGGTTGAAGTCACCTGAGACTAAGGATTTCGGCAAACTATTCCATCGGCAAACTTTCCCTTCGGACAAAGAAGTCTTTCTGCGATCTGCCAGTATGGCAGCGTGGGATCTCGACCGTTTGACTGGTTGCGGTACCCGATTGTCGAGTGGAACGGGGGTAAGAATAAGTTTGAGGCATGATGCTGCTGATTTCATCTGAGCACTGTTGATAACGATATTTGTAAAAAACAACGAGGTCAGCAACAGTGCGACGATGTTAAAGGGAATCCAGTTTTGATGTCAAAGTTCGATCACCCACAATTTGTATAGCTCGCTTTTGAACAGAGTCCAAGAGGGCCAAGATGGAAACAGAAACAGCACCCCAAACTTGACAACAGTACTCCATACAGGCACGAATATAGGACTTATATACATGGAGCAATTGGTATACGTATAGTTGTTGTATACGTATAGTTGTTGCCTGAAAACATTCTAATTCACAAATTATTTAAAAAAATTAAAAATTCTTGTTTTTAGTTTAATATAAAATAATTTTATACCGAAAGAATGTGATGATTTTCAAAAATCAAACCATATTCGAGATATATAGCAAATTTTTACTCTTAATCGGAAATTCCTTTGCATATTGTTATCTCGTTACAAAATGTTTAACTTTTCCTTAGAACACAGATATTGGAATTTTAAATCATAATTGATAATCAATAAAAAAAAAAAGTAAAAATCCAATTTTTTTTATCGATATAGTAACAGCAAAATAAAAACAAACTTTAAAGATAAGAAATAAGGAATTGAGATAAAGTTGAACTGTTTAACGATGAAAGTTTGTGTACGTTAACATTGTGATGCTTTCGATAAATTTCGTTATAAGTAATCATTAGTTTGTGGAAGTTTTTTTTCTAACATTCGATTAAGTGGTGTTTTGTATGACTATATTTGGATTTAGTTTTTGAAATTTTGATATATAGTGTATATTTTGTTTTAGGTAGATTTCATATAAAAATCTACCTATTGCAATGGGCTTCATCTCGGAATTTCTGGAAAATTCAAACGACTATATATGATAAGGAGACGAAAAAACAAATATATATATATATATATACATATATATATATATATATATATATATATATATATATATATATATATATATATATATATATATATATATATATATATATATATATATATATATATATATACATATATATATATATATATATATATATATATATATATATATATATATATATATATATATATATATATATATATATATATAAATGATATGAGATATAACGAAAACGACCGGCACTCTCACGGTCGCATTTGTTGAGGTAGATCAAAAAAATTTCTGTAATTATGTGTTCTAATAATATCTTGGACAAGTTCGTGAATCAGCAAAATCCGACAAGTGGTTAAGAAACTAGAGGTTTTTTTCTGAAAAAAATTGATTTTTTAAAACCGTTATAACGGCCGTTTGGATACTAATATTTCAAAAAATTTAACAAATTTAGAATTTTTGGAATCTTTTTTATCAATTTGTTTTAAAAATTGACCTCTGCAGTTAGGGGTTTCTGAGTGAGCAGCTCCAACAAAAACGTTTGCAAAAAAATTTTTTTTTGAAACAACCGGCATTCTCACGGTCGCATTTGTAAGGCCAAATCAAAAACCTTTTCTAAAAATGTGCGTTTTATTAATATCTTAGACAAGTTCGTAAATCAGCCCAATCGAACACATTGTTAAGAAACTAGAGGCTTTACACTAGAAAAAAACTCTGTTTTTTAGATCCGTTATAACGGCCGTTTTCATTCTAATATTTTTAAAATCTTCATAAATTTAGAATCTTTGAAACCTTTTTAATCAGTTCATTTCAAAAAAAAGACCTCTGCAGTTGGAGGTTTCTGAGTGAGCGGCTCCAACAAAAAAGCTTGTAAAACACAAAATGCGTTTGAATCAACCGGCACTCTCGCGGTTGCATTTGTGGAGCCAGATCAAAAACCTTTTCTTAGAAATGTGTGTTTTATTAATATCTTAGATGATTTCGTAAATCAAAAAAATCTGACACATGGTTAAGGAACTAGAGGCTTTATACTAGAAAAAAAAGTGGTTTTCTTAATCCGTTATAACGGCCGTTTGGATACTAATATTTTTAAAATCTTCATAAATTTAGAATCTGTAGAAACATTTTAATCCGTTTCTTAAAAATATAAACCTCTGCAGTTAGAGGTTTTTGACTTGTTGGCTTCAACAAAAAAGTTTGCAACAATCCCCAACTACAATTTCCAAAAACCTTATAACAGTCAATGTCAACCTTATAACAGTCAAAAAAATAAAAGATTTGAATAGAAGAAATAAATTTTTTTTCTTAGAAATAAACTATTTTGATATTTTGCAGTAATTGCGGTTTGTAGGTTTGTGTCATGTAATTGTAATTGTAGGTTTGTGTCATAAATTGTCACACACATGTTCTGTGGTAGATTTGATATTTGTTTGTTGCAAAATTGGATAGATATAATTTTGCTTATAGGTAGCTAATTTTCTGTTTAAAATTTGTTCGATATATCTGTTTGAAATTAGTTTGTTTTGTTTAAACTAATCTGATGCACCAGATTTTACTGGCACACAAAACTGTCTGATCTCGAAATCTACCTATTTCTAGCGGATATACGTGCCGCTTGGACTTTTTTTTATTTCTAGTGTGTGACAAATATGTGCTGAAAGCTATTTGTATTAAAAAACAATTGTAAGTTTTGTTAAGTATTGTTTTATTTAATATGATAGGCGTTTTATAAAAATTAAGGTAACAGGAGTTTGTATAACGATACCAAAATGTACTTCATTTCACGCGAGTATTAAATTTATAACACGTGAGTAGCGAGGGCTGAAATCTTACTTGTACGCCAACGCCATTTTTAAGAAAGACGAAATTTCTTCTAGTCCTCCTTGTTGATTTGTTTGTTTTACGTCGGGACAATCAGGAAAGATTTACTCTTCGTTTTAATATATATTTGAAATTATGAAATGGAGTACTTTTTGTAGTTAAAAATTATAATGAAATAGTTTAGCTGTATTAAAAATTATTTTTAGGGTTCCGTTTTTTATACGGAACACTATTGGTGAGAGTAAAACGTGTTTTTCACATTATATCGATTATCTCGTAAACTATAAATGCTATGGACTTGAAATTTGGCATGCGTATAAAACTAACCTGTTCACATGAAATGACGGATACAAATAAAACGAAAGTGGTTTTCGTCTGGTTTACAGGGCTGAGATGTGAGACCTTTGAGAAAATACATTTTTTTATAGATTCAAGTAGGGTATCATATGAAAGGGCTTTATTTCAGTATTCCATAAAAATTTATTTTGGAATTTTACACCTCACCCTTTTTTGTATAATTTTGAATAATGACGTTTTTTTCGCGTTTTCTTGCCTCGATTAGCTCCGAACCTATCTGATCGAAAATTTTCAAATGTACTTGGAATGATAGAAAAATTAGTACGTTTTTAATAAACAATATAAAAAAGTGTCATATTTCCATACTTAGATTTATTAAGAGGGTGGAAATGAGGAGGGGTAAAAACACTATTTAAAATGTGGTCAAGTGGGGTGTCATTAGAAAGAGCACTTAATTTAAAAAACAAAGCAATTTTTTTTAGAATTTTGCGATGCCCAGGTTTTGAGTTATAGTAAAAAAAGTGCGAATTTAGACCGTTCCCCCCCCCCTACGTTTCGACACTGATTGACAGAAAAATTTGTACAAATTCACAGAGTTAGGAAATTTGCTAAATTTTGTACGAAAACTATAGCGAAGTCTCCAATAATTATATTTCTGTGTGTTTAGGGGACCGGGGTAGAGGGGGTAAAAAAAAACTTTTTTTTACCCAAGCGAGTGGGGTGTCATTTGATAGAACACTTAATTTGGAATTCGCTGCAATTTTTTTTAGAATTTTGCGGTGGCCAGTTTTTCAGTTATTGTCGAAAAAGTGCAAAGCCAAGACCGTTCCCCCCCATGCGTTTCGACACTGATTGACAGAAAAATTTGTAAAAATTCACAGAGCTAGGAAATTCGCTAAATTTTGTAAGAAAACTATAGCGAAGTCTTCAATAATTATATTTATGTGTGTTTAGAGGACCGGGGTAGAGGGGGTAAAAAAAAACTTTTTTTTACCCAAGCGAATGGGGTGTCATTCAAAAGAGCACCTAATTTGGAATTCGTTGCAGTTTTTTTTAGAATTTTGCGGTGCCCAGTTTTTGAGATATTGTCGAAAATGTGCAAAGTCCTGACCGTTTCTCCCTCATGCGTTTCGACACTGATTGACAGAAAAATTTGTAAAAATTCACAGAGTTAGGAAATTTGCTAAATTTTGTACGAAAACTATAGCGAAGTCTCCAATAATTATATTTCTGGGTGTTTAGAGGACCGGGGTAGAGGGGGTAAAAAAAAACTTTTTTTTACCCAAGCGAGTGGGGTGTCATTTGAAAGAGCACCTAATTTGGAATTCGTTGCAGTTTTTTTTAGAATTTTGCGGTGCCCAGTTTTTGAGATATTATCGAAAAAGTGCAAAGTCTTGACCGTTCCCCCCCATGCGTTTCGACACTGATTGACAGAAAAATTTGTAAAAATTTACAGAGTTAGGAAATTTGCTAAATTTTGTACGAAAACTATAGCGAAGTCTCCAATAATTATATTTCTGTGTGTTTAGAGGACCGGGGTAGAGGGGGTAAAAAAAAACTTTTTTTTACCCAAGCGAGTGGGGTGTCATTTGAAAGAGCACCTAATTTGGAATTCGTTGCAGTTTTTTTAGAATTTTGCGGTGCCCAGTTTTTGAGATATTGTCGAAAAAGTGCAAAGTCCAGACCGTTCCCCCCCCATGCGTTTCGACACTGATTGACAGAAAAATTTGTAAAAATTCACAGAGTTAGGAAATTTGCTAAATTTTGTACGAAAACTATAGCGAAGTCTCCAATAATTATATTTCTGGGTGTTTAGAGGACCGGGGTAGAGGGGGTAAAAAAAAACTTTTTTTTACCCAAGCGAGTGGGGTGTCATTTGAAAGAGCACCTAATATGGAATTCGTTGCAGTTTTTTTTAGAATTTTGCGGTGTCCTGTTTTTGAGATATTATCGAAAAAGTGCAAAGTCCTGACCGTTCCCCCCCCATGCGTTTCGACACTGATTGACAGAAAAATTTGTAAAAATTCACAGAGTTAGGAAATTTGCTAAATTTTGTACGAAAACTTTAGCGAAGTCTCCAATAATTATATTTCTGTGTGTTTAGAGGACCGGGGTAGAGGGGGTAAAAAAAAACTTTTTTTTACCCAAGCGAGTGGGGTGTCATTTGAAAGAGCACCTTATTTGGAATTCGTTGCAGTTTTTTTAGAATTTTGCGGTGCCCAGTTTTTGAGATATTGTCGAAAAAGTGCAAAGTCCAGACCGTTCCCCCCCCATGCGTTTCGACACTGATTGACAGAAAAATTTGTAAAAATTCACAGAGTTAGGAAATTTGCTAAATTTTGTACGAAACTTATAGCGAAGTCTCCAATAATTATATTTCTGGGTGTTTAGAGGACCGGGGTAGAGGGGGTAAAAAAAAACTTTTTTTTACCCAAGCGAGTGGGGTGTCATTTGAAAGAGCACCTAATTTGGAATTTGTTGCAGTTTTTTTTAGAATTTTGCGGTGCCCAGTTTTTGAGATATTATCGAAAAAGTGCAAAGTCCTGACCGTTCCCCCCTATGCGTTTCGACACTGATTGACAGAAAAATTTGTAAAAATTCACAGAGCTAGGAAATTTGCTAAATTTTGTACGAAAACTATAGCGAAGTCTCCAATAATTATATTTCTGTGTGTTTAGAGGACCGGGGTAGAGGGGGTAAAAAAAAACTTTTTTTTACCCAAGCGAGTGGGGTGTCATTTGAAAGAGCACCTAATATGGAATTCGTTGCAGTTTTTTTTAGAATTTTGCGGTGTCCTGTTTTTGAGATATTATCGAAAAAGTGCAAAGTCCTGACCGTTCCCCCCCATGCGTTTCGACACTGATTGACAGAAAAATTTGTAAAAATTCACAGAGTTAGGAAATTTGCTAAATTTTGTACGAATACTTTAGCGAAGTCTCCAATAATTATATTTCTGTGTGTTTAGAGGACCGGGGTAGAGGGGGTAAAAAAAAACTTTTTTTACCCAAGCGAGTGGGGTGTCATTTGAAAGAACATCTAATTTAGAATTCGTTTCAATTTTTTTTAGAATTTTGCGGTGCCCAGTTTTTGAGATATTGTCGAAAAAGTGCAAAGTCCAGACCGTTCCCCCCCCCCCATGCGTTTCGACCTTGATTGACAGAAAAATTTGTAAAAATTCACAGAGTTAGGAAATTTGCTAAATTTTGTACGAAAACTATAGCGAAGTCTCCAATAATTATATTTCTGGGTGTTTAGAGGACCGGGGTAGAGGGGGTAAAAAAAAACTTTTTTTTACCCAAGCAAGTGGGGTGTCATTTGAAAGAGCACCTAATTTGGTGTTGCAGTTTTTTTTAGAATTTTGCGATGCCAGTTTTTGAGATATTTGTCAAAAAAGTGCAAAATTCAGACTGTTCCCCCCCCCCACACGTTTTCGACACTGATTGACAGAAAAATTGGAAAAATTCACAGAGTTAGGAAATTCGCTAAATTTTGTATGAAAACTATAGCGAAGTCTCCAATAATTATATTTCTGTGTGTTTAGAGGACCGGGGTAGAGGGGGTAAAAAAAAACTTTTTTTGACCCCAAGCGATGGGGTGTCATTTGAAAGAACATCTAATTTAGAATTCGTTGCAATTTTTTTTAGAATTTTTCGGTGCCCAGTTTTTGAGTTATTGTGAAAAAAGTGCAAATTCACACCGTTCCCCCCCATACGTTTCGACACTGGTAGACAGAAAAATTTGTAAAAAATTCACAGAGTTAGGTAATTTGGCAAATTTTGTACAAAAACTATAGCGAAGTCTCCAATAATTATATTTCTGTGTGTTTAGAAGACCGGGGTAGAGGGGGTAAAAAAAAAACTTTTTTTTACCCAAGCGAGTGGGGGTGTCATTTGAAAGAACATCTAATTAAAATTCGTTGCAGTTTTTTTTTAGAATTTTGCGTTGCCCAGTTTTTGAGTTACTGTTGAAAAAGTGCAAAATTCAGACCGTCCCCCCTCCATACGTTTCGACACTAAATGATAGAAAAAATTGGAAAATTTCACAGAGTTAGGAAATTTGGTAAGTTTTGTATGAAAACTACAGCACAGTTTTGAGTTATGGATAAGAAAGTGCTAAATTCAGATCGTGCCGCCGCCTACCTTTCGACGATGACTGACTGAAAAATTTGAAAATATTTACAGAGACAGGAATATTGGTAAATTTTGAATGAAAATCATATCGAAGACTCAAATAATTATATTTCTGTGTTTATGGGATGGGTGTGGGGAGGGAAAAAAACCATTTTTGACCCAAATGAGTGGGGTGTCATATGAAAGAGCACTTAATTTAAGAAAGGTTACAATTTTTTTAGAATTTTGCAATGCAGAGTTTTTGTGTTATTAAAAAAAAAATATTTTTAGTATGTAGCCTTTCCACACCCCTAAATTTCAACACTCGATTGACCGAAAAAATAATCAAATTTAATCCATTTACAAGCTGGTGTAATTGAATCTTTTTTAAGTTACCAAAAACATCTATGGATAATATTTAACCTGAATTAACATTTTTTTTGCCATTTTTGATCAATGTAGATTTGATTGTAATTTACTATTGACATTTACAATTTAACATTTATTTTGTTATGTGTCTATGGTCTGAAAATATAAGGACATTACAACACAACTTTTTGTCAATAATTTTTGATATTGTGTTCTTTTACATTCACGGAACCCTTGACGAGCGAATTTTTTTCGCACTTGTCTGACTTTTTTTTGTATGAGTTGTATGCATATAAAGTTCAATTCTGCTCCCTCATATGTGGGAGCGAATTACATCTTTTTCTTCCTAGGAAATAAAAAGGTAACAAAAATGTTTACGATAAATTCAAACAAATATATTTAAAAACAGCCCACTATGATAAAATTTATAATTTTGTTTTCGTTAAATGATTTGTAACGACGGGTCTATTTCGAGTTTTACTCTAAAAGAAGAATATTCATATCGAAAGAAATTCTCTAAATGATTTACTATTTTATTTCGGTTTGGTATTATTTCAGTTCTTTATATTAAAATAAACCATATCAACAAACATCAAAGCATTTATGTGTGATACAGGTTAATCAGCGAATTTTTAACAGTTTCTTAGTTATTTGCTTTGTTGCGTCGCATAAGTTGTCATACATGTTTCTTTCTGCATAAAAAATAAAAATGTTGATATTTACGCTGTCATTATTGTCTTGATAATATATGTAGGTATAATACGGTTGTTCAAATTAAAAAAAAATAATGGTTGTCTGTAGTTGTAGCGGAGAATATTTTCTCGTTTGACTAGAATTGTTTATTTTTTTTTCTTTATTTCAGTATATTTAAATTTACATATATCATAAATTCTTTAATTAAGTGTTTGAAATAGCATACAATGCACGCTGCAAATAAACGTTTAATTTTTTTCATAAAAAAGACATTTTTTGTCCGGTAGGTAATATATAATTAATTGCAAGTTTTTAGATTAAATAAAGAGTGTGTTCTTAAAAATAATATTATATAGTAATCCAAACTATTAGCTAATAAATAAATATATATGGTAATAATTTTTTTTTAAATATTCTTATATAAGTTTTCTTTAAACAAATTTTAATTTTAATTTTCTATTGACCTTGTTAAAAATTCATCTTGTTTTCTTGCTATAAAATAATGTAAGATAGTAATACTAGATTATTAACTAATAAATAAATAAATTTGTAGTATAATAATTTCTTTTTAATTATTCTCATAAATGTGTTTTCTTAAAATCAATTTAAATTTTAAAATTCTATTGATATTTATTTATTTATTCAAAAGAAAGTGCGTTAAAAATCAATAATTCGTTATAGAGAGAATAGATTAAACCACTTTTGGTGCGAAAAAATTCAATATAGTAATCAATGTTTGTTCTAGCTTAAGAGAAGTTATTCTTTAAATTATTGTTTTCAATTTTAAATACAAGAACAGCCAATTCATAATCTATGAGCTTACAAATAAGAAGAATATTTTCATTTTAAAGCAATCGTGTTGGATATTCATATGGTTAAAGCTTGATTTTTCTTGTAAATATAAATGATAATATTTACAAATTCACCTACTAAATACTTACAAGACGACATAGCTAACTTTGACAGTGGAAACCAAAATAGCAATATTGTATTTATATATAATTTTTAACAGTGTAAAATAATGTTATTATTGTATGCCGGTGTTCGCCTACAGATGGAAGACAATATGAAAAGTTCGAAAATATAAATTTAATTTTTCACATTGAGATATTTTAAACGTCAAAAAAATTATCTGTGTTTTTTTGCATTCTCGGATATATCTGTTCCGTGTTTTGTTTCATTCTCGTATATATCTCAGATCATTTATTTTCTCTGAAAACTTTTACAGATATTACAGATATTTTTTTAATCGATTGGAAGTCATCGTTTGAAGTATAAATTTAAAAAATTGTAGGTAAAGTTTCGATTAAAAATAAATATAAAAAATTTTTCTTAAAATTTAAATTTATTTAATAAATTTTTTTTAATTTTTTTTGCGGAAAAATCTCAGAAAATATATTTTATCCACGACTACTAAAGAATATATGCTTTCCATGCGTATGTCTTTCATTGTAATTGTATTCATTCCACCACTAGCGAAATAATAAATATTATTCATCAGTTCTATAGTTTATTAAATATTCCCCAAACAAATTAAAAACTTGATTTTTTGGTATAGTAATATTTTATGTTAAAACAAGAACAATCTTTCCATATTATAATTCTACTGTACGTGTGTATGAACTGAACTCGTCCTAAACGGCTGGACCGATTTGAATGAATTTTTTTGTGTGCGTTTGAGTGGCGCCCCGGATAGTTTAGATACATAAATCAGCCCGCAGAGGCGCTGCAGTCAGTATGGTCACTAAATTCCTCCTAAACGGCTGGACCGATTTGAATGAGTTTCCTTTGTATGCGTTTGGGTGGCGCCCTGGATGGTTAAGATTTACAAATCAGCCCGGCAGAGGCGCTGCAGTCGGTATTGTCACTGAACTCCTCCTAAACGGCTGAACTGGTTTGAATGAATTTTTTTGTATGCGTTTAGGTGGCACCGTCGATGGTTCAGATTCACAAATCAGCTCGGCAGAGGCGCTGCAGTTAGTTTTGTCACTGGACTCCTCCTAAACGGCTGGACCGATTTGAATGAATTTTTCGGTATGCGTTTGGGTGGCGCCCTGGACGGTTTAGATTCACAAATCAGCCTAGCAGATGGCGCTACAGTCGGTATTGTCACTGAACTCCTCCTAAACGGCTGGATTGATTTGAATAAATTTTTATGTATGCATTTGTGTGGTGCCCTGGATAGTTTAGATTCACAAATCATCCCAGCAGATCGCGATGCAGTTGGTATCTAGGTTATTTATCTATACGGCAACTAAACGGCTGGTTTATTCAGACACGATTCAATATAATTCAACTATTCTTTATCGTACTCGCTTCGGTATTAGTTACTCTTCTTTTATTGATTGCAATGGTAATTTCAACCAGTCTTTACTCATTTAACTTCATTATAAACGTTAAAAACATATAACGCATAACAAAACTTCCAACAGTTTTAACTGTTAAATGTACTAGCATTTTTTAAAAACAAAAATACGAAACAAAAATTTCCTTAGTTAATTTCCTCAACAGCGGCAAAACTAATATCTCAACCAATTTTTTTTGTAAAGAATATTAATGCAAATGTAATTTTATCTTTTTGCTAAAAATAAAAATAAAATTAGAACAAAAGAAATAAATTTTTGGTTTCATTTTAAATAAATTAAAAGATGCAGCATTGAGTTCCTCTCCTCATCAAATTCGCCAATTATTCGCCATATTATTAACGACATGTTTTTCATCTCAAGCTTCTGTCCTGTGGGACAAATATAAAGATTCCATGAGCGACGACATGCTGCATCGCATTTGGATCGCTGATCAAGATCCCAAAATCGATTTTTCGCAGGAAATATATAACAAGGCGCTAATAAAGATTGAAGATATTTGCATTCTGTTTTCAAATATGCCACTCATTTATTTTGGTATGCCCTCACCTAACCGCCCAGCAACAGACATCATTAACAGCGAGATTCAGGGCGAACAACAGTTCGCAATGCACTATGGCTTAGATGCATTCGCTTGATCCTCTCGATACAATGATGAAAAATCTAAATAATAACACCAGGCTTTTCGGTGGAACTTTACTGCTGCTGTCCGGTGATTTTAGACAGACATTGCCGGTCATTCCACGCGCTACGTATGCGGATGAAATTAACGCATGTATAAAACAATCATATCTATGGCGAAATGTCAGTACGTTACGTCTTAACACAAATATACGTGTTCAACTGCAAAATGATCAATTGGCACTATCATTCTCCGAACATTGGAAATGGAACAATACCATTGCATGGAGACATACAATGCATCAAATTGCCAGACAATTTCTGCAACATGGCAAATACGAAAGATGCTTTGATTGAAATCATATTTCCAGATTTACAAGCTAATTATATTAATCATGCATGGTTTCGTGAATGAGCTATTTTAGCAGCAAAAATATCAATTTTGACGGTATTAACTTCAAAATACAACAGCCATTGCCCGGTAATGAGATATTGTTCATATCGATCGACACTGCTACCAATCCTGACGAAGCAGTCAACTATCCTGTTGAATTTTTGAATTGACTGGATTTACCAGGAATGCCACCACATAACTTGCTATTAAAAATTGGCTCACCAATAATTTTGCTTTGGAATTTATATGCACCTAATCTATGCAACGGTACAAGATTACCCATTACAGATTACAGATTACAAGAGTACCCAAAAAATAAAAGCAGAAATTTCTTTTTTCCTTTCGTCAATTCCAACAAAATATCAAAATTTCAGATTTCTTAAAAATCAACAAAAAATGTACGTTTTCAAAATAATAGCCCTCCTATAATTAAAAAAACAAAGAAAATATTACGTATGCAAAACTTTTATGAGGACATGGTTTTTAGTTTTGGGCAGCGATGTATATCAAACATAACTCTTTGTTAAAGTACAAGTATTCAGAGATAAACTCTTTTTAAAAATTTATTACAAAACTAGCAATGTTTCGTGCGTTGCATTACAATACGTTGCCGGAAAATTATAATCAAAATTCCAAAAATATTGTTAAATTAAATAAAATCAAACTTTTGCAAAATTCCAAAAATATTCCAAAAATTAGAATAAAATCAAATATTTAAATTTTTTCTAAATTCCAATAATCTTTCCAAAATTCATAAATTCAAACTTTTTCCAAAATTCTAAAAATATTGCAAAAATTATTACAAAATCAAAAATTGAAAATTTTTTCAAAATTCCAAAAATTATAATAAAATCAAAAATTGAAAATTTTTCAAAATTCTAAAAATATTCCAAAAATTCTTACAAAATCAAAAATCAAAACTTTTGCGGAAATTCTAAAAATATTGCAAAAATTATTACAAAATCAAAAATACAAACTTTTTCAAAATTCCAAAAATATTTCAAAAACTATAACAAATTCAAAAATTTCCATGTCCAATTTCATTTTAAATTACATTTACTTCATAAAAACAGCTACATTTATTTTCCAAAAACTTGGCTAAAAAAATAAATGAAATAATTTTTTGACACACTTGACATTATTTTTTGACAAACTTATAATGCCATAATTCTCTATAATAATAATAAAATGTCATGTCATACAAACTATTAATTTTATTTTTTTCTAAGAAAATTGGGTAAAAAATAAATAAAAATCTTTCTTTTGATACACTTGACAACATTTTTTGACAAGCTTATAATGCCATAATTCTCTATAATAATATTAAAATTTCATTTCAAACAAACAATTTTATTTTTTCCAAAAAATTGGGTAAAAAAATAAATATAAATAAAAATCTTTCTTTTGACACACTTGACAACATTTTTTGACAAACTTATAATGCCATAATTCTCAATAATAAAACTTCATTTCAAACAAACAATTAATTTTATTTTTTTAAAAAAATTAGGTAAAAAATAAATAAAAATCTTTCTTTTGACACATTTGACAACATTTTTTTGACAAACTTATAATGCAATAATCTAGTTTTTGATCTCACAAACCAATTCCGACCATCAAGATTTCTCCAAATTTAATGTTCCTACTCGTAATCACTTAAAATGAACGTTTTTTAAGCCAAAAATATGAAAATTTGCTGTTTTTGACACACATAATGATTTTTTTGACACACTTCCGGTACAGTTATCGAACACAGCATTCTTTCCGACCTGTCCCTTGTGAATACCTATTTTTAGAAAAAAATTTTTGAAATCCCTCCAGCCGTTTTCCCTGTAGCGTAGGTAATGACGGACGGACGGCCGGCCGGCCGACAGACAGACATACATTTTTTTTTTGCTTTTTTAGAATCAGTAGGTCCTAAAATGTCCAGAAATGCCAAAAAAAGTGGGGGTAAGAATTTCACTTTTGGCTCATGAATGTAATACTTAGGTCTTTCAGACCGAAGTAAAAGAAAATAAAGTTGTTTCGTGTTTTTTTTACTTGTATGTAAACTTATAATGCATATGTTTATAAAAAGTTTTTCGTATATAATAACTTTTTTATTTATGATCCGAAAAGTCCCAAAAATCTTTAAAATTTAAGTTACACTAATATCAGATAGCTGTGAAAATTTGAAATGAATCAAAATTCGAATAAAAAAGCCTTAGGCTGTACAAAGTTTTTTTTAGCGTATTAATATATAAGATATATACTTATAATTTCTGTGTCTTTTTTTAATTAAATTTAAAATTTTCGATACTCTTAATTTTAATTTCTAAAGGTATATATATTTTTATATAGAAGTTTGTAAGAGATTTACAAACGAGATTCGTTTGATATAAATTCAGGATTTAACCGTTCTTCAACAACTTTTTTACTATATATAGAATAATACTTTACAAGCCGCCAAAATAAAGACAACCGTTTCTTACGGTTTAGTGATTTAGTGAAATTTTCAAGTTTGTGTTTCTGATTTAACTTGAAAATTTTTTGCCTTAGTTTTATTTTAGTTAATCCAATGAAATTCTCTAAAATGTAATGACATCATTCAATTTGACCAATAACATTTGAATTATACTAATAAGTAATGACAAATGAATTGAATGAATTATCGAATAATTCTTGATATAATTTACTGATATCACAGTAGGAAACGTATAACTCATAAAAGAAATTTAATTAATTAATTTTCATTAAGAAATGTAAAATGACAAAAAAATTTCTAAACGAATTCAGGGGTTCGGTGATAAATTCTGATAATTTTTTGGAAAATTCCTCAAGCAAGTGGTATTAATAATAGTCCCTCGGCTATTTATTAATTAGCACCGCCCTTGGGAAATTACTATTGTCATTTTTTGTGAGAATTTAAAATTTTCTTTCGATTAAATCTAAATTTTTTTTTTGTCTAATAAAATTTTTTTATATATTTTTTTTGATATGGTAGGCCTAAGAAGCTTTCTATGAGTCTTCACCACTTAACTGTGCAGATGGGTCATAGGTCGCCTATATCCCATAATGGATATGCGGTCGACCGACTGATTGGTTCCCCTCTTCGCTTCGATGAAGTTTTTGGTGGAGAGGAATGGTTGCCAAATAGTTATGACCAGTGACCATTCTTCAACACCACAAACTTTTTCAATGAAGTGAAGTCGGGGTCCAATCTTAAAATAAACAATGCATTTTTTTCTCTTTGTTTCAGTGTTATAGCTTTGACCATTTGAGCTTAGAGACATATAGTCTGGCACTCATAAGCGCTCTTCAGCAATGGCATTAGTTATTAGTTTAGTTTAGTATATATAATTTATTAATAGGTTTTTAGTAAGAGAAGCAATATCTGGTCTGTAAAAATTGGTCGTAAGGGGCCACATCCACACTAGGTAGGGGTTCCTTTTTTTAAGGTGTGGAAGAATTTGGTCGTTAGGGGCCAATCTAGATCAGATCTTATATGCCATTGTTGGAGGTGGCTCACGAGCGCGGGACTGTTGCTCGTTGCAACCAGGATCATATAGTATCAATCATTCTTTCTTTTTCATCAAGCGAATCTGAGGTTTGGAAATTTCTTATCTTTTCATAGTATTGAATAAATAAATAATCAAATTTTAATAATTAATAAATAAATTAAAAAATAAATAAATTATCAAATTAACAAATAGAATAAATAAATAAATAAATATTTTATTTTAATAAATAAATAAATAAATGCAATAAATAAATTTTACTAAATATTTGATTGAATAAATAATTTTTTATATATATAGCTTTTCCAGGTTAAATTAAACCTTTTCTAAGTTGACTGCAACTTTTTCCAATCTAAATGAAACTATTTCCAAATTGAACGCAACCTTTTCCAATCTAAGTGAAACTATTTCCAAATTGAACGCAACCTTTTCCATTACAAATTAGCCTTTTTCCAAGTGAAATTAACCTTTTTAATTGTTTTTTTTTTATCAGAACACTTGTTCAGACTATTTATTTATTCACACTATTTATTGATTTATTTCAAGTATATAATAGCTGTTTATGTATTGAGGGCGTTAAGTATGTTTTTTCCGCTTGAGAGTGAAAGTGTTGCTCGAGGCGTAAGCCGAGAGAAACAATGACTCAAAAGCAAACGTGAATTCTGCTTTTTTCTCAACTTTATCACCTCAAACATTTTTTTAATGTGACAATTGCAAGCTTAATAAGCAACCCAACTTATAATTCATCAATAAATAATAAATATTAAATATAATCAAAGTAATTTTTGTGCCAAGCCTCGATTGCCGATTCTCATAGGTTCGTTCTGCTAGAATAAACAACAAATAGCGAGGTTAGTAATCTCATTACTATCGTCGTTTCTCCTAGCCTTAATACATACTATTCAATATTGCAATAACAAAACCATTTACATCACTGTCATCAACATGTGGCACTGTTTCTTAGAAAAAAAGTCAACAGTAAAATAAATGCAAAATAATAACGACATCGACATAACGACATCGACAGATAAACAGATTGTCATTATAATATATGTAACGACCAACAAAACTCTGTTCAGTAGACATTTTCTTTTAAAATCTAAAACAGACAGTCTTTACATCAATCGTAAAATCAAACAAATTAAGATTCGTTTCATAACTAATAACATCTATCTGTTTACGTTCCACTGTAATGTATATCTTGTATTTCAAATAAATTAACGGATCTTATATTTCGTGTATAATCAAATATTATTTTATTTTTTCAATGTGAAACAAATATATTTTTCTTGTTTTAAAGTTAAACCAAAATAAAGTAAAATGATTCTGCGCAGATGCATTGAAATTAATAATAAGGTACTTTATTTTTTGATGCTTTTAACTAAAATATGATCGCAATATTACTAGTTGATCAAGTTTTAAGGACCTTATGATTTTTCAATAGTATGAGGCGTTTATTTAAAATAATTTTCTCTGCCTGGTTCATTTTTTTTACATGACAGATTTTCTATGTATGGGTTAATTTTTTTTGTTTGCTGGAATAAGAAAACCAACACGAAGGAGATAAATGGAAGCCATTTTAAAAAATCAAAATCATTGGGGATAACCACGCTTTTTAATTTTTTTGGTGAGATCATTATATTTTGAGCTTTTGCTAGGTAATAAATATATTATTTTATAATTTTTGTTTGAACTACTTGAAGTGATTATAATAATAATTAGTAAAACAACGTCTTTTTTCACTTCAAAAACTTTTATTTATTTTTAACACCAAATATTTTCTGTCTCTAAGAGACTCTCAGTTTTATAAAACTATTAACCCATGAAGAAGGTCTCTTAAAGATAGAAAATATTTGGTGTTAAAAATAAAAAAAGTTTATAAAGTGTAAAATGACGTTGTTTTACTAATTAATTATTATTTTTAATATATTGCTTTATTGAGTGGTCAATGATTCATAACTTGAATTGACATTTTTAAATTTTGAATAAACAAGCATTGTTTACATGATTGTGAAATTGTGGATATTAAAATTATTAAACTTTTGGTGAGTAATAAATAAACTAATTAGATATAAATCTTAGTTTTTTAATAATTATCTTTTTCACAAAAATTAATGGTGTGGACATCGACAGTGGAGATACAGGCGTCAGTACGCGTTTATACCATCAAATTTTAATGATAGAAGATTGAAAATAGGGCGTAATTTAACAATTGGTCTTTAGTTTGGACCCCGAATGTCAGCAGTTGATGAAAGGTAAATAAAATTACAAATATTGGATACCGTAGGTTAAGAAGCCGTGCGTCCCATTACCATCCCGAAACAGCTGGGATATTTTCAACTTATAGCATCCAATTTTAATTTATTGACAACCTGGTAGCAAATACGAGGTAGCATTTTCATTTAGATCTGAATCTGGAGCATCGATTGTTCAAAGTATAATTCAGTGGACAAAATCCAACATTGGTTTCATTAAGAAAGCAACCAGCATATACAGTTGGACAGCAACTATCAACATTTTAAGTTAATTCTTTTTTTTATTTTATTATTACTTTTATATTTCTTTTTCTTCTTAGTAAACCTTTTATTTTTGTTTATAACACATACTAAATAAATTTTCTACATACTTACTGAACATACAGCTTACTTTATCTAAATAGATTTTCATTACAATATATTCAAAAAAGCATCTCACACAATAATTTTTTAAAACCAAAAAAACCCATAGGGTCAGAATAGCAACATCAAAAAACGTTCATATTAAAATCAGTCAATCTTCTGAATAGAGAAAACTAAAAAGTTTTGTCTTAAATGAACTATTCCTTAAAAAAGAGCCGATGTAAAATAAAAGAGCGACTCAAACACAAAAACATGATTGGAGAAATAAACAACGATGCAAAATGAACGACCGACTCAAATGAACGACAGTGAAAATGATTCCCGATTACTTTTTGTTAAGAACGAACGACCGATCCTAAATGAAAGACTGATCTGAAAACAAAACTGTTTCATTCTTGAAAAAAATGACTGCATACAAAATAGGAAAGTGTTGGTAGGTTGTTTTGGGGATTGTTACTTTTTAATTAGGAGATGGTCTTAGATTTTTAACTGGTCCCTTATATTCGCATTTTTGACTTAAATATTTACGTGTTTTTGTGAAGACTGTGAAAGTAAACTGACATTTGTAAATCGGTTAGTGCAAATGCACGATACATTCAAAATTGATCATTGATTTGGCTGTCATCACTGTTTCCATGGTTGGCAAAACAAAAATAAAATAAACACTAAATAATAACGGCATTGATTACTTTCCGAATTGCTCGAGTTCTATTGAACAATCTAGAATCTAGATATTCATTAAATCAAAATTATTTTCAAAATATTTTTGAGAAATTATTTAATTATTTTTGCTGAGCTTAAAATAGTTCAAATTAGACTGCGATAATGTAAACAGTTTAAGTTGAACATTGATTGTGTTAGGAGAAAATACAATTGTGTAGATAAAAGTAAAGTGATTTTAAATCGTAAATAAAGTTTTAAGAATTATTGAATAGAAATATTTTGTGTTTTATTTTAGACGCTGTTTAAACTTAAAAAAAATAAAATAAAATAAAATTTAAAAAACATTGATTAAAGTTAATACCAAACGATATTCAAACTTGTTCGAAAGTGGAATATAGAAAGATAGTGATTACGATAGTGACCATAAAAATAAAAAACCCACAAATTTTTACGAGTTACCATAACCTAAGATTTGATAATGTAACTTAATTCACCGGCGTCACTATACTAAAAATTAAAGTTATTCAAAACCGTTATACAACTCGTATCATGTTCAATAATCTTAAACTAATCGAAATTCAAATATTGCTGTTGTTGTTTTTCTTTATTTTTGATATTATTATTTTTCCGATTCTGTAATAATGTTGTACGAGAAAAACCATTTTGTGAGAACATTTTTATTAATGACATAAACTAGACGGGAAAACATAGAAAATGATCGTCAACGTTTTGAAAGTTTATATTAATTTTATTCCTTTTATTATCAGTGAAAATATAAAATTTAAAATAATATTGCTTTGGTTTCACATGTTAGAGAAAGAGTGAAGAAACTTTGACTTAAGAAACGATTTGTGAGTAAAGTATGTAAACTTATGAAAATTTGACAGTGTGAGCGTTTAACAATTTGTCTGCATCATTTTGACAGTTTTTTTCTTGTAAGCTGGAAATTGATTGACATATTACAAAACTCGAAAAAACTATTAAGCTTTCTTGTCAAAAAGAATCAAAGTTCTTATTTATTTTTACGACTGACTTCATCCAATCAATATTCAAGCATGCAAATGTATGCTAGGATTTCTATACAATCCATGCTATTCCCAAACGTCTATTTCCTCTTCATAATTTTTATCTTAATGTGTATATGTATTTGAATTGCTCAGAAATTGTTATATTAAAAATGAATACAAGAAAAGCATAAACAGGATCAACAAAGAAATTGTGAAAATTAAAAAAAAATATTTTGACGAAAAGAAAGAGGCATAACGAGAAGAAATGATGAGAATTGGAAATGAATTTTTAACTGTCAAGAAAGTTTTATTTTTATAAAAAATTTATTTTTCATTGGTTTTCTTTTCATTTGTTTTCCATTTTTCTGTAAAGTAAAAAAAAATGACTGAGTGAGTTTTCTGTTTTTGATTACTGGTTGTGTAGGCTTTTATATCCATAATTGTAATTGATGGATGGTTTTTTTGTTTGTTGTTCTTAATTTTACATAATTAATGGTTTTATGGATACTATTTTAGACTGATAATATGGGATGGAATAACTAAAATGAAGGAAGAACTGGTAAGTATTTACTAAGTTGTTACTATATGTTCAATTAGGTCAAACTCGTTGAAAATTGTATTTCAACCATTGAAATTATTTTTGAAAATAAAATTGAAAAACAACTAAACACGAATATTGTCATGAAGTTAAATGATGAAAATGTTGAAAACAAAGCTTCCAAACCGGTTCTTATACCACAAAATGTTTCAGTGATTTCTCCCGAGACCATTCTTTTTCCATAACAATAAAGAAAAATTCCGTATCAATTTTATGCTTTCGATCGAGTAATTTCTTTTGTTAACTTTTATCTGATTCCCATTTGTGTGATTTCAAAAAATAAATCGAATTTCCATGAAATTCAAACATTTTATTAAACATATTTTTGTTTTTCTCTATATCAAGATGCAGAACGTTCATAACATATTTTTACATTGTTTGTATTTTGCTTAGACATTATTGTGTTATATCTTTAAAGTTAAATTTTGACATACTTTAATAACCTTTGCATTGCCTGTAACAACATAGGTTGTTGTTTAAAACGATTTGTGCTACTCAAAAAATTGTACCACCAACGGAAGTATTTAAACACGCTAAAACGATTTTTCAAGTTAAAATTAGCCCCGCCATTTTGCAAAAAATAAAAAGCAAAGGTTGTCCTGTATTTTGCTCGGGTTGTGCTGTTTGTGCTTCTCAGACAAAGATTTCGTATCACGAACAGAAAATGTTTAAATCTTATGTAATTTTTTCGAGCATAAGTTAGCATTTTGGAAAAATTGAAAAACACAAGGAGTGCTTTATTGTGTTAAAGTTGGGTTGATTGTGCAACTCGAAAAAAAATTCGTTTTTGAAACAATGAAAATAAAAGTTTTATGGGCAGTGATATGATTTTTTTTTAGCTAGCTGTTTAGAAAGAGAATATAAATAACCAATGAAAACATTTTTACGCTAGCATCATTTATCTTGTAGGAATCAGTGTAAGCATTAATTTAATAATACTTATAATATAAGTGACATCTGGTTTTCGATGGCATAACTGAATCTTGCCTGTTATGTATATAATATAAACTAATCACCAAAATATATGACAATACATAAATTGTCTTCTGTATAAACAAAATTATTAAAAAAGAAATTTTTACTGTGTTCTCACTGAACAACAGATGGTTCATTCAATTGGGTTTATATTTTATACATGCACCAAAATAAAACGTAATTTTCAATAAAAACTTTGTGCATTTATAATTTATAAGTACAATTTCGTTCATCGGAGAGTAAAGTTTTAAGAGAATTGCTTAACATCGTGGCCTACAAGCAAAGAATTAGGAGACTAAGGAAATGAAAATATGGAGGGGCTGAAATTTCACAGCTCTGAGATATCAAGACTTCGGTCTGGGTTAAGGATTTTGATATAGTTTTCGGCAAAAAACTTTTATGAGGACATGGTTTTTTGTTTCGGGCAGCGATGTATATCAAACATAACTTTTTGTTAAAGTACATTGTATTTTTATCTCTGTTTAGAAATTTATTACAAAACGAACACGAAACATCAATACGTTGCCGGAAAATTATAATCAAAATTCCAAAAATATTGTTAAATTAAATAAAATCAATCTTTTTTCAAAATTCCATAAATATATATCTATAAAATTCAAAATATCTATTTTTTTCAGATATCTAAAAATATTGCAAAAATTATAACAAAATCAAAAATTGAAACTTTTTTCATCAATACGTTGCCGGAAAATTATAATCAAAATTCCAAAAATATTGTTAAATTAAATAAAATCAATCTTTTTTCAAAATTCCTAAAATATTCCAAAAATTAGAATAAAATCAAATATTTAAACTTTTTCTAAATTCCAATAATATTACAAAAATTCTTAAAAAATCAAACTTTTTTCAAAATTCTAAAAATATTGCAAAAATGATTACAAAATCAAAAATTGAAAATTTTTTCAAAATTCCAACAATTATAATAAAATCAAAAATTAAAAATTTTTCAAAATTCTATAAATATTCAAAAATTATTACAAAATCAAAAATACAAACTTTTTTCAAAATTCCAAAAATATTTCAAAAACTATAACAAATTCAAAAATTTCCATGTCCAACTTCATTTTCAATTACATTTCGTCATAAAAACAGCTACATTTTTTTTCCAAAAATTTGGCTAAAAAAATAAATGAAATCATTTTTTGACACACTTGACAACATTTTTTTGACCTAAGAAAGACCTAAGTATTACATTCATGAGCCAAACGTGAAATTCCTCCCCCACTTTTTTTGGCATTTCTCGACGTTTTAGGACCTACTGATTCTAAAAAAGCAAAAAAAAAATGTATGTCTGTCTGTCGGCCGTCCGTACGTCATTACCTACGCTGCAGGAAAAACCGCTGGAGGGATTTCAAACATTTTTTTTCTAAAAATAGGTATACTCAAGGGACAGGTCCGAAAGGACGCTGTGTTCGATAACTGTACCGGAAGTGTGTCAAAAAATCATTATGTGTGTCAAAAATAGCAAATTTTCATATTTTTGGCTTAAAAAACGTTCATTTTAAGTGTTTACTAGTAGGAAGATTAAATTTGGAGAAATCTTGATGGTAGGGATTAGCATGTGAGATCAAATCTAGATTATTGCATTATAAGTTTGTCAAAAAAATGTTGTTAAGTGTGTCAAAAGAAAGATTTTTATTTATTTTTTTACCAAATTTTTTGAAAAAAAAAAAAATTAAATTAATTGTTTGTTTGAAAATTTTATTATTATTGAGAATTATGGTATTATAAGTTTGTCAAAAAAATGTTGTCAAGTGTGTCAAAAAATTTTTATTTATTTTTTACCCAATTTTTTGGAAAAAAGTAAAATTGTCTGTTTGATATGAAATTTTATTATTATTATTGAGAATTATGGCATTATAAGTCTGTCAAAAAATGTTGTCAAGTGTATCAAAAGAAAGGTTTTTATTTATTTTTTACCCAATTTTTTAGACAAAAATAAAATTAATAGTTTGTATGACATGATATTTTATTATTATTATAGAAAATTATGGCATTATAAGTTTGTCAAAAAATAATGTCAAGTGTGTCAAAAAATGATTTCATTAATTTTTTAGCCAATTTTTTGAAAAAAAAGTAGCTGTTTCATGACGTAAATGTAATTGAAAATGAAATTGGACATGGAAATTTTTGAATTTGTTATAGTTTTTGAAATATTTTTAGAATTTTGAAAAAGTTTGTATTTTTGATTTTGTAATAATTTTTGCATTATTTTTAGAATTTTGGAAACGGTTTTAATTTTTGATTTTGTAAGAATTTTTGGAATAATTCTAGAATTTTGAAAAATTTTTAATTTTTGATTTTATTATAATTTTTGGCATTTTGAAAAAAATTGTCAATTTTAATTTTGTAATAATTTTTGCAATATTTTTAGAATTTTGGAAAAAGTTTGAATTTATGAATTTTTGAAATATTATTGGAATTTAGAAAAAATTTAAATATTTGATTTTATTCTAATTTTTGGAATATTTTTGGGATTCTGAAAAAGTTTGACTTTCTTTAATTTAACAATATTTTTGGAATTTTGATTATAATTTTCCAGCAACGTATCGATTTTTCGTTTCAGTTTTGTAATAAATTTTTAAACAGAGATAAAAAATACTTGTACTTTAACAAAGAGTTATGTTTGATATACATCGCTGCCCAAAACTAAAAACCATCTCCTCATAAAATTTTTTTGCTGAAAACTATATACAAATCCTTAACCCAGACCGAAGTCTTGATATCTCAGAGCTGTGAGATTTCAGCCCCTCCATATCTTACTTTTCGATTAATAAGTTTTAAGTTTTTTAATTTTTGAGAAAAAAATATAATCTAAAATCAATGTAAACAATAATAGAATGCTTCTATTTTAAATAGTCAAATTTTTTTATGTTGTATTGTCAAATTTTTTTATGTTGTTTTTTTATGTAATGGCGTCTCTTTTTTTTATATTAATTTTGGGCAAATTATTCACTTCAACTATTCAATTATTTTTTTATATTAATTTTTGGGCAAATTTTAATTTATTTCTGGCAAAAATACGCTTAAATTTGGAATTCAATGCAATAAAAGAAATATTTACGGCGCCTCTACTAAAACGCAAGTGTGTTAGTAACAACTTATTGGTGTGCAAAAATTGCTTCAATTTTTAACATCAATTTCACTTCCTCTATTCTCTTAATTCTTTGCCTACAAGTGATTTGATGAATCGTAAATTGCTGAACAATCTTTTTTTATTGAATTGAAATTTAATTGAAATTTTTTTATATTATTCAAATAATATTTTAAATAAGACTTTTCTCATATTTAGCGATTTAGGAGCTAATTGTGAACTTGGATCCATTCGGGCTACAAGTTCAACAGAAAAATAAGAAAAAGTTTTTGGAAACTACAAATGACGTAGATGATTGTAGTTGAAAATAAATATTTTATCTCAGATGTATAAATATCTCTCTCAAATCCCCGATATTGGGCGTATCCAGCACGTTGAGATCTACTTGTGAGATATTCTAATATGTAGCACAGTCTCACTTGTAGACCATATAATGTGGTGAATGTGCAATCTACATTTTATTTTTTGTTTGTTTCTTAACTAAGCTTAGTTAAGAAAGTTAAGAGTTAAGTTAAGAACTGTCAACTGACAACTTAATTTTTGTTGTGAATTTTTTTGTTTCAAAACATTTAAATGGAGAATATAATTAGAAATGTGTTATTAGAAGAGATAGCAGCGGAAAATACTTTGTCTAATGAAACACAGGCTTCGATGGTAAGGCGTCCATTTCCGTAGTCTAGACGAGGAGAATACTTGTTCTGTAATGAATCTGCAGTCCGTAATGAAGATTATTTTGAAGTTACGATACAAAAATATAGCTTTTGATAAATTTTGATTTTCTAGTTTTAACTTTGATTAATGCATTTTCACAAAGAAATTATTAATTTGAAGGAAAAACTATTCATATTTACCTCCATCGCTATCTAACATATTCTCTTCCTCAATATTTGCCATATTATAAGGCTAATTATTTATTTTATTATTTTTTAACTTCAAAAAATAAGCAAAGACGCAAACAAAAAAAAAAACTACAAAATGTAGATACAAATTTCTTATCTCACTAAATAGAAATATATCCTACATTTTGTCGGTTAGATATTTAGCGTCCAACACATTGAGATGGGAGACATCTACTTTTTTTAGTGAGATCTCAACGTGCTGGATACGCCCATTGTCTGTTTTTTTAGCACAGAAAATTTAAGAACTATTGAACGCCATCTTGAAATTTAAATCTCCTTATAAAAAAAATTAATCACAAACACTAATCCATTTTTTTGCATATGGCAAGGTTCATTGTTTTTTGAATATGGCGTTGATTAATGGGCTATGATGAATATCGGAGATTTTGCGTAGATCATAATAACAGTTGTTTCCACTACCCGAGCAGAAATTTGTTAGGGCTCAAGTAAGGCCCTGATCAGGTTTGCCCTAACCCGGATCAGGCATTGGTAGGGCTGCCTGATTGGGCCCTGATCATGAGTGTAACGCTTTTGCCCTATCAGGTCCTGATTGGGATTACCGGATTAGACCCGGATTGGGATAATCGGATCAGGCTCAGATTGGGATATCCTGACCAGACCCTGATATATATTTATATATTATATACATAAATTAATCAACTTAAAATAAAAACATTACAATGGAAAAAATTAAAACATACATACCACCCTAATGACTATTATTATAGTCGTTCAGCTGAGAAGCTACAACTAAAACATACATGAAACGATTTTAGCTATATATTTCTAAAATGGATAATACTCTAGTGAATTTTAACCCATTTAAATTTCAGCTAGGGGTCAAATACGAAAAACCTGATCAGGTCCGGATATATTCAAATAAGGTTAACCCTAAAAGGGTATTCTAAATCAGGCCCGGAACAGGCCCACATCAGATTGCCCTAATAGGGATTGCCCTTGTAGGACTGACCAGGCCCTGATCACGCCCTGACTGTATTCAGGTTTTCCCTAACTAATTTCTGCTCGGGTACACACAGTCATAGTTTTGAAAATCCAAGTATAGAGTTTTTTCTTTAAACTGCAAATCGTTATATTGCTGCATGGATTGCTGCATGTAACCTATCAGATGATAATTAGAAATCAGCAATTATGTATTAAAATTTATTGAAAAAATAATAATAATGCAACTTTAGTAAAAACAACTTAAGGACAACGCAAAACAATCTTGATTTGCAAGAAATAACAATTATTTAAAGTTTTCGAAATACAAATCAGCTGATCAGAAATGTCAAGTTATTTTCGGGAAAAAAGGTCTATACAAGATTGTTCGAATTTCGAAATCGTTTGTAGTGATAAGATACAAGCTTATTCGAAATCGTTTGTGGTTTTATGCAGTAAAGATAAATTTTTTTTGAATATTGTTTTTGTATTCAAAAAAATTAAAAATGAACAGTTAAGCAAAAAGTTGAAATATTATTCTGATATCCGAGACTACAAACGATGTAGATATTTGTATGTCGTGTGTTGAGGAACAACTTGTTTTAATGATTTGAGAGATGTTTATTACAACTATAAACAAAAAAAAATTCACTACAATTATATACAGTCAGCGGCAAAAAAAAAATGTACAGCAAATAGTTCAACATTTACGAACTAATTTAATCTTAAAAGAAGAACGGAAAAGTAAAATACATTTCATTTTTAAAAAGTGTATTAAGTATTGGTTTATTTTAACAAAAACAAAAATTCATTTATTTATTGTTATCCTTGTAAAGTAAATGCATATAAGGAGGTGTATGGCAGCAAGTGGTGTTGGAAATCTTGTGTTTATGGATAGTACTATGAAAAGCACAGATTATCTCAACATTTTAAGAGGAAATTTGCAGTCAAGTGTCGACAAATTATGCTTAGGATCGAGTTGGGTCTTTCAGCAAGACAACGATTCTAAGCATACCGCTTCGATTGTAAAAAATGCTGCTATACAAAATTCCAAAACAGTTAGATTACCCCACCCAATCACCTGACTTGAATCCAATCGAGCACTTATGGGAACATCTCGACCGGCAGATCCTAAAACGCAGGATTAGTAACAAAGAATTCTTAAAACTCATAATCACCGAGGAATGGCGTAATATTCCGTCAGAAGTAACCAAAAATCTGTATGAATCCATGCCCAGACGACTTGCTGCAGTTATTAAAGCTAAGGGAAAGCAAACAAAATATTGAATTTAAAAAATGTTTGTATTATTTTAAATAATTTTTCTAAATGTACACTTTCTTTTGATGCGTAATATAAAGTATTTTTTAAATGAATTACTAATTTTAAGTTTAAGAAGAATTAGTGGAATTTTTGTTTTTGTTAAAATAAACTAATACTTAATACACTTGTTAAAAATGAAATATATTTTATTTTCCATTCTCCTTTTAAGATTATATTAGTTCGTATATGTTGAACCATTTGTTGCACACTTTTTTTTGTCGCTGACTGTACGTCGTTTGTAATTTCCAAAAAGCTTTCTTTTTTTCTCTTAAAGTATAAACAAAGGAAAAGTATTTGATGTTACCAGGAAAACCAGCTGATAATGATCCAAAAAATGAGCCAGATGAAGCAGAATATTTGACGACAAACATATTTAATTGGTTTTCTAAGATTTATTCAGAGTGTAATAACACAGTGGAAAAGGAAACTCAAACTAGTAATGTCAATGGATGTTTTCGCGTCAAACTAGCAAACAAATTGAAAGCGTTGCTGCCGCATTTTCCCCTATTTTCCAAAGTTTTGTCTGCATATTTTGGGTATAGTTCTGAACGACAACATCCGCACCAATTGAGTCGCAATTTAATCATATGAAACATCGCATCTTACAAAACATAGTAAACCAATAAAAGTTGATCATTTTATTGCATATCATTTATCGTCATTCGCAGGTAAATTAAAATTATCATTAGCTGAAATAGAAGTTGATGTTAATGAATCACCTTTACAGAACAGTGTTCAGAACAGTAATAATAATTTTGTCATTAGTGTAAAATATAACAATACTGGCGATAATGAGTGTACTACTAGACTTGTCGGTAGTTCTGAAGACAATAATACAAATATTACTGTTAATGATTTAAAAGACAATAAGGAAAATAATATGCCTGAAAATAAACATATCGACAGCCAAAAACGTAAACAATTAAATATCGATAAGCCATATGTTGATGCATTGTCAGAGATGAATTTCGAATTTAACTGGCGTAATAAAAATAAAATAAAACGACCATGAAGATATGGTCATTCCTATCCAGAATTTAAACCAACGCTAAAAATATTACAATGATAAAAAAAGATTTATGTTGTCCATAACACATGTGCTTTTGACAGTGCTTGCCAAATTTTGGAAATGGGGTTAGCCAATGATAAAAATTATCATCAACTAATTCAAGAAGTTTCGTCAACAATTCACGAATGTGCTAAAATCCTAAACGAAAATGGATTAAAAACTGAGTTTTTTAAACGTAGAATGCATGTACTCTACGAAACATTAAAACATAAAAGTCAATGTAATCCAATCGACGTTGACGGAGAAACAAATGTGTCTCAATTACTTCAAAAAATGTTTGAAAACATTCCATCGTGCTTTTCGTTCTCGATGTGTCAAATATGTCGTACAACAAATGAGGGGGTGATGATAGTCTGTGATGTAAATCAAAATATTCGTCGAAATGAAGGATTTTGAAATATCAGCAAAGCAATCGCTCACTGTGGCTTTGAGTGACATCACCGTTGTTGTGGAAACAAAACAAAACTCAACGCGACAATATGGTCTAACAGTGAATGTGGAAAAATTTTCAACAAAATTGGAAAATATACCGATAGAATTAATATTTGAGGGTATAGTAAAAAAAATTTTACAAACATTGGTGTAATAGACACAGGCGAATATAATCCTAACATTATTGGACACTACAATTGGATGTCGTCTTACTTAAAAGGTATAACGCAGTATGTGGATGTTAATGGTGTCAAATCTAATTACTTACATGTATTTTCTGGGGTTCCCCAAGGATCGCACTTGGGACCTATATTGTTTATAATGTTCATAAACGACTTGCCTTTGGTTTTGAAACATGCTTCGGCTATAATGTATGCTGATGATATCAAATTACTCTTGCCTGTGTGCAATATAGATGATGCTCAAAATTTACAAACTGATATAGCGGCTATTTCACACTGGTGTTCCAGAAACTGTCTTAAGCTTAATTTAAATAAGTGTTGTGTTATGTCGTTAAGCAGAAAAAGAAATCCAATTCATTCTAATTATTATGTTGATAATAGTTTACTGAAGCGAGTAAGCTTTTTTAAGGATTTAGGTGTTGTATTTGATGAGGAATTGAATTTCAATATTCACATTGACGCAATGGCTGCCAAGTCCGGTTCTCTCATGGGATTTATATCTAGGATTGGTAGGGATTTTACAAATCCATCTACTTTAGTAAAGTTATATGTCTCATTGGTACGACCTCATCTTGAATATGCATCAGTTATTTGGAATCCAATCAACAAGAACCATATTCAAAGAATAGAAAAAATACAAAGGAAAGTTACAAGAACTGTATTCATGAATTTTGGATTCATTCGTTATGATTGCAATCTTAGATATTGGGAAAATTTAAAATTACTCCCTTCCTATGAATTGCGGTCTGTAGCTTTGGGACTTCAATCGTTGCAAAATCGAAGGCTAATCACTGGGTTTGTTTTGGCTGCGGATATTTTATGTGCGCGTATTGACTGTCCATATCTTTTAGAGTGTTTTAATATTTGTGTACCCTTCAAACAAGTCCGTCACAGTAAATTCTTATATATAGATTTTCATGGTAGTAGCTATGCTGCTAACGAACCCATAAACTTTATCTCTAGATGTTTTAACAAATTTTATGAGGTTTTCGATTACAATATAAGCAGAGACTCTCTGAAGCTTAAATTGAAAATTTTCTTGACTAATAACTTTTTAGTAGATTTGCAATAGCATAAGTTATTTTATTTAAAAATTTTACTTGTATTCATATTTTTTCTTTTTTTTATATACATATATTATATTTTTTAATGTTAGTTTAATTTAAAATTTGTTGTTTTTTTTTCTCTTATTGACTCTAGCTAAATAGATAAGAAGATGTATAGCAATGGAAATTCTTTTATGTTAATTTATTTGTCAATGGACAATTTTACAATTTTTAGACTACAGCTTATTTTTTTTGTTTATTTTTTTTTTCATGTTGTGAATGAATTGTTTTCTTTTTG
Source organism: Diogma glabrata (assembly GCA_963693315.1). NCBI lineage: Eukaryota > Metazoa > Arthropoda > Insecta > Diptera > Cylindrotomidae > Diogma > Diogma glabrata. The sequence continues at coordinate 87,509,728 of OY856188.1, read as the reverse complement.
GTAATCATTAGGGAGAAGAGAATCCTGTAGATTACATTTAAATAAATAAATAAAAAATAAATAAATACACGGCAGATGTATGAAAAATGGATGAAATTTGACGGTAGTTCCAGTAAACCTAAATCTGAAATCGTCAATGCAAGAGAAATAATTAATGCACATTTGTGTATGTACGCAATAAAAATGTAAAATTATAGAGTGTCCGTCCGTTTGTCCTTTTTTTTGAAAATAGAAATAAATTTGATTTTTTATTTGTTCATTACAATGTTTTGCACTTATTTTCGTTTTTTAATAGTTCGGGTTAATCACTATAAGGTGCTAGACCTCTTATGCTTGATGCACGTGTTAACCATGGAAAAGAAAAGTTATAAGGTAGGTAGTCAAGGACATGGAATAGGACGGAAGCGATAGTGATGATGTACTGCGAATTTAAAAGTTTGGGGATTGTATGTAGAATGGAAAACATTTGTTGGTAATCGATTCCACCAGTATACGGAACGTGAATGGAAAGAGCTATTATAGCTAGATGTTCTCACATATTAGACCTTCAAGGAATGCTTATTGGAATGCAAAGATTGTCTTTTGGCTCGTGATAATCTACGTAATGGAGGCATTAAGTCATAAATTTCTTTGGAGTATTTACCGTAATAGTATTTGCAGAATAGTGTAAGAGCCCCAACTACTCTTCTATGATGTAGAATGTTATCAATGGAACATCAATCAGCTCCAATGCACGCCTGTGAACTCTGTCGACAAAAAGGATTTTAATTTAAAGAGGATTTTTGAGGATTTAATTGCTTCAATACAGGTGAGTGTATTAGTGGTACCCTTGAAAACTATGCATTGGTGTTATACGGTGAGGTTTTATGGGAAAAACGCGTGACTTGGTTTTCATAGACTTAAACGTCACAATATTCCGTATATTCTAGTCCAGAATTAATTCAAGATCCAAGGATTTGATCATTTTACTACGATGATTATTAGCAGTTAGATTAGATGGCTGTTTTTTAAAAGAATAGTAATGGAAGATAGTACTGTCGTCGGCAAAGCTATATATTGGGTTGGTGGTGATAGATATCAAATCGTTGATATAGATCAGAAAAACAGTTGGCGACAGAGCCGAACCCTGAGGAGCACCGGCTTGAATTGGAAATTTAGCCGACATAGTACCATTCAGCACTACTCTAATAGATCTCTGGGATAAAAAATCTTCTATCCAGCAGATCAAGGTCTAATAGCCTCCAAAGCAAATTAATTTGTTGATAAGAGCCCTATGCCAAACTTTATCAAACGTCTTGGATATTTCAAGCAAAATAAAATATGAGTCTCACCAAAGTCATGAATTGCTTTACACCATTTCTCCATGAGGACTGACATGATGTCACCAGTAGACCGTGTTTTATGAAATCCATATTGGCGGTCGTGGAGAAGATTGTTGTTTTCGAGATATGTCATCAGTTTATAATTGATAATTTATTCCATAACTTTAGCAATTGTATCGAAGTTAATGCAATGGGACGATAATTTGATGTATCGGACTTGTTGCCTTTTTTCGGGACTGGTTGGACATTGGTTAATTTCCACAGTGATGAATAATGACCCGAGCTTATGTATAAATGAAAAAGACAAATTAGTGGATAAACCAGGGTATCAGCGCACGTCGATTTGCTAAGATCTAGATTAAGCAGGTTTGACCGCAAGATTCTTGGACGAAAATAGCAGTTGGAATGTACGGCGGACATGTACCAAAGTCTTCGTCGACAGAGTTAGCAGCAAAATTTGCCGCAAGTAGATCTGCCATCGCTTTGGTTTCGGTTACAGCGCTGCCCTGGTAATCCATTAATGGTGGAATAGAAGATCTGATAAAGTTATTGCCAACCTCTCGAATAAAGCTCTAATACCACCGGCTGCCTTTAGTGGCGCGTAAAACTTTACGCTTAGTATTAGACTTGAAAAGAAATTTAGCTTTTTTTGTATTCCCATCGTTCGCATTACTCAAGATGCAAGAAGTTTGGAGAATCACTCAAAATGCGAGAATGAAAAATTATTTACTTTTACGTTGGAAAGCATCAATTATGATGTAAAAATTAAATGTGCGAGTATTTGAAAGAACATATTTATTTCAATATAGGAGCAAAAACGATATTTTTTTATTTTTTCTCCTCTATTTAGGAGTGTTAAATTCTTTTTGTATTACTCGCTCTGAAAGAACTGAGAAAAGGAGTGATATAAAGAGCATTTTAAACTCTGGTGCTAACACTAATATCTTCATAAAAAATGATGCAATTTCATTTTTAGCTAAAAACAATATCAAGTCACTAGCTACAAAACTTTTGTTTTTCATTTTTTCGTACATGGCTGCGTCAACTTCTACTAGAAAAAATTATGTTAGCTTCACAAAATTTTTGCATTGATGATATGAAATTTTTTCGAAGTAGCACAACTCGAGCACAATACAGCACAACCTCGGTTTTCATATTTTTTTTTTCCAAAATGGCGGTGCTAGCTTTTAGGGGCGTGCCAGCACTACCAACTTTTTTGCATTGGTATAGTATGAAATTCTTTTTGAGTAGCACAACCAGCACAACTCTATAGTAATACAGGACAACATTTGCTTTTCTTTTTTTGCAAAATGGTAGGGCTAACTTCTGCTTAGGCTTCTATTCGAAAGGTTTCCAGTCCGAAAAATCGTTTTAACGTGCCACCTTTTATTCATTGTTGATATGGAATTCTTTTTGAGTAGCACATCCAGCACAACGGTGGTACAATACAGCACAAACTTTCTTTTTTATTGTTCTGCAAAATGGCGGAGCTTACTTCTCAAAAAATCGTTTTATCGTGTTTAAATTTTTCCGTTGGTGGGAATTTTTTTTGAATATTACAATCAGCACAACTTCAACACAACATAGCATACCTTTTATTTTTCATTTTTTCCAAAATGGCGGGGCTAACCTCTACTCGGAAAAAATTACTTTAGCGTTGTAAAATTTTTCTGTTCGTGATACGAAATTTTTGTCTAAGTAGCACAACTCGAGCACAATACAGCACAACCTTTGATTTTTATCTTTTTCAAAATGACGGTGCTAACTTTTATAAATTGATAATATGCTATTCGTTCTGAGTAGCACAACCAGCGAGCGCAACTCCAGTAAAATAAAAAACAACCTTTGTTTTTCAGTGGCGGGGCGTATTTCTACTCAGTCTTCTGCTGAAAAGCTTTCTGCTCGAAGATATTCTTCAGCTCGAAAAATCGTTTTATCGTGTTTAAATATTTCCGTTGGTGTAACTTTTTTTGGAATAGCACATCCAGCATAACTGTGGCACAATACATCACAATCTTTATTTTTCATTTTTCCCAAAATGGTGGACCTAAGTTAGGCGACATATTTTTGCGGTGAAGTGATGAAAAACTTATCGTTTCATATTTTACAGTTATAGAATTAGGCTGCAGATCTTGAACCTTTTATATGCATATAACCGAGCATTTCTTTCAATTTATATTAAACATTTAAGTAATACAATTTTATGTACATATACAATTGTTTTTCGTTATTTAGTTTTTATTCTTTTTAAAATTGTTGGTCAATACAACGTTTATTATTAAGATAAAAAAATATTTTCCGTTGATTTTTAATTTGGTTATTATAATATTATCTTATGCATAAATACAACCTGCTGCGCTTATTGTATGTATTATAAAAAATTTGCATATTATTACGTTTTGATTAAACTAATATATTGTTATATTTAACCAAACAAATAGAAAAGATAAACAAATTTTCCGGAAAATGTTTGCTTGTCGAGAATTAATTTAAATATTGCAGCTGTGTTCAGTTGCTGTATTTATTTTATATAATTAGCCAATGGATATGGAAAAATAACACAGAAAAAGGTGATATTAAGTTTTAATTAATGCTAATCTAAAATGACAACTTTATGAATTTTAATTAATGATTATTTTGGAGTAATTTAATTTTTAACATCATTGAACATATCATAAATTTTTAAATTAAGTGGATCTGCGTTTTGTTGAATGGTGAAATGATGAAAATCAATTATCTGATCTTCTTTTGCTTTAAACAATTTTTACACAATGCAACGTAATGAAGTGATCATTTTCCTTTATATCTTTAAATACAATTTTCCCATGATTTCCCATGATTTAATTCCTGTTTGCATAATTTGCTTTTTAATTTATTTTCAATTCAATTATCAGCATAAGAGAAAAGCATTTTCTCGTTAGTTGTTTAGTTCTTCAAAGTGGGTCAATCAATAGTTTCTTGTTAATAAAAAAAAATTTTTGAATTTTTCATTCATTGGTTTTTTTTGAGTAAATAAGAAAATTTAATAGATAAAAAGCGAAAATTTGTTTATATTTAGCTTTAAGCAAAGAATATAATGGGCCATATGTATAAAACCTAGTAACTAGGTTTTTTAAGTGTTTACTAGCTTTCGTATGCATAAAAAAGTATTCTAAACTTTACTTTACTAGCTTGCTAAAAAAAAACATCGAATTGTTTTGTTTTTGAGTGTTTGCCATGTTTGGTATGCCTAAAAACCTAAGTTTGCTGGATCTATGCTGGTATATACTATAATCAAACCTAGTGTCTTATTTACCACACTAAAAATATTACTAGGTTGTTAATTTATAGTTTTTTATTTTTGAGATGTGATATGAATTCGAAAACAAGACAGATGTATTGAATTTATTGGTTTTTTTTATTCTGATTTGGAAGATGAAATATGTTTTCGTGCATGTAAAGTTTACAAATTGCGTAAACCGGGTGAAGGAACAGTAAATTTTAGACACCTTTAGAAATAGTAAACTTTCAAGACATAGTAATTTACTCTTCTTGAAATAACTGAAGCAGAATCAACCCAATCTTCAGAGTAAAGTAATTAATATTTACAACTCGGAATCAATGAGATGCAATACCTACAACGAATGGTTTCACTTACAGACTTGTTGTTCGTTCATGATGCTTCTTACTTTTGGTTCAATGTACTTTGCACGTTTTTTTTCCAAATTTTATGTGCCTATACACTTTGGCTTTTAAATAATCGTTCAAGTGTCGGCGGAATGCAGAACGTGCAAAATGATTAGCAAATGAGACGGATCAAGGTTTAACGCGACCCATGCCAATAAGAAGTGATTTACGTAAAAATTTTAAGTCAAAATTGTCACATAAAAATATGCAAAATGAAGACGTTTGTCATCTAAGAAAAAATTTCAAATTTGTGACAGACTTAACAGCAAGAATTATCCATAAAACCTACCGTAATTGTTTTCTGATGGAGTAATTCTCATAGTTTGGAGAAAGCAATTTTGTTATATTTTTTGCTGGTTCTGCAGAAAGTGCAAGATCACTTCCCTCCAGAGCAATGGAGCCAATATTTTACCAGTTTCCTGGTAAAAAGAATCACTTCTACTTTTGCAGGATTATTTTCTAACCCACATTTTTGGCCCATGTCAATGTTATTGAAAGGTTATGTGGTATTGGCTCGTCTAACGTACTTTGACTAGAATTATTCAATCCTAGTATGGCGTCCAAATTTTTAAGTTTTCGCACTTGAGAAGCTCTAGATTGTTTTCAAAAGCATAGCTCTTAAACAGCAAAAGTCCTTTCCGTTTATCGTTCTCAAGACTGTCATTCTAACCTTACCAGCCTAAAGAAGCGTCTTTTGCTAATTTTAGAGTTTTAAATCCCCTTGTGTCTTTAAAATAATCTATAGCAACAAAAATAAAAGCCGGATACCAACTTATAACAGCAAAAATACAAAAACTAACAATAGTATTTCCTTATAGCTTAATTGTAATGAAGACAAATTAATCCAGATATAAATATTAATGCTGAGAACTACATGTTATTTGCAAGAATAACATGTAGTTCTAAAACACAGGAGCAAGTCTTGTATTCAACAGTTATTAGTGATTTCAACGATTTAGTTAACACACATTTGGTTATACCCCCGGAAGCCTGTTGCACCAAGCCACGAGGCGTCAATTTATCAAAACAAATATTTCTAGCATAATTCGATATACCCATCGCCAAGGCATACCATCGCTAGAAAGAGGAGCGCCTTCGATTATCACACATTTGTAATAAGCTCATTAAATAAGACAAAACAGAGTGTTGCTTGAGCGGTGGAACCAATGATTCATTGCAAAAATAAAAGACTGTGTAAGCCGCAGTTCCAAATCAGAAACGTAATAAAACCGATTCACGGCATGCCCACGACTAATAATAAGAGGTACGCCAACGAATTCAACCAGTTCATTTTACACCCCAAAAACATTGGAAAAACGTATAGGAAAATCTCAAAAACAATACACAAATTGCCATCTGATAGCTGAAAGCAATCTACGAAAGATTACGTATCAAATCTACGAAAACCTTCAAAGCACTTATGACAAATAGTCTATCGCCAATTGTTCTGAAAAGAAATTGGGCTGCATCTTCATTCTTGCATGTCTGACTAATGAAAGATCAAACATAAAAGGTTTCGAAGTTTTAGAAGGAATTATTACTTAAATACGGGTTCTGAATAAAGATTTTTTTTCTTCAATAAAACAACTTATTTCACTTCCATGTAAACAAACACAAAAATATAAAATAAAATGAATATTTTAATATTGAACTTCTTCTTATAATTATTAACATAAAATTCTCCAAATTTGCTAAATAAATAGATAAACTGGAAATATATACGAAGATATATAACAAATAAGCTATTTATTTCACAACTCAAAAAAGTTTGTTATTTAAATTCCTAGTAAACGCCATAGCAACAACCTAGTGCGATGTTTTTTAATACTATCCTCCTAGTTTAGTTCATACTCACACCAATTTTTTACTATACTAGCAATTTTGTATTAAACTAGGTAGTAAAGTTTAACTAGTGTTTACTAGTTTTTATACATATCGCCCAATGTTGAAGATACGATGTGGATGTAGATAAAAAAGCTCAATTTTGATGTGTAAATATTTTATTATTGTGTTGTGGGTTAAAAAAAGAATAATTGGATTATTTTATGGATAACGAAATCACAATATTATGATTTGAATTATCCAGAAAATGATTATTATTTCTTTATATTTTCTTTGATAGATTTGCGCAATTTTCAGTGGTGAAGTTATCGAGGATTTCCTTCAGATTTGGGAAAATATTTCAAAAGAAAAAAGGTTGGGTTAAAGTCAATTTTCGGCAAATTATTTTAAATATTAAGTTAGGTAATGGTTGGTTGCAATGGCTGTCTTCATTGCGAAGAAACGATGATATACTGAGACAAATATGAGTCCTTTGTGGTGGCTCGGGTTTTCGAAAAAACGAAAACATTTAGATTTCAGATTTTAAAGTTTATTAGGTCTGTGAGAGCAATATATCATTAGCGTTTTAAAATAAATTTGCAGATTATAGGGCATGGGAGCACTGGGAGCAACTAGCAGTGCGATCCAACTATTTATCTTTATTATTTCTGCTTAAACTATTGCTGAAGTTGTTGGGGTAATAGAAGAATTGGTTTTCATGCAGTTGTTCTAAAGAACTAGCAATTCCTTTTTTGTTTTGTAGACTTTAAAGACTTTATTTGCCACCCACTGTGATAAACTGAGTCAAAATATTCTATTGAATATCGTTTTTATTCATAGCATACAATGCAAGATTTTATGATTGGACTAGAGATCTGAAAATAATTTAAGATAATTGTAATATAAGAAGTACAATGTACACTGCTTTTGCAACACTTGAATTTTCATTTAACCACACCAGAAAATCTAGGGCTACCGATATGTGAACGTTATGGTTGTGGTACCAGTATGTTACCGATATTCTGCCCAAAATAAATTAAAAAAAAAAGGATTTGCACTCTTCGTTTTTTTAACAATCCCGGGAAAAACCGCAAGTACATTATGATTCTTTATAACGGCGGCTATTTATACTGTAAGGATAAAAATTCGGTTAATATTAAGTTTTTGGGGGCTTTTCTATGATTCGATCTCCAGACCACGGCCTATAAGGCAGCTACTTAAACCATCCGTCTATTTGAAATTAATAGTTACAGTGATGTGTTTGCGGATAGCTTGATGCCTAATTTTCTTAGGTGTTAATGGACGCAAATTTTTATTTTTTTTAATATTTTTTGTTAAAGACTAAACAAAAAATATGTGACGCACTATCTTCCTCAATGATTTAAGACCAGATATAAAATTATATGAAAACTCGTTTCATTGAACAAACAAAAACTTGCTGTATTCAAGGAATACTCCATAGCTAAGATATAGGGTGCTTCTGTTGACTGAATACAGTTCATTCGCCAACACCACTAAGTTATCACCTTAGCTAGTGATATCTCACTGGTATTGCCTGTGGTATGTGATATCAGTAGATCAAAAATTTCAAAAAATTACAAAAATCAAAAATTGATCTCTTCCTATGCGATAGTAAAGTTTCTTAAAACTTTTTCAATATTCTTTGAGCCGTTTCGTCCAAATTAATATCATTTCGACATTAACAAATCCAATGTTTATGTATTTCATGTTCTATGTGGTCGTCTTTTTCTCATCTGTTTATTACCACAATAATAAAACACCTTTTTAATAAATCATCAAGCTCTTCTGGTTATACCTTCCTCTTCTCTGAAGCCATATTCTTGCAAGTCCAATTAAAAGGATAACGTTTCTTTTCTGAATGATCTGCAATAGAGACAGTCTGGTAATCTGGTCGTACCCGATCGCCTTGGTGAGTTTTTTCTTGCAAAGGAATATTTTTCTTCATTAAGGATACCAAATTTTAATACGTATTTATAGCTGTGTTTTATTTGCCCAGCCGGAATTCGTATTGAACTGTCAAAAAACAGATTTCAAATAAAACGAACCAAAGAATTGGATTTGTACACACATTATTTTCTAGAGGTTTGTAGAATTTGTACAGAAAATATAAAATGTAAATGTCAACAAATCAAATATAAATGTCAAAATCCTGATCCATGAGATTTCTCAATGGACTTGCATTTTTATTAGCATCAAAACAATCAACAAATGTCAAACACTAAATACCGAATTAGAAAAAATATAAACAAAATTCCACATTCTGACAACCTATAGATATAAAAAATTGAAACGGTGCGAAGTTGGTGATGAACACGCGAACTAAACCGCTATTCCAAATTTTCAAAACCAACAATTTGTGAGTTTTGACATTTTGGAATCGGATACATGTAATTGTTAGTGTTATTTGGCAAATAAAACACGCCTTATTATTTCAAAGTTGACAGCTGATAAATATAGAGTTTGAGTTGCTTTATTATATCTGGTTAATTTTGCTGATTTCCAAAATTTGTCGGGAAGCATTAAATGGTCTGTGTGTTAAATAACTTTTGTTTATTCTATATAATCTTTAAAATAAAATGAAGTTTTTGTTTGCCTGTGTGCGCTCCACTCTTTCAAACGCTCTGAGCAAATAACACACATACCTATACCATACATACTTTGACACACTAGGCATGACCAGATATGTATGAACAATTTTCAAACCATCTTTTTCTTCGCTCCCACCGTCTAATTATGTTCCATTTGACTCGAATATGAACTATATCCAGTTTCATTGAAATCGGAAAATAATTACCCACCGCGCAGTGGCGTCGAAGATAAGAAAATTAGCAGAATAATAGGATTTTTTATTTTTATCAGATATAATCATCTCAAAACATGATATATTTCATAATTTCGATTTTTTATTAAAAGCTAATTAATTAACGATTCTAACGAGCCTAAGTATGTAGAAATAGATCTTAGGAAAGCGATTTATCTTAATTTTTCTTCTTACATATCGACGGCTACAGTTCATTTACGTGTAACTACATTTTATAAAAATTGAACAGGAGCTCAGAAAATGATTTATTGTGATTTTAAACAAGCTTGAAAATAAAAAATTTTTATCAATAACTCAAAAAAACTATTTTGTTTTTTTTTATTGATAGTAATTCTTTTTTAAAAGTTTGTTTAGAATCGCAATAAATCGTTTTGTGAGCTTCTGTTCAATTTTTATAAAATGTAGTTACACGTAAATGAACTGTAGCCGTCGATATACGAAAATTCACTAATTCATAATAATCTTTTTTCAAAGAAAAAAATTAATTTTTATGGTTAAATTTATAATACTTTTTCATTCAAAAGCAACATTTTTCCAAAAGAAATCAATAAATAAAATTAGATTTATTGTATGATGGGTATTTGCATCTGTAGTTTTCGACCACCTGAATGGTGTATTGTGTACCTTCCTCGTCTTAAGTTAGAATGTTGTTGTATTCCGTGTCATCAACTTAACACCGAGTTCTGCGGTATCATTAACAACATGCAAACTTTGGCAAAACAACGTGGCTTTGACGAAATCCTCATTCCGATGGGTCATGTAGCAAAAAATCAATACAAATTCTAAATCGATTAAAAAAACTCTGAGTTTTTTCTGTGACAAAATCACTAATGTTCTTATTAGCAAAAAGTTGCATATGTTTGACTGCGTCAAAATCTTTTTTGCGAGTTTGGGGTGCGATGGGGATGTATCGTGCTGGGACCTCAAGGTTTTGAACCATTTTTCGTTTTTCATCAAACGAAATCTCTGGGTCGAAAAAAGCCAAGCCAATATTTGCCTCCGTTTAATAGTGCAGAAGATAACAAATTTTGCTCAACATTTCTTCTGAAACATTTTGGTCAATTTTTTTTGAAAGCGATGGCCGATTTGATGAAATCCAAATCCTGATTTGCGGCTGCTATTCCATCTATGCATTTGAACCAAATTTTTACATACAACATAATCAGAAAAATCCAAACGTCTCGTAAAAATGCAAACGGCGTGACTTGTCGGACCTGGGCGTTTGAATATGTAATTCTCAATGGTTTCGCCAAGAAAAATCAATGTAACTTCCAAAAATTCTTTATATTCGCTGCGTGGGTGTTATTTTTCCAACTCTTCATGACAAAAAATTACTAGAGCTTCTCACGAGTGTTTTGAAATTTTGTTTCCCAGTTTTTTGTCCGATATTCCACTTTTGAACATTGTTGGATTAATTTTACCATCGTTCCATGCCTTCTGAAATTTGTTGAACAGATAAAAATCGGGTGCTGTGGTCTTTCCAAATTTGAGATCATAAACAGCCCGTAGTTTAATCTCCTGTATGTGATGACGACATGGGAATCGAATCAAGTTGTGGCCAATCTTTTTTTCCACCTTTTTCTGGTCTTGTGTTACTTGATGTCGTGTCGTAACACATGCCTTCGACTTTATCAGTAAGATCCCATTCTTCAAGGCATTTATATATCGCATTCGCAATCGATAAGCCGCTCCCTTCTTCGCATTATGGAACCGTTAATAACTTTTCAATATTACCAAATGTTACTATGGTTGGCAAACGATCTACTTTACCATGTCCAGTTAATTCTGCTAGCAATGTATCCAAAAATAAAAATTTGTGTTACTCAGACAAAGTCTAAATCTAACATAAAAATTTATTTTTTCTGAATTTTCGCAGAAATTTTTTTTTGGATTTAAGAAGAAGAAATTCGATAAAAACGCTTTCCTAAGATCGATTTCTACATACTTAGGCTCGTTGGAATCGTAAAGTAATTAGATTTTAATAAAAAATCGAAATTTTGAGATATATTATATTTTAAGATGATTATATCTGATAAACATAAAAAATCTTATTATTCTGCTAATTTCCTAATCTTCGACGCCATTGCGCGGTGTTATTTTTCGATTTCAGTAAAACTGCATACACTTCATTTTCGAGTCAAATGGAACATAATTAGTCGGTGGGAGGGATAAAAATAACAACTTCATAAGCTAGGTCATGTCTATTGACACACATATCTATAAAATTTATTTAAAATTATTTTTTACATATACGAATAAGGAGTAACGTACGCAGGAAAACGTAAGCAAAACCCAATATTTTGTTTCAGCTGCGAATAGAACTTTATATGTCCGTAATTCCCCCAAAAATATGAAACTAAAAATTCTCAGAATGGTTGCATGTATATTGTATGTAAAAATAAGGATAGAAGAAACAAACACCAAGCAGTGTACACACATATTAAAATGTGTTGACATTTTTTTTGGTTTTACGAATTATTTGGGTAGATAGATAAAGTAGTAGATTCTTGAATGAGTTTAGAATGGCTACAATTCTTCACGAGAATGAAGTTTCGCGGAATGAGCGAAGCGAATGGAGTGGATCACCCGAGTGAAGAATTGTCATCATCCTATGCGAATACAAGATACTATTAAATCCACGACTGCAAAATATTTCCAATAATTTCCGAAATACATCACACCAGCATAGAAAAACAAAACAATTGACGTAACGGAAAATGTTAAATTTGTTATTTTATATTTTATATATGTATTGTTCTCGTTTTAACCATTTGATATTACTATACCAACAAATGTTAAGTTTTTATTTTGTTAGGGGTATATTTAAAAAACTATAGAACTGTTGTAGAATGTAACGATTAGTACGGGAAGTGGCGTTACATTTGTATGAGTCATTTTCTACCGACTGAATTTCAATTTGGTAGTTGTTCAAGGTTCATATATTACCAAAATGAGCGTCAGTCGTCGGATCCGTGGTGGGGCTAAAGGTAGCAGCATGCGAAAGTCGGTAAAAAAAAATTGGGCCTAGTATTTTCATACCGCTCCAAAAACTGTGAGATGATATTTTAGATTATTTAAAAAAAAAAAACAATCGTCAGCTGTATTGAAGAGGGTGAATTATACGTCAATCACGTATATGAACCATTCTGAAAACTTGTAAATATAAATTCATTTTATACCTTACGCAATTCATGCAGCTGAATTTTCATACTTTTAAAATAATAAAGAAAACCGACAGCTGTACTTTTAACGGGGGAAAGACCATCAGCCAGTGTCATAACATGCTGCGCGCTCAGTGCATTTCAGTTAATCATAGTCACTTTGCAAATAAACTGACGATCTTTACACTTACAAACATACAGCTGACGACCATTTTTATTTGTTTTATAAAATAAAATTACTTTATTTTATAAAATAAATAAAATATAAATATTTATTATGTAATAAAATTACTTTATTCTTATAACAATCTAATAAATATATGTTTATGAAAGTTTTTTGTTTTCTTATACTTCGCTAGAGTAGTAGACCAATTTTGGTTTATGTAGCGTAAAATTTTTTTTGTAGTATATCTAGTCGGCTAGCCCTGATGAAAATGATATACTTTTTTTTAAAGTGTAATAAAAAGTTCTTATGGGTTCGAAACTAGATCGATCGACAATTTTGTGGATAGCAAAAAAATTTCATAAATCGCACACCATATATTGTTAGATTCAGTCTTATTATTCATGAGTGGAGTGATGGGTGGAGTGATGTAATAACACAAATAATTCATTGAATTAATTATAGGAGGAAGTTTTTTTTTTAATTTGTTTCACACTTTCAAACATATAGGGGATCATGACGTGCAGGGCTGACGCCTGCCAGGTTGTGGTTTCCGTACTTCACATTTCATGACTTAGCACTAAAAAATTTCTAGCCCTATAGAACAACCGTTACCCAAAGGGTTCACTAGCTCTTGGACTATTATCCGTCTCTAGTTCATATATACATAAATATATGCAAGATTTTTTTCGAAATTAAAAGATGAGCAAATGGCAAGAGACAGATTGTTGCATTGTTCTTTGAAATTTACCTAAAACCGTGTTAATAGTATAGAACCTGAAAAATTTGAAAATCATTAAAATCATCAAAAACTGTAAAACCGATGAAAACTCAATATATAAAAAAAGTTAAAGAAGCGAAATGGAATTACTATCGAGCAAATTTTTTCTTATTTTCATTCTTGAATTTCTTCGTCGTAATATACAATAGTTTATTAAGTTTTTATTTTCATTAAGTTTTCCTTTTTCATTCCGTTTTTTGTTGTTGTTTATTCTTTTGTTTGTTTTGGTTATGAGAACTTTTATTCAATTTTGAAAAGCTTTCTTTAGTTTTTTTTATATTCGATTTTGTTTAAATAAAGAAGTTAGGATAATAGATATAAATTAAAATGAACTTTTTATTATAATTTATTTTCGTATTTCTTTTAGTTCATTTGCTTATTTTTGTTTATGGTTTGGTTTCGTTGAATATAAATACGAGAACAATGCAAACAAACACAAATAAAATTGTTGATTGAATTTTTATTGTAATCAAATGTTTGGGGCTGTTTTCATTATTATTGTTGATCTAAAATGATTGTTATATGGTCCATGAAGTAAAATTGAATGAAAAATTCTGGTTTTGATTTTTTTTGTTTGAAAATTAAATCATTGAGTAATTTATTCTTATTTAGCGGTTTTTTTGTTGGAGTTGTTCAATTGATCGAATTAAATTGGGAAATTTAGCTTAGGGATTGTTTAAGAAAGTTGTTAGTTCGATGTAAAATTAAATTATAATAAATCAACAAGTGGAACAAATAATTATTTAACTTGACTAAACATCTGCGGTTGTAATTTCGATTTGTATTTAGAAAACTTGTTATGATGACGGGAAGTGTTTGCCTTAGGCATGTTTTGCAAATAAACTTTTTGTTTATCTCTTTAGTTTCTCTAATCTGCTGCTGGCAAGCTATATAAGTCTCTAATTTATATATAAAGAAGCATTAAAACATAAAAGAAAACCAATTAATTAAGAATTTTAATATTTTCACTTACCTGGTTTTGGTTATAACAATACCTGTTACTGATGTTCTTCAATTAGTAAAAGGTCATTCTTTTTGTCCAACTGTAGTTAGTCAATTTTTTTGCCCAAACTGTAGTCTATGGTCTTGATGTGCCGTATTTAGAATTGATCTAATGTAAAGGGTCAGTTTAAAAAAATATTTGTAACTGATAGATATATAGGTGAATCGAAATTAATCTGTCATTATCTGTAGAACGCATCTTTTTTGTTGGTTACCTTGGAATTGGTGCGATACTTTGGCTATTTGAATGTCAAAAAGTCCATGCACTTGCACGATAACTTGTTCGAAAAAAAAATCCGGTTACCCTACTTATCCATTACACTCGCTTCAGTCGTTTAATTGCAAGATTCTATGCTTACGATCGATGGGCAATACAAATTTAAAATCTTAAACCATTCCATTAAGTGTAAAATAAAACAAAAAATATTAATGAGATTTTTTTAAATTATTTTTTTAAATTTTTCTGATGATTCACTTCAGTTTTGTTCAAATTTTTCTCATTCTATTTACAATATTTTCTTTTTAATTATTAATATAAATAAATTAATTTATACAATTTGCTTATGTTAACGTAATTTCATTATATATAATAATCTGTTTTTATAATAACAGTTTTGTTATGTTTTTATTAGTATAACAGAATTTTCTTCATTTTTTTCTTAAGAAGATGTTGTAATAATAAATTTTTCATTTTAATAAAAACATAAAAAAATATCTTCTCTTAAAATCATATTAAAATTCAAGCGCCATCTTTTGAAAAAAATTATAAACTAAATAAAATTCTTTCGACTGCGCCTTAAAATATAGCAATTGTTTTAAATTCATTTAAATTTATATAACAAATTTTAACAAATAATTTGATTTTTATTTATTTTAGTATTCGTAGTGATGAAAGTTTTGTTTCTGTTTATTTCAGGTTCGGAAGAAACTTTTCTTTTCATGTGTATAATAAAAACATAAATAAATTTATTTGTTTTTATTCAATTAGTGTAAGATTTTCTTTCAAATAAGAAAATTATAAAAACATTTTTATTTTTGTATATAGGAAAGAAAAATATATTTTTTGGGCTCTTAAAAATATATTTTAATTTCGTAATAAATAGAATTATTTTCAGTGAATTTATTTTTTTTAATAAAATTTTTAATTAAATTATTTTGGTTATGTTGTGTTTTGGTTTGAAATAAGAGATATGAATATGCTTTGAAATAATATTTTGAAAACTTGAGACGCTATTAAATTGTTTTTGGCTAAATTTTAAACATACTTTTTTGTGTACACGGTTTTTCATGTTTTTTATTAAATTATTACTTAATCTACAAATCTACAAAGAAATGGTAAAGTTTCAGAGTTAGAATAAATAAAGCTTTTATCATAACCCAATGATCAATAAAGTAAATGCAGAACACAAATTGGCAATACGTTTTACGTAATTACGTTTTACGTTTTACATAATACTTTTTTCACACGCATATGGTTTGTAAATTTTTGCGCCAAATTTACTAATACTTGAATATGTTTAAATGATCTGGAAGACTGAAACGATACCACAGGACTGGAACTCAGCTATTCTGACATCAATTTATCAAAAGTGTTATCGCCAACAATGTTAAAACAACAGGGAATCACTCTTATCGCCACAGCAAACAAGATCTCTTCATACATTCTGCTATATAAATTTATTCTTATGCTGAAAAACTGTTTGGAGAATATCAATGTAGTTTCCGGCAGGACTGAGGTAAAACCGATACATTTTCCACGATTAGAGTACGATAAGAATGATTTTAGAAAATTGTTGGTACCGTTAATGAGGCGAACTCTGAGTCAAACTAGCCAAATGAAAAATTACATTTATCTGTATTTGAGCGTAAGATCCTATTTTTCATTTTTGGACCACTTAGAGATAGACGATCGAGAGTACAGAACGCAATATAACTTTGAGATCAGAGACGGCCTTTTCGAGGGTCCAGATATAATTGGCTGTATCCGTTCTAATAGGATTGCTTGGTTTGGACATACGAGCTAATTCACAGTCTGAAGTGATTAAAAAAATTTACGTTAGTACCCCATGGAGTAGGCGACCGTGAGGTAGACCACGACTGCAATGGGAGACAGACGTAATGTGCGAATGACCATGGGAAATATTAAAAGCTGAATAGCTTGGCAACGCTCCTACATGGAGCATGAACACGTCAAAAAAGTATCTAGCCATGCTTAAAACTTCTATTATGGTTTACCATGGTTGGCACAGGAAGCTCACCAATTACGCTGGTTTTTCGTCGTCAATTTTTAACACATCTCTACCTCCTACGCATCCCAAGAATTGCATTTAATTTCCAGGATTGAGAGATGACATTTTTCAACATTAGACATCTGGCGACTTCTTCTAGTACTCCGATAAGAGATGGAAAAGTATCAGTAATTATCAAAAAGAATCTGGATAACTTTCTGACAGTTACTTGACCATTTTCCATTTCATTTTGGTGTACTGAAAGAAGTCGCCAGATGTCTGATACATGCAAATTTGACGTGATCCATTAATTTAGGTAAGGTATAAACAGGTACAATGACCGACCAGGCGCGGTGAAAGCAGTTTTCTCTCTAGACTACTTTTCCAGAGAGATTTATGTCTGTAATCCAAGTGGAAGATGATGTTAGCTTAAGGTAAACAACTTAGTTGATATGCAACTTTCTTGGTGATTTGCAACTTTCTTAGTTATTGGTCTTATGAGAGTCGAAACACAGGCGCAACTTGCAAGGTACCTACCTTCTGGTACTATCAGCAGTTTTAATTTTAGCTGTGGGGCGATTGGGAAAACTTTCAGTTTTAATATTTCTTGCGTGAACTTGATATTTCTTGATATTTCTTGCCGCTGATGTTACTGCAACACGCTTCAATATTTAATATTCCAATTCAAAGTTGACTTAATAATTTGACCTTAGCATAATAACTCAGATCATATGGAAGCGTAAAAATTGAAGAGATAGTTTGGAACACAATAATTAGCGAATACGCCAGAAACGACGCATTTGAAAATTAGATCTCAAAAGCGCTTTGATACCGATGATTATTCGAGACCTAGTAGTGTTCTTAAGTATTCTTGAAGTGGCTGCTTAGGTGACTTGAATGAAAGACCAGTCGGGGCTATATATACTCGGATCTCGTTTGAGAATGGCTATTGTCAGCGACGATGATATTGGTCTCTAAATTTTGAAAAGTAATGGTGGAATACGGGAATCTAATTGGAGCAATATTGTATTTGTTCACGGATTCTGAAGGTTTTGGGAGTGAGACTGGACTTCCAGCACCGCGCTTCCTAGACAGTTTTTCTGACATCCACGCCAATTGGAGAAATATGTGTTATTTTTACTACACCCAAAACAAAAAACTCGATGTCTTGCGGTGCTGTTTTGGAGTTGGTGATCCCCTCTTTTGGGGGGGGGTCACTAGCTACATTGCTGGTTTGAAAAAGGTTTCTCCTCGATAGGTAGTTTCAGTGCACACACTTCAGGCTTATCTTGAGGAACTATGTGTCCGACAGGTAATTAAACAATTTATCGTGCAGATCTGAAAGAATAGGCTCGGTTTAAAGACTTGACGTCTGCTTGTACTTTTTTTTGGATCGCGACAGGGTTCCCAAAGGTGATCGACGCTGTACACTTGTACAACCATCAAGTCCATACAGATACTTTATTGGGATTATTCCTCAACAAAGATCATTAAGCTCGGGGCTTAAACTATCGATTTAAAGTATCGTCAGCTCTTTTTTTTCGGGATAATTTCACCTTCCATTCAAAATGATTGTTTTTATCCAAAAGGAGTGAAAGCTTATTATGTGATGCATACATTTCAGGCTTAAACTACATGGTGGCCATAATTAATCATCTAAAAAACGTAAATCATTCTAACCGATGACGATATATTTTACGAACTTGAATCCCAAAGTTTTAAACAATTCTCACCATTAAACGAACCAAAATTAAATCTCAAATGGACAATTTGCAGTAATATGGAGTAGATAAATTGAAGTGAGCCAAAATAAATCACGATAGTTTAAAATTTAGAATAAACTAAGATAGAAGTAATCCGGTACGATTATAAAACATTCGGAGTACAAACAAACCAGCACAACCATACAATTTATTTTAATTAATCGGACAATTTAATCTGAATATGTTTATGTGAATTAGCTGATATTTTTTTCTTATTTACATTTCTTATTATTTATCATAAATTTAACAATATTGATATATAATTATTTATTCATTTAATATAATTTTTTACTAGTTTCGTTAGTGTTATTTAAATGAGCTTGAAATCAGATTGAGATCAGAAAATATATTTTATAAAAATAACATGTTTTTACTAACAGAATTATTTTCAAACAATTTCAATCATTTTTAATAATTCCATTAATAGTACAATTCAGGTAAAAATCACTTAACAATTTTTTTTTATTTTCATATCAATAAATATATAAATTAAATATCAATTTTCATAAATTAAAAACTTCAAATTATTTTCTAATCACAATATATACTCGAGAGAAAATCGAAAACAATAAATTATCTAAAATTTTATTCCTAGCAATCTTTTGAACGCTCTCCGATATTCTATATTAAAAATTGTATAAATAATTGGATTTAATGCAGAATTAATATAACCCAGCCATGTAATAAAATTAATAAACTTATCGGTAGGACAGCATGATTTACAAAACGGTAATATGACATACATTAAAAAAAATGGCAACCAACATATAACAAACACACCCATTATAATACCTAAAGTTCTTGCTGCTCTTCGTTCTTTTGATAACGAAATTTTTTGTTTCTCTTCAATAAACTGATAAACGCCGCCACTTCGACGTCCTAAATTTATCGAACGTTTTTTTCTTAATTTTCTTAATTTTTTACTATTTTTTAATAATAAAGCATTATTTCCTAAAATTAAATTACTTTCTTTTTTCTTATCTTTTTCATTTTCTAATAAGATTTCTATTTTATTTATTGTTTTATCACTTTCACCACTATTATCACCTTCACCATCACCCGTTATATCGTTATTATATTTTGTAGTCGATTTAGAACTATCCGATGAATTTTCATTCGGATTTACATCCGTTATCGAATCATTATGAACGAGTTGTACTTTTTTATTTTGATTTTTTTGTTCACGCTTTTTACGTTTTTCAAGGTTTTTATCATTCGCTACACTGTCGGGCAGATTTGGATGCTCATTGTGATTTGTTTCACTTGAAATTGATTCAGGATCATGAATAATATTTGTTGTTGAGTTGACAAGATGTGTTTCGGTTTCATTTATATTTTTATTAAGTTGAATTGGGGGATTTTTATTTTTTGAATCGATTGGTTGTGATTTTGGTTTACTTTCTCCACGTAATGCCATTGCGTTCACTTTGGATGCATGCGCACGTTCACGTAATCTCCTTCTAGTCGCTATGAATATTTCGATGTAAACAATTGTCATTATAAGTAGAGGAATATAAAATGAACCTAAAGCCGAGTATATTACATATCCTTGTTGAGATGTAAGCTGACATGGTGTGGTACTGTCAAATTTGTCAGGCCAATCATTCCAACCGATTAATGGTGGAGAACTTATAAGTAAAGACAATACCCAAACACCAATGATTAACCACAAAACACGCTCAACTGTCCGTTTTTGAGCATAATTTATTGGATCTGTTATAGCCCAATATCGATCTAACGCTATGGCACATAAATTTAATATCGATGAAGTACAACAAAGAATATCACACGTTAACCATAATTTACATAAATTTATACCAAATTCCCATCTACCTAATATTGAATACGCTACATTAAACGGTAATACTAATATTGCTACTGTTAAATCAGCAACCGCTAATGAAACGATAAAAAAGTTTTGAACTATTCTTAATGGTTTGTATGTAAACACACTTAATATGACTAAAACATTTCCAATTATTGTTAAGATTATAATGAGTGATAAAACAACTGCGGTTGAGATTGCTTCCCATTGTGGAACAGCTAGATCTACTCCAAATATACTTGGATATAAAGAGTTATCTGTTGAACAATAACTTCCAGTTGTTCCGTTGGAACTCTCATTCATTGTAATAGTTGTAGTTGCTGTATGGTTTTACATAGAATATTTGATGAGTTTTCTAAAAGTTGTATCTAATTGTTGCATTTTCTTTATGTTTTAAACATTTTTCTTTTCATTTAAATCTTTTTTGTCTTCTTCTAAAAATTAATTGATACGATTGTTTTTTTTCACATCACATTTTGATAATCTTGATAGTGTTCCTCAGAAGTGCAAATTCTGAAAATAGAGAGAAAATAAATTTATATTACACAAATTGTGTTAATGGTTTGTATTATATTTTTATTTTTGTCAATTTAATATTTCATGATTTGCCAAACGAAACCAAAAAAACCGACACAAATTACATAGTATCTTTATTTAAACAGGTCGCAAGTTTGTAGGAACCAGATTCCTTCCTCTACAATTTAAGTAAGGTCAACCGAAATAAAATATATGAAATCCATTTATTTAAACCAAATAATAGTACATTATGGACGTTTGTGGCCAAGGACGTAAAGCTAAAGATTTTGGACGTATGGCACCCACATTAAGTCCAAAATAGCTTATGTTCTTGCGTCATACACTCTTTTTTATTCGCCGCTAGCAAAATATTTTAAAAAAATTGTTTATTCTAAATCAAAGTTATAATTTTGCATAAATTTTGAAATGAAAATATGTTGAACAAGTAACCTTTGACAAAATATTTGTTATTTTTTCCAAATTATTGTATAACTATGACAACAAATAATAACAATAATTTTAATTGGGTAATGAAATTTTGAATTTAAAGGTTGCTTTGATAAAAGTTTCTGTTTTTTATAGAATTTAAACAAATAAAAATGTTTTTTACTTTTTTGGGCGTAACTATGACAAGAAAATATTAAAAAGTAACACTTTACGGCCGGAAATCACAGTAATAAGGTAGCACTTTAAAATGTAGGCGAATAAAAAAATCTTTTTATAATAATAGTACATTATTTAATTAGGAGCTAAAGTGATACTTTTTGTGTTGAGTCTATAGTTTGACGGCCGACCGCAGGGAGGCCGACAATTATAGACGAAACACAAAAGGTGACTTTAGCTCCGAATTAAATACATTATTTTTTCGGCAAACGTTTAAATTTTTTATAAATATGAAATTAATATATCAAACTTTTTATAAATATGAATTTGTATCGTCATAATTCCTTCCAAAAAAGAGAAAAAAACATTTAAATTTGTATGAATAAAATTTTTTTATCAAAGCAGCCTTTTAAAAATTTCATAATATGAGAATCAACTTATTTTTTGTTGTCATGGTTATACAATATGTTTTAAAAAATAACAAACTAACAAATAACAAATCTTACTTTACAGCCTGCGTATTATAAAATAAAAATGGCGTTACTTTTGCTGTCGCTAGACGTTACTTTTGCTGTCAGGCTACAAAGTAAGACTTTAGCTAACTCCCTAGCGACAGTAAAGTTAAACTTTACAGCCGTTTGCCGAAAAAATATAATATAAATAAAAAAGAAATAGAAAAATGATTTTTCTAATCATTTTTTTCTTTTCTAAACAAATGTGTAGGTGTGCATGTAAAAATATAAAATCTCTCTTGAACTTTTGGGTTGTTAACATCAAATTACTTCGGTTTTGAAAAATTACTTCGGTTTTAAAAAAAATACAAAGTATTGTATTCATGAGCCAAAAGTGAAATTACTACCCTCACTTTTTTGGCATTTCCCGACGTTTTAGGAACTACTGATTCTAAAAAAGCAAAAACAAATGTATGTCTGTCTGCCGGCCGGCCGGCCGTCACAACCGACGAATTCTAGAAAACCGCTGGTCGGATTTCAAAATTTTTTTCTAAAAATAGTTTTAATCAATAGGAAGAGCCGAAAGGACGATGTTTTCGATAACTGTACCGGAAGTGTGTCAAAAAAATCGTCAAGTGTTGTAGTGCGAGGTTTATCTGGTAGACCGTGAAGGTCTACCATTTGGTCACGCACGCCAAAAACCCTGCCGCTAGCTCATAGAGCGAAGGTTCTATTGACCAACCTCAGTACAAGAAAGTAGAACTCCCGAGAGTTGGTCCTGGGGAACCAAAACCTGTTTTTATAATTGCCATGAAAGGCTACGACCTTATATAGTAGACTAGGTTAATATTTGACCTAGTTTTAGTTTCCTGTATTGGAATTAGAATGTAGGTTATTGGTTTATTGTGGTTTGTTGTTGTTGTGCGTGTCCCAAGCCGGTTGCTAAAGGCCTTGGAAGGTCGTCAGGTAAACTAGGTTAGTATTTGACCTAGTTCTGGTTATCTGTATTGGTAATTTCTCGATTTAAAGTGTAGGTTAGTGGTTTATTGTTGTTTGTTGTTATTGTGGGTTTATTGTTGTTGCTAAAGGCCTAGGAAGCATGTCAGATAGACTAGGTTAGTTCAAATGTGAGTTCAAATTTAAAATTAAAACAATAAAATAATGGTACAAATGACAGATAAAACAATTTGTCACGTGTTTTTATTCATTTTTCTTTTTACATTTTTTGCTCTAAAACTAAAATTTTATTGCTTGTTTTATTTTTTGTCTTAAAATTAAAACTTAAATAAAATTTAATTAATGTTTTTATTTTCACCTTCTAAGAGTGTTAAACCGTTTTGAGGGGTTTTTATGAGGTAGAAATTTTCCTCCATAACTAATGCTGTATAATTCCTCGTTAAATAATTCATTGAATTTATTTGGTGCGAATAATAATACATCTTCGGTTTCGAAAATCCACTTTTTCCCAAATTTAGTGTCGATTTTTCGAATTGTGCATAATTTGTATGCGTGGTTTTCCTGCAATTCTGCTATCTTCATAAATGGTTTTGATTTCTCCTTTGCTGCGCTTGAACATTTTGCCAGAAAAATTTGTTTTCTAGCCAGTTGATGTTGTTGTTGTTGTAGTATTTGTTGCTGTTGTTGCTGCTGTTGTTGTTGTTGTATTTGATGGTGTAAGCGCTTTCTTTTGAGAGGTGGAGCCGCTTGACAATCGGAAGTTACCAGGTATTCGTTTAAAAAACTGTCTGTTGAACTTTCCATGTTTAGCAAATTACTATGTTAGACTACAATTGTTGATTACAACTGCTTGATATTTATACCAATTTACGATGCTTAAAAGTTAGTGGGGGAACAAGAGTTTGAAACATTTAATACGAATTATTTCTTTATTATTCTTTATCTAAAACGCGACAGAAAAAATAAATCAAAGAACACTTGAAATTTATGGCTTTATATATATTATTACTTTATTCTTCTTTTATTTATCTTCAAAACATATTGAAAATTCATTTAGAAAATTCAGATATTTATTGTTCACTTAATTTTTCAAATGATAAAATTTATCTTATAAATTAATCAAGACGCAAAAAAGGAAAAATAAACAAAAGAAAATTATTCACAAGAAACATTGAAACATTTAATAAGAACTATTTCTTTATTTTTCTTTATCTAAAACGCGACAGAAAAAATAAAAAAAAGAAAACTTGAAATTTATTGCTTTATATATATTATTTTATTATTCTTTATCTAAAACGCGACAGAAAAAATAAACAAAAGAAAACTTGAAATTTATTGCTTTATATATATTATTTTCTTATTCTTATTCTTCAAAACATATTGAAAATTCATTTTGAAAATTCATATAAATTAAAAGATAATTGTTGAGTTTGTTGTTTCTCCATTTACTGTTTACTTAATTTTTCAAATGATAAAATTTATCTTATAAATTAATCAATACGTAAAAAGGAAAAAATAAACAAAAGAAACATTGAAACATTTAATATGAATTATTTCTTTATTTTTCTTTATCTATCAAAACAAATTGAAAATTATTCTTAATTTTGTTTTTTCATGATAATTTATTTGAAAGTTTAAAATTACCTTGATGGAAATTTGCTTTACCTCTGATTTAGAGTATTGAAGTTTTACAAAAACAACGATGTCAAACTAAGTATAAAAGCCTACCCTGTTAGAAAATTTATATTGTATTAGTTTTGTGATTCAACATTAAAACATGGCAAAAAAACTTCTAATGAAAAGGTTTATAACTTCTGGGGAAGAAGTGGAAGAAGAGCGATTTTTAATCGATTCCGAAACGGGGAAAAATATGCAGAAGTTTAACTTGCGCAGACGCGAAATTAAATTTTCGATAAAACCTGTACCAAGCTATATTGATCCAATTACTTGGATTAAAGGGGCACTCCACGATATTGTCAAATATATTACAAAAGAAGTTAGCCCAAGAGACAAAATTGGAATGACATTTTGTGGTGAAAGCTTCGAGCATCGTGGCCCTGCATGGATAAACTTTCAAACAGCAGGTGGACTGACGTTTCAGCATATTTGGGATGTGATTTCAAAGGTTTTTCAAAGCAATTCCGAGGGTGAGTACTTTTAAATGAAAATGCTGAACATTTTTTTACTTTTTTCACTTTTACTTTACAGGGTTAAGTACAGACAAATTTTGTTTGACCGCAACATATATCAATTTACCTTATGGTAAAGGTAGGAAAAAACAATTTTACAATTTTGCTGAAGAATGCAAACAACGCCGTGGTATAATAACAATAAAAAATAAAGATAACTTATGTTTACCCCGTGCCCTAGTTGTCTGCATTGCAAAAATTGATAAAGAGGTCAATTATAGACATATTTTAAAAGATGTCGGAAAAATTCAAGCGATTAAAGCTAAAGAGTTAATCCAAAAAGCAGGTGTAATTATTCCACATCAGGGGTGTGGAATACATGAATTAAAAAAATTTCAAAATTATTTGACAAATTACAAAATTGTTGTCTATCAATATAACACTAGGGGTCGAATTGTGATATTTGAGGGAAATACCACAAAAGATGTAAAAAACCTAAATTTGTTATACCATGAAAATCATTTTAATGTGATTGGATCACTCACTGCTGCTTTTTGTACAGAATATTATTGCGGAAGTTGTCACGTTCCATTTTGGCACAAACATGAACACAAATGTTTAAAAACTTGCCCATGTTGCTGTAATTCAACACCATGTCCAAAGAATAGTATAAATGTTAAATGTAATATCTGTAATAGAACATTTAGAGGGGAAAAATGTTTTGATTTTCACCGAGCCTCATCATCTAACTCAAAAAGTATTTGTGATATAATAAAAAAATGTTTAAATTGTTTGCACGTTTACAAAACAGAAAGACAGCATTTTTGTAATGAATATTTTTGTAAAATTTGTCATCAACATGTACCTTCGGATCATCTTTGCTTCATTCAGCAAGATAAAAAACAGAAAAATTTTGAAAACTGCATTTATGTATTCTACGATTTAGAGACAAGACAGGAAAAAAATATTGATACACAACTAAGACAGCATATCCCTAATTTGTGTGTTTTACAGCAAAGATGTGACATCTGTATTGACGATGAATCTCTAGTTTTTTGTCAAAAGTGTAAATTTAGACAAATAATTTTTGAAGAAAATTATATAATCGAAAAAATGATGAATCACATTTTGAAATTAAGCGCAGAATTCCGAGAAATAATTGTCGTTGCTCATAACGGACAAGCGTTTGATCATCAGTTTATTTTAAACTATGTTTTAAATAAAACGAATGTGGAACCCAAACTAATAATGAGAGGAACGAAAATTATTTTGATGATGATCAACAATGTCAAATTTATCGATTCACTTAATTTTTTCCCGATGGCCCTAGCAAAATTGCCAAAAGCCTTTAACTTATCTACAAAATTAAAAAAGGGGTTTTTTCCGCATTTATTTAATAAACTGGAAAATGAAAATTATATAGGTTCTTTACCGCCTATGAAATATTTCTCCCCCGATTCAATGAAAGAAGATGAGAGAAATGAGTTTCATCAATGGTACACCGAAAATAAAAATTGCGAATTCAACATGCGAAAAGAAATAGTTGAATACTGTAGCAACGATGTAAAGATTTTGACTGAAGCTTGTTTAAGCTTCAGAAGAATATTTTTACAAGAATGCAACATTGAACCGTTTTTAGAAGCAGCAACAATAGCCTCAGCCTGTAACCTCGTGTTCAGACGAAACTTTCTGTGTTTGAACACGATAGGTATAATTCCACGACATGGTTACAGACTAGTCGACAATCAATCCGAAATTGCTCTACAGTGGCTTGTATGGGAGCAGGACACCCGAAAAATTAAATTTCAATATGCTGCTAGCGGGAGAGAAAAAGTGATTGGCGGTGTCAAAGTTGATGCATTTTGTGACAGCACTAAGGAAGTTTTTGAGTTTCAAGGTAATAAAACAAAATTAAAATTAAAAACTCGCTATAACACATTATTAATTTTTATTAACCTTCTAGGTTGTTTTTACCATGGTCATCCGAAGTGCCTAATCCATAAAAGAGATGTATCCTTGTATAATGATTCTAACGATACTTTAAATCAAAGGTATGAAAGAACGCTGGCCAAAAATGAGTACTTAAAATCCCTTGGATATAAAGTAATCGAAATGTGGGAATGCGCATTTCGCGAACAAATGAAAACAAACAAAAATATGTTTTACTTAAAAAACCACCCAATAATTTTTACTGCACCACTAAACCCTCGGGATGCATTCTATGGTGGAAGAACAGGCAATGTCTACACTCATTATAAGTGTAAAAACGGGGAGAAAATTAAATACATAGACGTCTGCTCGATGTACCCGGGGTCTGTAAATATGGCAAATTTCCTGTTAAACACCCTAAAGTACATGTTGGAAATTCTGTGTGTTCTGGAATTGATTTACAAAAAACGAATGGGTTGATTAAATGTAAAATATTACCACCAGAAAACCTATTTCATCCAGTTTTACCGCAAAAACAAAATAACAAATTGATGTTCTCACTCTGCCAAAGCTGCGGAGATCAAAAAAATCAAAGTGCATTTTGTTTACATTCTAACGATGAAAGGGCATTAACTGGAACATGGGTGATTGACGAAGTCTTACAGGCTCTCAAAAAAAACTACAAAATTTTACACATTTACGAAATCTGGGAATACGAGATTACGCAATATAACATGGAAAGGAAAGAACAAGGACTCTTCACGGAAATGATGAATAAGTTTATAAAAATTAAACAGGAATCTTCAGGTTTTCCGTCTAAATATCAAACAGAATTGGAAAAACAAAAGTATATTGATTCCTTTTTAAGTTCAGAAGAAGTTCAATTGGAATTTAAAAATATCAATAATAATCCTGGATTAAGGTCTTTTGCAAAATTAATTTTAAATTCTTTTTGGGGAAAATTTGGTCAGCGAGAAAACCAACAACAAACAACTATTGTTAACCAACCGTTTGTTTTGAATGACTTACTAACAAATCCTTCAATAGAAGTTTGTCAAATACTACCTATTAACGAGGAAGTTATAATTGTGAGCTGGCAGTATAAAGAAGAAGCGGTAAATTCTCTATCAACAATCAATGTGTGTATAGCTGCTTACACAACAGCACAGGCTCGACTTCATCTTTACAGCTATCTAGAAAAGATCGGTCACAGAGTTTTGTATTACGATACGGACTCAATCATTTATATAAGTCAAGAAGGAGAATATGACCCACCTCTAGGAGAACGTATTGGTGATATGACCGATGAACTAGAATGTTACGGCCTCGGCAGCTATATATCTGAATTTGTTAGTGGTGGACCAAAAAATTACGCGTTTAAAGTTTTTTCGACTAAAGATAACTCAGAAAAGCTTGTTTGTAAAGTTAAAGGCATAAATTTAAACCATACAACATCCAAACTAATAAATTTTGAAACGATTAAACATGCTGTTCTTCATCCGCAAGATTGGGAAAATATCGCTGTGGTTTCACAAAATATTAAAAGAACTAAAGATCATGAGGTTCATACAGTAACTGAAACAAAAAGATACCAACCGAAATCAGAAAAACGTCGATTTCTGAAAGACCATAGTTCCGTACCGTTTGGATACAAAAGGTCTAAATTTGTGTAAACTACGATTATTACACAACATAAAGGTAAAACAGAAGTCAATTTTAGTCGGAGTAACAAATATTCAGTTTTTTAGTTTTAAGCAATTTTGTAGCTTATGTAAACATAAAATAAAGGTCGGGTTTTTTTCATATTTTGCCCGACGTAAAACAAAAGTTTTAGTGAGTTTTTCTTTAATAATTTCAAGTAAACGAAAACTTATTTATTTCCAGTAAAAAACGAGGAATTATTTTATACAAATTTATTAATACTTAATTTAGCAAAATGTTTTCAGAAGTTCTAAATTATATTGTTTTTATCTACCCAGGAATTGTGCGATTTATCAAATCCTAACCATTTGACATAAACTTTATTCCCCTTTCTTTTTAAAACCTGCTCGACAAGATAGGTATCAGAAAATTTTACAGGTGTTAGTTCTGTTTCATAAAATCCACCGGAAATTGGAGTGCTGGTATAATCGGCTAAGTTATACGTAATCGGATATGTATTTTTAACTTTAACCACTTTAAAAATTTCTGTTGACCAGTTTGGTTGATAGCCTTTTTCAAAGTTTCCTTTATTTTTACTGACTCTTACATTATCTCCTATCTTAAATTTAGCTTTTTGAAAAATTTTTGGATGCATGTATAGAGTTCTAAGTATTGATTTTTCATTTTTCTTTGAAACATTTTCTGGGGGTAATTTGATTGTTCTATGCGGTGTTGAATTATAGTTTTTTAACAATGATTGTAAAATTGAGATCCATTTGTAATTCCCCTGTAAACTGAAATTTTTCCACATCATGCTTTTCAAAGTTCGATTAAAACGTTCCACGATAGATGCCTTAAGCTCTGAGAATGTATGATAATGATTAATTTTATTTTTCAACATATATTGTTTAAACTGTCTGTTGAAAAACTCTTTGCCTTGGTCTGAATGAATATTTTTTGGGGAATCCTTTGCTTGCTTGATAATATTTTCAAGTGCTCGTAAAACATCTTCAGCAGTTTTACGTTTGACAGGTTCAGCATAAGCGTATTTGGAAAAAGTATCAATCACCGTCAATAAATATTTGAAACCTTTATTAAATTTGGCATAAGGAATCATTTCGACTAAATCAATTTGCCAAGTATCATTCAAACCCTTTTGAATGAACTTTCTCCTACGAAAATTTTTTCTAAGTGGCCTGTGTAGCTCTGAAACAATTTGTGCTCGTGACATCCTATACACAATATACACAATATTTAGTTTCTCTTTCTATATATAGAGGCAACTGATTCTGAAAAGTTGTACATAATAGCTAAATTTTTGTAGAAATCCTCAGTCTCCCTACAGAAATCAACTTTTAATATGGAAGCTGATTCGACTTTGTTTCCGTTTACCAACGAAAGTAATGAAAATTATTTTTTAAATAAAATTACACAAGAAAACCAAATTAGTTCAACCACGAATGATTATGATGTTGATGTTGACGAGGTGACCTCGTCTTTTCAAGAATTTATACCACCACCATCACCACCGCAATTACTTGAAGAGGAGGAAGAAGAGGAATGGCAGGACGGTCAAAACTGGTTTGACTCTCAAACAGATGATCTGCAGGTTAACGAAGAACAAAATATCGAAGTCGAGCAAGAAGGATATTTCGAATGGTTTTTTAGTAACATTATAGATAGATAAAAATAAAAATAAAAATAAAATAAATAAAAGGCAATTGTTTTTATTTTCGTACAATTTTGCGTAGTTTATTGTTTAATATTACAGGTATCTCGAAAAATAATCTAGAAAAATTACACTGCACATTGATCCGTTGCTTTGGGATGTTAATTTCTTCATGCAACTTTTCCACTTGTTTTTCTTCACAGGTTTTTATGTATTTTTCAACATACGCTCTTACATTTTGTTCGGAATTTTTATAGTGAATCATTACAGCTTGAAGAAAATCAACAAGGTTGTTAAATATATCGGCCTCTTCTCTGTTGACACTAAGAGTTTGACTACGAATAGCTTGAATTCCTGCTTGTAAACATAATTTGGTATTTTTTATTGTTCGACTGCACAGCAGCTTTTTGTATAGATGGTAAAATTCACACCAATCACGATATTTCAGAACAATTACTTCTTTTCCATTACGATGGAATATGGTTGTGGCTTCAAATGATTCCCCCGTAAAACCAACAGAAATTCTAAAGGTCTGGTTTTTATTAAGAAAGTATGTATAGTTTAATAATAAAGACATCGTGTTTTCATGTCGAATTTCCATTTCTTTTTAACTTTCCTCTAACTCTCGGGTTACAAGACTGTAAAAAGTTGTATTTTCCAAATATTTTATGAAATAGTTTTAAAATCAACCTGTCATTTTCAATATGATTTACTTTACTGAATTGGTTCAAAAAACTTTTCATACTTAAACCAAAACATCTAAACCAAACGTAAACACAACAATATTGCCCGCATACATCTGTAAAATTACTTTGCAACTGTTTATCATTAAAAATTAAACAATGATTCTTCAAATATCTTAAAATTTCAGGTTTAGTTGGTTTCTGCCCAAAAGAATCAAAGTATTCTATACACCCCTTTTTAGGAATATAAATAGCTAACCAGTGTGTTCCAGGGTCCTTAGCCTTATCCGTGTTAACGATTAAAAGAGATGGTTTTTCTTTTACTTTTGGAATTCTATCCAGAGCGAATACCCCCTTAAATTTTTTGTTTGTACGCTGGTTACATTTTAAAATGTTAGTTATTTCTAAAGTGTTCATAAAATAAATTGACTCAGATCATAAACTTTGCTCGCTTCCTTTACATAATTTACTAAAAACTCTTTTTTAATTAGTTTGTTGGTAATGATTATATCAAAACTTTCTAATATTTGTTTAAACTCTTTAGTTATATTTTCGTTAGTCACAGTTCCAAAAGAATAATTTTCAATATTTTGATTTGTTAGCTCTTTTGTTGGAAACTTGTAAGTAAACTTTTTTACGAACTTCTTACAAGGCTCTTTAAATCCTACTATACTAATTTCTTTCACAAACAAACTGTTTTTGTCGTTACAACAAAATGTAACATCGACAAGTGCACAGGATGAAGACATGATGTAAAATATTTAGACTCACGCTTTTTCATCCTATTTATAGGTTTGTGAATATATTTCGATTTTTATCGATTTGAATGTTTGCATCAAATTCCCCATAAACAATTGCAGTTAATGTGGACGGCAATGGTTTTGATAACTTTGCTTCAATTCTAACAGTTCCTTGATTAAGTAGACCTTGGCACATTTCATTCCCTGATGCATCGGGGGTTAAATCAAAAGCAAGTAAAAAAAATCCATTGCTAAACATTGTTTTTGTTATCTGATGACCTTTATCATTATGGAATATCCCTGTTCCTTGAAAAAGTGTGTTGTAGGCTCTGGTATAACAATTATATTCATCAGAGAAACTAGTTTCAATTGCTGTATTAGGTATCTGTACCCCATTCACATTCAACGAAAATTGAGAAATATCAAAATGTTTAAAATTGTACGGGTTTTTTGATCTTTTTCCTGAATAACCAATATTTTCGGTCATACAAAAGATGATTGTAGTCGGCAATTGACCAATGAAAACGTTGTCGAGCGATATGGATGATGTATTCATAGGAAGAGTATAGGTTTTTACTTCCACACGTTTATAACTATATATAGCATTCTTTTTTTCCAAAACTGCGTTATGTGCTAATAGAACACTCGGATTAACAGTTACATGTCTCATAAACAATGTTGCTTCTAAAATTTTCAATTGAGATTCATCGGTATCGTCAGAAAAAAAATAGAATTCTGGTTTTTCTAGTGTTAGTGTAATTCGAACATCCACGTTGTTTATAAGTAAGGTAGGCTGGTTAAACATATCTACATGTAGTTTACCCATTAGCTCAACAACATTGCTATTATTATACAATTTTTGACGGTCTTTCGATCCAGAATTATTAGATTTTTCTATGTTCGCCTTATCTAATGTCCACCCTGAGCACTCTAAATGTGTGGTAGCAGCATCATTACCATAATTTAATAGCGATTCAATATATGCTCTATAGTGATAATTTCCGTCTGATGGTGTTATATTTTTCCCGTTTAATTGAATATTACATTGTTTTATTAGAGAATGTAAAAGATTGTTAACTACACTTGGCTGTGATAGTTCTTTTCTGTCTGCCCCTTTATCATTATTCCATAACCCTCCATCTTTTTTCAAAATCCGTATTTTCAATCTTAAATATGTAGAAGATAAGTCCCTATATGTATCTCCATGACCTAATGAAACAAATTCTATTACCGATGGTTTATCTAATGAGGCTATAGGGTTGTAAGAAACCTCTTCGGATCGTAGAATACTTGATTGAATAGGTTGTGTTTTAAATATATCCAATTCAGATTTCATACATTCCACCATAATTAATCAAAAATATCTTTTTCTTTCTTACGCCTAATAACTTTACGTCGTTTCGAGGTAAAATAATTTAAATTTTTGATCGACGGCTTATTTATAACTTTTCTTTTCCTTTTTCCCGACCCATACATTTCATTGAGTTTTTGAACTGCCCCGCGTCTTACACTTTTGACAATCTCTTTACCGCGATCTTGCAGAACTTCCTTAATATTTGCACCGGATACAATATCTGATAAAGCACTTATACCAGAGTTTACAACCTGCTTTTTTAGTAAATCAGCCCCCGAAGAAAATATTGGTTTCAAATACTTGAAAAGTCCCCCAAAAAAACTACCTAGGCCACGTCCTCGTTGATATGGTACAGTCGAATGTACCAACGGACCAATATCCTCAATGCCTTTCCCCGTTTGACTCAAATAGTATCTGTAATATACTCCTTCCATAATGCTTTTCATAAAACACTAAATTGTTTAATAGAATCCCCCTTTTATTTATATACTTTTTTAAAATGTAATACAATTTTTGTAGGAATACTACTTGTTGCAAAATTAATTTTGCTACTATATTTATCACAGATTAGAATAGAAATATTATCAAAAAAATTTTTCTCAACAGCAAAATATTGTATATTTATAATTTCTTTTTCCATTCCTTCAAATGCATTTTTTGTGTTTATCGTTCTTAAACATCTCACAGTGCTATCACCCACCATATTTGGTTCAATAATATCGGTATAGACAAAAAGCATTTCTGGTTTAATTACGGGTGTCATAGGTAAATATTGCAGAAATGTTTTAAATAAATCTAAGAGTCTTGACTTATGCTTTTTAAAATCTTTAATTTTTACAGTTATCTGATCAAAACATGATTTCAGTAACTCTTCGAGTGAGTAGCTATGATCTGCCTTTAATTTTAGCTCAAGTGGTGGTTGATTTATACATATTTTAATAAATTCATTTGTTTCAGGTAGTTGTTTTTCTAATGATGTTGATGAAGGTGCAGCCACGTAATTGGAATCCAAAGATATAAAATCATATATCCCCCAAATTAGTTCACGCTCAACCTCTTTTCTTGAGTAGCCATCAAATGGGTGTATATTCTGAATAAGAGTTGGTAACAAAAAAGATTTCCAATCACACAAATATTCATCCGTGTTATGTGGAATGTACGTCGTCCCAATTCCAACCAAGTGTTCGGAATTACCTCCTATAAAAACTTTTGTACCAATGTGCCAGTTTTTTCCGTATTTATTTGGTTGAAAATCGTTTAAGTAAATCTCCGACAGACCAACTTTCCAGTTTGTACCGCTGATTGGTTTATGTAAATTATTTGTAAAAGCTGATAAAGTATTATCAGGATAGTAATTCATTGAGTTATCACTGAGTAAAGTAACATAAAATTCATCTTTTAGGTGTATATCGCCCATGTTTTCTTACGTTTTGGAAAATTAATTTTTGTTTGACTGTCACCCGCTTTAGCTGGTCGTAAAATTCGTTTTGTAGGTGTTGTAAATTTCTCGCTATTTATATGCTTTTCTTTCTTTTCTGGTGGACTGTCAAGAGGAACCGTTATAACGTCTCCAGACTCGGTTTCAAATGTTTGATAATTTTGATTTGGAGTTAATTTTCGTTTTCTTAAACGCTCACCAATTGATGTGGCAGATAGTGCTTTTGCGAAAATTTTGTCTTGAACGTCTTCATCAAGTTCACTGTCAGACTGTGTTGTTTCTTTAAAAATATTTTCCTGGACGCGTTTATCAAATACTTCATCATCTTCATTCTCATATATTTCTTCTTCAGGAAACTGCATTTCAAAATTTCTTTTACCGACAACATCTGTTTGAGTGTCTGTCGCTCTAAATATGGGTTTTGTACGGAAACGTGTTTGGGTACTTTTAGGTTCCATGATTTTAATTTTTTTCTCTTCAATTTTAGATAACAATCTTTTTTTGTTTCTAATTTTAAATAGGTTCTGACGATACAAATACCACTTCTGAATATCGGACAAATTTTTGTTTAATAAAATGTTTTTCATCTTTTTATCCAACTGGTTGAGTTCAACGTCTGAATTTTGCTTTAGTTTTTCATATATTTCAGGTTTTAATATTATCATTTTGTTAAATGTTGTATTATTCATTTTATAAAATGACCAATCACCCCTGATAAAACTGCACCGAGAAGAGCAGGTAAAAATCCACCACGTTGAATTATAATTTTTCTTTTACTAGTGAGCGACTTCTTACGGCAAATGAGTGATCTCAAGTCCTTTTTATACTTTTTTAGTTGATTGGTTGCTCTTTTATTTAAATGACAGTTACCTTTTAAAATATTTAACGCAATTTCACAGATCGTTTTAATTACATTCGGCTCACATTGTTTTATTATAACTTTTTGAAATTTTCTCTTAGAATTTTTTAACAGGTGCAATATATGACGGTTGGTTTGTAATCGTTTCATATTCCTCACCAAATTGCTCCAATTGCTCTTTTGTACAAAAACAAAAATTTTTTCCAAATATGTCACTTCTTAATCTAAATATATCATTAATATCTTGAGTAAGGTCTATTAAAATGTAACCATATGGTAAGGTAGTTACTTCATTATATACTTTCTCAAATTCGTTGACCTGTTTTGGGTATATTTGACGAGCTAAAGGCAGTATTTGGGATTTATCTCTAGGGTTTTTGAAAAGCACTAAATATTTACAATTTAATGAAATATCTCTTGAAAATTTTCCCTGGTGAAAAACGTTTTGAGTTACAAATATTACAGATAAATTTCTATGGTGCGAACCTCTAGTAAATAATTCGCACACAATCTTGTCGTGAGAATTTAACATCATATCATCTACTATAATTAACAGTGGATCTTGATTATCACAAAAATCTGGAATAGTATTATAATGTTCAAGTCCTTTGATATTTTTCGGGACGGCTTCTTTATCGGGGTTACACCAAATAATCTTCTCAATTGGAGGTTGAATATATTTGTTTTTTTGTTTTATTAAATTAAAAATAAAAGTCGATTTCCCACAACAAGACGGCCCGGCAACCATCATAGTAAACGGATGAAAAAACATGGTTTGCCGAAGAGTATCTATCTAACTATACAAATCTATATGTATACAAAACAGAGGTCGAGTATAAAATTAATCTTGGAAAATTGGACAGACAGTCTCTTATATAGTCTCACAATGGCCAAACGTGTTTTCATAGTTGATCTCCAATTTCTAAGAGGAAACGATAAACAATATTTTGTCAAAGAACTCGCTCTACTTGAAAAAGGAAGTTTGATTCCTATCGTTTATCATTTCAAACCACCTTACCACGAAGAAGAACTAGGTCAAGAAGCACAATATAGCAATCGATATTGCGGCAATAAAATAAATGGACTTAATTGGAATGGCGGATGCATTGACTATGTGGATATAAAATCAATTATTAAATACTATTTAGAACAAGCTGAAAAAATTTATGTAAAAGGCGAACAAAAAAAATTTTTCCTTGAAAAGTATATTGAGAGTTTTAAAATAGAAAATCTTGCCATTCCGTCGTTATTAAAGATTGAAAATTTTAAATCAATGTGTCCGATACATCTTTCAAATAATCATTTTAGATGTGCTGTAAAAAACTGTCTTAACATTTATATGCATCTTCGGAAGGAAAAAGTACTATAATGTTAAAAACAAAAAAAGTTACCTTTAACAATAAATTAGATCTTTACGTTATGTATGTGTGGGATTATGCATATAGAGTAGCTCGACAGGGAAAATATGAAGAATATGCACGTGATCGAGATAGATTTCATAGACGAATAAAAAATATTGAACCTATTATCTCTGCAGTTCTAAAAAAACCTCATAGAGAAAAAGTTTTTTATAAATTAATAAGGGTTGGTTAATCAAATAAAAATTAATGTACATAAAATCATGAAATAGTTTTATTTTAGTTTTAGAGCAAAAAATGTAAAAAGAAAAAATGAATAAAAACACGTGACAAATTGTTTTATCTGTCATTTGTACCATTATTTTATTGTTTTAATTTTAAATTTGAACTCACATTCAGGAAAAGAACTAACCTAGTCTATCTGACATGCTTCCTAGGCCTTTAGCAACAACAATAAACCCACAATAACAATAAACCACTAACCTACACTTTAAATCGAGAAATTACCAATACAGATAACCAGAACTAGGTCAAATACTAACCTAGTTTACCTGACGACCTTCCAAGGCCTTTAGCAACCGGCTTGGGACACGCACAACAACAACAAACCACAATAAACCAATAACCTACATTCTAATTCCAATACAGGAAACTAAAACTAGGTCAAATATTAACCTAGTCTACTATATAAGGTCGTAGCCTTTCATGGCAATTATAAAAACAGGTTTTGGTTCCCCAGGACCAACTCTCGGGAGTTCTACTCAAGAAAATTTTAAAATAAACTAATACAAAAATTTCGCGTGCCACCATCACCACCCAGATCTCCAGAAGGGAGATCTGCTATTTCACAACCCTCCCCAATAATCTTTACACTAACAGTTCATTTTAAGTTAACTTATACACAACAACAAAACAAAAACAGTGCACGAAAAAATATTATAACAAAACAAAGATAAATAAAAGATGTTATACCTTATTAAATTGTTTTATCCCAAAAAAATGTACGTGTAAATATCTGAGACACTCCTCTTCTAATCTAGGTAGTTGAACACCGTTCTTATATTTTCTTGCTCCGTTGCAGATTGATCCATAGACATCGAGGTGAAAGTTTATAAGGTATAAAACGTTATTCGTGGTATGATTCAATGCTGATATAAATTAGATAGCGAAGGCATAATTAATCAATAGACCCGTCATCTTTCCAACAAACCCAATTAACGAAAAACACAATTTGCTTTTATTGATAAAGTTCAATTTATTTACTTTTTATTCCATAATAGGACTTATAATCACCAAAACCATAGCTGACCTTTAAGACAGCTCTTTATCTTTTTCTAAGTAATTATTATGTATTACTATTGTTTTACCAATTATTAAATTTTCTTTGGATCTTTTTTTTTTTTTGAAAATTATACCTGAACTCACATTTCTTTTAATTTTACTATTGACACTATTACTGGTCCACAAACGACCATATACACTTTCCAAAAATTCACCAACCAATCCTAAACTTCAAAACTTAAAACGAACTTGTCGTTCCAACTTGCCAAACCCCAACTGACTAATTTAAAAAAACAATTTAAAAAAATACAATTTATTTTCAAAATTTTTTTTTCATATTTTATAAATTTCTTTAGTTTTCCATAAAAAAATTGAAGAAACATAAAAAAATAGAAAAATATAGAATTTCAAAAGTGTCAGGTGTTCTTCATACAGAGTAAATAAAATATTTTATTTAGAAATGATGACTTTGCACTTGGAATTGCACAGGTTTATGCATACAAGTGGGCTGAAAAGTGCGTGAAAAAGTAAAAAGTATAATTACTTTCTCGAACAGTGTTTATAGTATATTACTATAAGCACCGAAGATGGGAAATTAAAGAACTTTTGACACAAATATCTTGACCATTACAGTGTGTCAAAACAAGGAAATTTGCATATTTTTTTGTTTAAAAAACGTTCATTTTAAGTGATTACGAATAGAAACATTAAATTTGAAGAAATCTTGATGGTCGGGATTGGTATGTGAGGCCAAAAACTAGATTATCACATTATAAGTTTGCCAAAAAAATGTTGTCAAGTGTGTCAAAAGAAAGATTTTATTCCGTTTTATTATTTTTGTACCCAATTTTTTGGAAAAAATAAAATTAATTATTTGTATTACATGAATTTTTAGTATTATTATAGAGAATTATGACTTTTCCATTTTTTTATAATACGACTACATTGCATTTTTCATTAAAATTTCCATTAATAATCATCGGTACACCTGATTTTTTTTTTCTTTAATCAACTCGAAGCATCAAGGTTATAATAGTTTTTGATTATATATTTGAATTCTATTTACGGTTCGAATTTTATTTGTTTTCCTTGTTTTTATAAAAATGAAACAAAAAGAATTGCCAACGTTTAAATTTCTCTCTTTCATATTATAATAAAACAGAGAAGGAAATGAATTGTTGCAATACATGAACATCTCCAGTTCTTTTTGCTTGTATTCTTAATTGATAAACGGGTGGTTCATACTTTTGTTTATGTTTTGTAAATCGATAGAAAAACAAGAAAAACGTTTTGGAAAAAAATGAAACAATCTGTTATTAACTGGTTTCGTTGTATTGTATGCAATCATATACACGACGAGTTAAAGATATGTGGAATCAACTCTCCTACTCCCTCATGTTTATTTAATTTTTAAAAATATGTAACGAAGAAATATTCTTCAAATTTTTGAGTTTTAATTTAAATTTAAATTAATAATATTGTTATTGTAAAAATTTAAAATTAAATTAAAAATTATGGTTTTGTGTCAAAAAAAAAGATTTTTAAAACTCAATCAAAAAATAATTTTATATGTTGTAAAAAGGAAAAAATAAAGAAAAAAAATATATTATTTCAAGTACAAATTGAAAAAAAAAATAAAGGAAATTAAAAAAAAAATGGAAATATGCTAAAAATTCTAATAAGTTTTTTTACATAAAGAAAAAAAAAGGAAAAATAAAATCTTTTTTTTAAATATTGAATGGTGGCTAAAAAGAAAATTTTGTGTTATAATTGTATTGATTGGAATGGTTGAAAATAATGCAGCTGATAAATGTAAATTGGATGGCCGAAGTGGTGAACAATAAGGTAAAAATAACTATTCTAATATTCTTCATATGGGAGTGGATGAAAAGATGCATGAACATAGTGTATTTGGCTTAATTTGCAAGATCGCGATACACATTAGCTTGTCGACAAAATTTGAACGTGATGGAATTGTTTCAACACGAAACCATTTTTGTACAAATTAATGTTTTTGGAATTTTACTATTA
Source organism: Diogma glabrata (assembly GCA_963693315.1). NCBI lineage: Eukaryota > Metazoa > Arthropoda > Insecta > Diptera > Cylindrotomidae > Diogma > Diogma glabrata. The sequence goes on along the minus strand of OY856188.1, from coordinate 87,469,514 downwards.
CAAAACTCAACGACAAACCGTTGTAGTGATATCACAATGTGTTCGATTGGGGCATTAAGCGAGTATTTGGAAGAGCAGATCTTGATAAATGATTTGATGGGAAGGATTGTGATATGTATTTAATTGCCATGCTGGTTCATCATTTGATTTTGTTCAACGAAGCGTCTATATGAATGACGCTATGAATTTTTGGGAGAGCTGATTTGTGAAAGGCAATTTGTTCCGACTTCAATCAACAGTATTTTAACTTACTGACTCTCATTGTGGTTTTGATTTGCATGTTAGAATAAGAAATTATTTTTGTTTTTGTTTTAGAAGTCAAAATAAGATGACTATATAAATTAGTGATATATTAGAGATTTTTTCTGAGTAGAGTCCGCGCTTGACCCGTGCAATCCCGTACAATTAATTAGTTAAATTAGTAAAATTCCCTTCCCCATCTATTCTATTAGTAAAACGTCCTACGTTTCGTAGTTCTTGGAATTTTGAAAAAAGTTTCAATTTTTGATATTCTTATAATTTTTTCAATATTTTTAGAATTTTGGGAAAAGTTTGAATATTTGAATTTTTAAGAATTTTTGGAATATTATTAGAATTTAAAAAAGTTTAAATATTTGATTTAATTCTAATTTTTGGAATATATTCCGAATTTTGAAAAAAGGTTTCAATTTTTGATATTATTATAATTTTTGCAATATTTTTAGAATTTCGGAAAAAGTTTGAATTTTTAAGAATTTTTGGAATAGTATTAGAATTTAGAAAAAGCTTAAATATTTGATTTTAATCTAATTTATGGAATTTTGAAAAAAGATTCAGTTTTTTATTTTGTTATATAATTTTTGCAATATTTTATTTTGAAAGAAATATGAATTTGTGATTTGGTACTATTTTGTTGAAACGCTAAATGGAGATGTTTTTAAGTAGTTTGCTGATTGTATCATCTTTTCACTAAATTATGTTAATTTATGATATGTTATGATTTTCAGGCAACGTTTTGGTGTTCTGTGTTAGTTTTGTAATAAATTTCTAAACAAAACATCAATTCTAACATCTATTGAAATTGTTACCAAACCACGTGAGATTTTATACAAACATTTTTACTGCATATGTAATTTAAATAAAACAATTTGTTTTGCCTTACATCAAATCAAATAAAATCCATCTTAATCAACTCAACAAGCAAAATACAAAAAAAAAACAATCAACTCAACAGTCAAATTACAAAACAATTCAACTCAACAATCAACTAAAAAAAACAATCAACTCGTAAAAAAATAAGGAGTTTGGTGAGTCACAATAGCTATTTATGTATTAAGGACGTAAAGTATGTCTTTTCCGCTTTAGAGTGAAATTGTTACTCGAGGTGTTAGCCGAGCAAAAATGAACTTTATACCCGAATTGCATAAGATTTTTTGTACTAGTCAGATTCTGTATTATTTGCATAAATAAAAATATGTACATATATTTACACAAAACAGCAAAACATTTTTAGAAAATTATTTTATCCAAGTAGTTTTTCAAAATAATAGTAATAATAATAACTTTAGGCATTATTATTTCCATTTTAGGCATTGTTATTTCAATTTTGGCATTGTTATTTCAATAGGAAAAAAAGGCCTGCTTTAGGAACAATTTTTGAATTGTAAAAGTGAGTTTTACGGTTTACTCGTACAAAAAATTTTTTATATTATTTTAATACACGCAAACCAATTAATAAAAAGAACAAAAAATATTGTTTTATGTTCAATTTTATACATATATCATATATCTTTAAATAGTACATTATGATGCTAGGACGTAAAGCTAAAGATTTTGGACGTATGTGGAGTTTGCAAATCGAGGCGCTAGCCGAGATTTGCACCCACATTTTTTTTTTCTTTTTTTTAGTTTTTCTTTATTATTAGCCACTTTAGCATAAGTATGCTGTAATGTAGCATTCCAAAATTTTACAATATTTTTTACATCGAAAATCATCTAAGTAATAAGTAAATTAGAGTTTAATTATACAATATAATAATTAAGCTAACAGAATATGTAATAAATAAAAAAAAAAAAATATATATTTAAAAGAAATACTAAGAAAATCAAACATACACTTATACAATACTTTACGAATTTTTAATAAATTATTATAAATAAAAACAATGAAAACAATGAATAATTAAAGGTATAAATAAATCTAAATTTTGTGGATAAATCTTAGATGTTTAGTTACTTTTTCTTTAAATTTATTGAGATTATTCTCATACTTTATATCTGCAGGTAGTACATTAAACTTGGGCAATCCTCTATACAAAATATTATTTGCTGAGACACTAGTGGCAAAAAAAGTGGGTACAAAATGTGAGCGTCTTCTGGTGTTGTAGGCATGGATTTCATAAGAACGGGTAAGAGTTAAGCTATTTTTTAAGCGGTGCGTTACCACCTTAAAAATCAAAAGAATCAATTCTTTTTCTATCAAAATCTGTAGAGGTATAAAATCAACGAATAGTTGATGACTTGGAAAAGAAAATGGTACATTTAATACATATTTTATAGCTCTTTTTTGTAAAATCGATAACTTTTGGATAAGGTAGTTGGGAGCTCCACTCCAGATGGGATTCAAGTACACGAAATGAGATAGAATGTAGGAGTTATAAATAAGAATCAAGCATCTTTTTGGAAGCAACTTGCGTAATTTTTTTAAGGCAAAAATGTATGGAACAATTTTACTTTTTATTTGATGAACGTGTTGTTCCCATTTGAAATCTGAACTAATCATAAGACCAAGGTAGTTGAAACTTTGTACTCTTTCAATAATTTCACTACAATAACTTAACTGCAAACCTTCACTTTGGATTTCATTTAATTTCTTGTTTTGAAATATTAGATACTTGGTTTTGGATACATTAAGATTGAGATGAGACTGCACAAGCCAGTGATAGACTAAATCGAGATCGTGTTGCATATTTTGAAAAAGTTGTAGTAAAGAATCACAGGAATAAACTAGGACTGCATCATCAGCATAAAGAATGATTTGGCCCTTTAAGGGAAGTTTGCAAATATCGTTTATATACATTAGAAAGAGGAGTGGACCTAAGACGGAGCCTTGTGGTACTCCTTTTACAATTTTATTTAACTTACTATCACATTTACCTATTGAAACATATTGCTTTCGGTTTTCCAGGTAACTCTGAAAGAATTCATATGCCTGACTTGTAAATCCTGCTTCTTTTAGTTTAAACAATAGTAAAGGATGATCAACTGAATCAAACGCATTTTTGATATCAAGAAATAAACACGAAACGTGAAGTTTGATGTCAATTTCTTTACTAATTATATCAGTTAGTGCCAAGCAGGCCGAAGTTGTGTTTGAGTTTTTACAAAATCCGTATTGGCTTGCTGAAATCACATTACTATTATCAAGAAAAGTAATCAGCCTCGATGAAATTATCTTTTCGAATATTTTAGAGAACACACTCAATAATGATATAGGTCTATAATTTAGTACGTTGACCGTCGAGCCTGTTTTAAAAATAGGTATAACTTTAGCTATCTTTAGAACATCAGGAAATTTATTATTTGTTATGCTTTCATTTATTAGTTTTACAAGAAGCAGGCTTATTTCACTCTTGAAGTTTTTAACAAATTTAGAGGAAACTAAATCATATCCTGACGCCGAATTGTTTTTCAAATTATTAATAATGTTTTGAATTTCAAAGACATTGGTAAGATCAATTAAAAAATGATTATCATGCAAACAGCCAATCTGACAAAATTGATTTATAGCATTACTTGCAGATGTAACCGCGTTGGACGCAGTAAAAAAGTTACAGAACTCATCCGCAATTATTTGTTCATCATTAATTATTTGTGACCCAATTTCCAGACAAGTTTGATTTGTTTTACTAGCTGGTTTATTAAAAATTGAAAACTTGAGATATTCCCAAAACTTACGTGGTGAACCTTCGCATTTCTCAAACTGACGTGCATTATATTCTTTTTTGGCATTATGAATTTTATTTTTAGTTACTTTGCAATAATATTCGTACTTTGTTAAAACGTACGCATCATTCGGAAATTTTTTTTTGTATTTAAAAAATTTCTCACGCTCGGAAATAAGATTTAATATTTCGGCTGTCATCCAATTCTTTTGCTTACTTATAGTCGGGACCGAGTATTGCGAACTATTGCAGATTTGAGATTTTTAATGAGATTACTAAAATTGTTACTATTTAAAATATTCTGCCACTCACTAGATTTTTCTATACTAGAAAGAGATCTTAGTAAAATTTTTCTGTGACAGCGACGGTTTGCCGTTGAAGCTTAGGATTATCATTTTATGATCACAAAGAGAGGAATCATCAAAATATAGATCATATTGATACATCAAAATATCTGTAAAAATATGATCAATTATTGAAGCTGATCTTGCATCAGTCCTTGTTGAATATTTAAGGTCAATTTGGTTTAGTAGGAGAAAACCCTGTGAATACATGTCGTCAAGATACTGACGATTTTCATTATTTTGCACTAACAAGTTAATATTAAAGTCACCAACGATTATACTATTTGAATAGTTTTGTAGAATTGAAAAAAATTTAGCATGAAACCTTTCAATGTTGGAAGAAGGTGCTTTATACACCGCAAATAACGAAAATTTTAGTCTTGGTAATTTTACTACTAAAAAACTATTATTTTCAAATTCTTCACTATGAGCTTTAAATGCAACACAGGTAGATTTAACATAAATCGCACATCCTCCAAATCCATTGTACCTGTTCGAGAAGAAAGCGTTGTACCCATCGATATTATATAGTATATTCTCACGTTCAGTTATCCAAATTTCTGTTAGTACTGCTGCTTGTATATTATGAGACTTCAATAACTGTTCAACATCATGTAACTTATTTCGTAAACTTCTAACATTTAAATACAAAACATTAAATAAATCTGACCTACATTTGAGGTTATTAACCTTTATAGACGTTGAGTAATTAATATTTAATAAATCTAACATCAACATAAAATAATAACAAGTTTTAATTTGATTGAATTGAAAAAAAATAAAATGACACTTACAGACTAAATTGATTTTTGATTTTAAGTAAATCATTCATAGAACTGATAAGAAATACTTGCGAGGTTTCCATTAAGTCCAAAATAGCTTACGTCCGTGCATCATATACTATTTTTTATTCACCGCAAGCAAAATATTTAAAAAAAAATTGTTTATTCTAAATTAAAATTATAAATTTGCATAAATTTTGAAATAAAAATATGTGGAACAAGTTACCTTTGACAAAATATTTGTTAACTTTTTCAAATTATTGTATCACTATGACAACAAATGATAACAACTATTGGATAATGAAATTTTGAATTTAAGGGTTGCTTTGATAAACATTTCTATTTTTTATAGAATTTAAACAAATACAAATGTTTTTTACTTTTTTAGACGTAGCTATGACAACAAAATATATGGTTAAAAAGTGACACTGACAAGGCCGCAAATCACAGTAATAAAGTAACACTTTTATACATAGGCGAATAAAAATAAAATTGCATATATTGTTTTGGTCATTGTTACATTTTTTTTTGTTTTACTTACGATATTTTTAAACAAAAAAAATTTCTTTATTGCGTTTAAAAATCATACACTTTTGTTTTGAAGTGTTATTACGGTTTAATTTTAGTGTGTGGGTTTCTCCCTCAATATAACTCACTCTAAATGAGTGGTTCGGCGTCGGACTCCAACGCACAAACTGTTTTACGATCGAACGTGGTACAAAATATAGGGGTAGAGAAACCTCCACCGCTACAACCGCAGAAAAATATACATACATAATACAACCACAATATACATACATAATACACTACAATACAATACATTATACATACATAATACAAAGAGTTTTACGATCGAACGTGGTACAAAATAAAGGGGTAGAGAAACCACCACCGCTAAAACCGCAGAAAAATATACATACATAATACAACCTAAACTAGAAAGGAATATGGCAACGACAACAATCCCAGATTTTATCGAAACGGATCCTGGATTGTGGTTCTTCTTGGTAGAAAATTTATTCGCCACCAAGGACATCACCGACGACAAGCAACAGTTCGGCGCAGTGTTAGCTGCTCTCAAACTAAAGGTTCTTTCCATCGTTCGCACTCTTTTGCTAAATTTCCCCACAACGAATCGTTACGAAACTCTGAAAGCTAAAATCATTAGCCATCTTTCAGAGCCAGAACAAAATCGAATCGAAAAAATATTAAAAACTGTAGATATTGGTAATCAAAAGCCATCTTCATTCTACGACCAGCTACTTCTTATAGCTGGGAATTCTGCCGCAGTCACACTTGAGCTTATTAAAAAGCTCTGGCTTGCTCGAATTTACCATAGGCTTAAAAATTTCGTCGTCTCAGTAGAGAGCGACGATATTCAAAAATTGCTACCAGTCGCGGACAGGATTTGGGAAGCAATTAGTGGATCCCGTTCTTGTGGTAATATAAACCAGTTCAATGTCAAAAAGGTCAATGTACCTACGACATCTACAGGGATCTGGCAATAACCACAACATCCATTCGAGAAGATGTTAGAACAACTAACACATGAAGTCACGTAATACGTCACGGATAACTACGGATAGTCACGGATAACTGGAAAAACAACTCTCAGAGGTCAAGATCTCGATCACCTTCTAGGTGTTCGTCTTTTCGACGAAAGAACTCTAGACCTAAAAGCAGATCACCTTCATCGAAAAACATTTGTTGGGACCATCGAACCTTCGAACCGAAAGCTGCATGATGTGTAGGAAATTCCTCCTACTAATCTTCTAGCTCCGTAAACATCACACCGAAGTCGGGAAACTAACTGTTCCTAACGTGAATACGGCTAACGTTGGGATATAGACTACAAGCCGTCTGTTCGTCAGGTGTTTCAATACTAACCTTGAATTTCTTATTGACACAGGCGCTGATGTATCAGTGATCTCGTGTCAATCTTTCTCAAACCTAATTAAAGACGAACACAATGTCCTGACAGCAGCTAATGAATCTATTATACACACTTTTGGTACTAAATTATTGAATTTAGATTTGGGTCTCCATAGAGAACTACGGCATACATTTGTCGTAGCATCAGTAAGTTAACCTATTATAGGTGCTGACTTTCTGACCAAGTTTTGATTGGTTGTCGATCTAAAGCGTAAACGCTTACTAGATACCAGTACACAATTAACAGTGAATACTATTTCATGCTCATATAGTATGCCTTCACTGCGATTGTACAATATTCAAGGAAGTTATGGAGACATGCTCCAGGACCTCTCATCTCTCACTGAGGAAACCAAATATAACGCTCCAGTGAAACACAACGTGGTTCATCGGATTATCACAAAAGGACAATTACCTTTCTCTCGACCACGTAGATTGGAGGCAACTTATTTCAAAATTGCAAAAGACGACCACGTAGACTAGAGGCGACTAATTTCAAAATTGCAAAAGACGAATTTTCGCATATGGCCCCGCTAGGATTGATCAAACCACCCTCATCTTGTACTTCATCTCCACTACATTTGGTTCCAAAGAAGGATCAAAATGATGGTAGACCTTTCGGGGACTATCGACATCTGAATGATGTTACCATCCCAGACCGATACCCCATACCACATATACAGGATTTTACATGCATCTTCACGGATGCACTATATTCTCTTAAATTGATCTTGTCCGAGCTTACCACCAAATACCAGTCGCTGCGGAAGATATCCATAAAACTGCGATAACTGTTCCGTTTGGTCTCTTCGAATTCGTTAGAATGTCTTATGGTCTGAGAAACGCAGCTCAGACTTTCCAGCGTTTTATGGACGAAGTGTTCAAGGGACTAGACTTCGTATTTGCATATATCTTTCGATCTTTTTGGGACAAGCAATTCTCCACAGGAACACCAAAATCACTTACGCATTCTTTTCAAAAGATTATCTTATTTCGATATTAAATTCAAAATTTCTAAATGCGTATTTGGCGTTCCTTCTCTTGATTTTTTGAGCTCACAAAGGATGACACAATCACAAAGGATGACATAAAGTCATCCCTAGATCGAATCATGGCCATAAAAGAATTTCCACAGCCAACTTCAGTTCGCCAAGTTCAGCGATTTGTGAAAATGGTAAACTTTTCCCATAGATTTATACCCTACTTAGCCGAGCTAATTGCTCCACTATAGATAGGCTATCTTGCTAAACTATCCAAGATAAAAAAGAAGTCAGCATTTGTCTGGCCCCTCCAATGCAGTACAGCCCTTTGACAATGTCAAACTGGCGCTTGTAAACTGCACACTCTTGGTCATCCGTTACAAAATGCAAGCTTTTGTATCAAAACGGATGCTTCAGGTACTGCAACAGGAGCAGTATTAGATAGTATTAGAACAATCAAACAAAGGAAGTTGGCAGCCTTTAGGATTTTTCTCCCGAAAACTCTCGCCTGCAGAGAAAATTTACTCTACTTTTGGCTATTGGCTATTGGCTATTTTTTAAGCTATTAAACACTTCCGTTACTTCATAGAAGGTCGTTTGTTCAATGTGTTCAAAGACCACAAACCTCTAGTAACATCAATCGCCTCAAAAACAGAAAGAAATCCCCGTCAGGCTCGTCATCTTGATTTCATTTCCCAGTTTAAAACTGATACTCGACACATCGCTGGCACGAGTAATGTAGTGGGATATGCTCTTTCACGATCTGAGGAAATGGCTATCAATTTTACTAGATTAGATGTCGATAAACTCGTCGCACTTCAAGAGATCGATCCAGAACTCAAACATTTAATTCCAAATCCACAGGTCGTATGTTCTAAATGGAAGTTAGAACCCATCACAACAAAAATGCAAAGAAAACCAGTTTAGTGTGAGACTTCGACAAACATATTTCGTCCATACCTACCTGATTCCCTAAGAAGATCGGCATTCGATTCTTTACATGGTCTTTCCCACCCGGTATTAGAGCATCTCGGAAGATGCTCTCTAAACGTTATTTCTGGCCTTCAATGGGTGTTGATGTTGGATTTCTGTGTAAGACATGCATATCATGTCTAAGATGTAAGATACAACGACAAACTCATCCAGAACTCGGTCGGGAACCTGTACCGTTGGTCAGATTCGAGCATATTCACATCGATTTGGTAGGTCCTTTACCTCCATCCCATGGTAATCGGTATATCATGGCTACAATCGATCATTTCACTCGGTGGCCGGAGGCAATACCTTTGGTGGATGGAACAGCTAAAACTGTAGCAAAAGCTTTCTTTACAAATCATATTTCAAGATTTGCTGTGCTGGAGGAAAAACTCCTAAGGACTGTGTGCACTGTAGTGTTTGATGTTGATTTACAAACAATAGTCGAGATAGCAGACAAAACCTTTCTCTCTCCAAAAGGCTCTCAACTCGGGGCTGTATCTAACTCTACCGTTTATTTTTCTTCCAAAAACAGGGTTATTGCACTGACTGATCAAAAGACATAGCTTTTTAAAAATGAAAAACAAAAATTCACTCGACTTTCCGAAACGATTACCACAAATTAATATGTGAACATCAAACCGCTCTCCAATGCAACCACGTTCCAAGTCGTGTGTTTAACTGTTTGATAGTTTGTTTGGTATTATTATAGCTGATGTTAACATTCCAATTCTTGGAGATGATTCCTAAATAGGCATGATATTTTAGTTAACATCAAAATTTAATGTCTTGTTGATTTATAACTTTTTTATTCGCTCTGTATAAACTATCCACTTCTCAAACACCATCTTTAACTACGATCAATGAGTCACTTAATATTGAAATTCTCAATCATCTTAAAAAATTTTAAGTACTTAACGTCCAAAACTGATCAGGCTAATCGCATAACGTTCCTCATGATTTTGAAACATATGGACATCCGTTTCATGTAAATATTGACGACTGCCTTTAAGCAAACTGGCCATAGTAATGGCGGAATTTAACCTTACGTTGTTTCAAGGCATTTGCCGACCTCCCGATAGTCCTTGATCGTTTCCTCTATATCTTGTTAAAAAATAAAAGAAGAACGGAGTCAAAAATCTTGGAACTGTTTTTGAGCGTCTTTCTGAAGCTGTTCTCATTATCAACGTTGACAAATACAACTTTGCTAAAATCAACCAATGTTAACTTTCTTTACATCTGATTGAATCAACTGGAATCAAACCTACTTTTGAACGATGTAGATGCTATTATTCGTTACGAACGTTCTAAAGCGGTTATGCAGTTTCGCCATCTTCTTGGATTTACAAACTTTTGCCGCAAATCGCTATGAGGATGTTTTATCAGTTGCGACTGTAATTTTTACGTTTTCACCCACCAATATCATTCCTTCTTATTAAACATAGATTACGAATGCATCATTTTCGATGTTTTTCATAATTATGAATATGAGAATCCCACCGATTAAATGCTGAGTTGGCATTAATATATGCATGAGTTGTCATGTAAATTGTTTCTGAGTTCCGTGAATATATTCAAGACTGGAAGTTGTAAAATTTTTTTTTCTGATAATTTAATTAATAATATAATTCAAGTTATTTAGTTTAAATTCCATTTTCTGATGCTTAGCTTAATTAAATCAATTTATTAGTGAAATTAACAGCACTAAAAATTTAGTAAAATTTAGTTGGTGTATTTGGTCGTCCTTAGATAAAATAAATTAATTAGAAACAAATTCTGAATGTATAGTGAAATTATTGTGAAGAAATTAGAAAAATTCTATATATAGTTAATATATCTATAATGTATATTATAGTTAATATATCTATAATATATCTACTAATGAGATAATAAACATTAGATAATAATAACCAAAAAGAAAATTATTAGTACAATTACTGATAGACGGATTTATAGGTTATTTAATTTAATTCAAAGAAAAAAAAATTAGCTTATTCAAAAAGAAGAAAATATCTAAAATAAATTTAATTTAGTGAGCTGGGGTAAAAACTAAATTGTTTAACCTAAGATTGTGATGATTGGTTGTATTGGTTAATTATATAAAATAAATTATTTCCAATTGAACGTATTGTGATGTGCTAGTTTGGGAAAATTTGCATATGTGAATTTTGGGTTAAATTAAATTAAGTGCTGGTTTGTAACGGTTGTAACATACATGCAACATCAATAACAGTCAATTTTTTTCCCTTACTGTGCATCGTGAGCAACATGAGAAACTAGTGAATGGATGCATTAGTTGGATTAGTTCAGCCACAATTGAAGATTTCATTGTCTCAATCAACAATATGATAATTTATTTATTTAGATAACTATAGTTATTTTCTTTAACCTACATATATAATTTGTATGATATTTTAAAAAGTTTATCTATATCTATATAAATAAAAATGTAAATGTTCGTTTGTTCAAAATAGGTAATCTCCGAAAGTACTTGATCGAATCTTTTGAAATTTGGACACAACGTTGCATTCAAATACAGGAAGGTTGTTACATAGTTTTTTTTTTTTTTTTTTTTTTTTTAATTTTTTTTTTTTTCGTTATACATATGCATATGTTTTATAACGTAGGCTGTCAACAATTACAAGTGTCTCACCTGCTTTATTCTCAAATCACTCAACTGTATGGTCGATTTTAACTTCATGCTCAATTTAATCGATTAGTTTCGTATAGTGATAGGCCCAAAGATTATTTTATCTAATTTGTAAACCAATAAGGTTGCAACGTGTTCTCCTTTCGGTAGGACTGTCCTCGGTAGGAGCAAAAATGTCCTCAGTTCTCATATGCTATAAAAATATTTTCCTTGAAGCAATCTGTAATACAATATTTTACACTGAACAAAATAGATCTTTTTGCTACATATTTCTCCCAATAAACATATGGATCAGGAAAATAAAAAATCGTGATTGCACCTTTACTTATATCAAAATAACTGATTATTAAAATTTGTGTCGCAAGGTTGGTAACAATATCAATTAATTTACATTGCTCTATAATATATGTGAATATCTTTACTTTTACTATATCGCACGATCAGGTGGTGAACCATTGTTTAAGCAATTTTGGATTCAATCCACCGTTAAACACCTGTTTTTTTTAAATAACTTCTGTTACTAATTATCTGTTCTTAGTATTATAAATGAAATAGCTGATCTGCATATTATTTGTGATTGTTATAAATTAAAGCATTTGGCTACAGAAAACTTACCATTTTGAAGGAAATTTAAATATATAAAACAGTACTGTGCATGAATAACTAACTAACAACTTGCGCTTATTGATTTTTATGAAAGTGCCAATGAATCAGATGGTAAGTTTAGCTGTATTTCTGAGTACTTAAAAACATTAAATTTAAGTGATTCGAGTGTAGCAATAGCATTGAAGGCCGATAACATCAATACGAATTTGCATGCTATCATCCATCATAAATAAATAAAAGGATTACAGAAGTAATTGTCGTATGTGCAATCAAATATTCCAAAGCTAACGTTTGAACAAAAAACAATTTACGATCACCTAATGCAAAATGTTGATAACGGGGTTGGAGGAATCTTTTTCTTAGATGCGCCAGGAGGAACTGGCAAAACTGGTTTCTAATCAGACTGATTTTAGCAGCAATTCGATCGCAAAATAGCATAGCTTTAGCTCTTGCGCCTTCCGGCATAGATGCAACATTGCTACCAGGTGGAAGAACTGCTCATTTCGCTTTGAAATCGCCATTAAACATGCAATTCATTGAAACGCCCACATGCAACATTTCCAAAGGATCGGGAATGGGAAAAGTATTGCAGAAATGTAAACTAATCATTTGGGATGAATGCACAATGGCGCACAAAAAATCACTTGAAGCGCTTGATCGATTATTGCAAGATTTGCGTGGAAATACCAGACCATTTGGGAATGCATTAATATTGCTTGCAGGAGATTTCAGACAAACATTACCTGTAGTTCCCCGATCAACACCAGCGGATGAAATAAATGCTTGCCTGAAATATTCTACTTTGTGGCGACACATATAAAGGTTAAAATTAACTATAAACATGCGTGTTCTCCTCCAAAAAGATAAATCAGCTGAGATATTCTCATATCAATTGCTGAGAATTGGTGACGGAAAGGTGACGGTTGATTTAACAAAAGGACGAATTTTACTGCCTCATAACTTCTGCAATTTAGTGTCGTCAAAAGAGGAATTAATTGAAAAAGTATTTCCTGATATTCAAATTAATCATAAGAATCACGATTGGCTGAGTGAACGAATCATTCTTGCAGCCAAAAACAAAGACGTCAATGAACTTAACAGTTTAATTCTGTCTAATATTCAAAGCAAGGAAGTCACATACAAGTCCGTAGACACTGTCATGGAAGCAGATGAGTTAACTATCCAACAGAATTTTTGAATTCACTTGATCTACCAGGGATGCCACCACATGTACTGCAATTAAAAATTGATGTGCCAATCATCATGTTGCGTAATATCAATCAGCCAAAACTTTGCAATGGCACGCGACTCACAGTAAAAAAATTATTGAGCAACGTAGTAGAAGCAACAATCTTGAATGGAGCTTTCAAAAGCGAAGATGTCCTCATTCCTCGCATACCCATGATACCAACAGATATACCATTTCAATTTAAAAGATTGCAATTCCCAATTCGATTGGCATTTGCAATCACCATCAACAAAGCTCAGGGCCAAACATTGGAAGTATGTGGTTTAGATCAAGATAACGATTGTTTCTCACATGGACAATTATATGTTGCGTATTATATGTTCTAGAGTTGGCAAACCAGGCAATCTCTATATCCTCACAGTCAATGGATCAACAAAAAACAGTGTATACCCTCAAGTATTATGAAATAAAACATATTAGAAAGGTGAGTGTTTTGTTTTCTTTATTTCTTATATTCAACCAGACTTAAGCCGCAATTAAACTATTGCAGAACTCTGCAATATTTCTGCAATGGTAGTGTGTAAAATATTCATTGCGGAAAAAATTGGCAATGATCTCATTGCAAAACATTGCAATGACTCATTGCAATGTTTTGCCATGAGTTCATTGCCAAACTTTTCTGCATATTTTACACACTTTTCTGCATATTTTACACACTACCACTGCACGACTATTGCAGAAATATTGCAGAGTTCTGCAATAGTCTAATTGCTTCTTAAGCCACTGCAACGCGTGGCCGGGTCCAGCTAGTTCACTAATAAAATATTTGTAATTTAATGTTAAAAGATAATCTTTTACTTTATAATTCCACAATTACATAATACGAACATAATACTTCTCCAGGCAAAACTTCCTAAATATATTTAGTTATTTATACGGCTTTTTTGTTTGCAGTCGAGACTGACAAATTGTTTTTTATAAGAGTGACAAGTGATTACTAAAAGTGATAAATAAACATTTCATTTTTTATGACATCTAAAGGTAGAAACACAACACGGACGATAATGTCGGACGATAATGTCGGACGATAAAAAAAAACGTCTACAATTTCGCTGTTGTAACCACACCTAAATAACTAATTTTTACTAATAAATAAATAATAATAATTTGTCTACTAATAACTAATTTTAAAAATAAAATACAAATTATGAAAATATATAAATGAATAAAACCGAACTTTGAACATAAACTGAAAATTCATTTGACAACTCAAAACAAAACGATTACAACCTCAGAAATGCGAAAAACATCAGAAAATCATATTTTTCCGTTTGCGGCACTGTCACAATAACATTAAAAATTACCCTTGCAGCCAAATAAAAATAAAATTGATATCTGGCAATTATCATCGCCGACGATAAATTAGAAATAGAATTTAATTTTTCTCCGACGAAAAAAACTTTTTCGTTTATCGCTGTAGTTGTGTTTGAAATATATGTATCCTGTGAATTCTAATGTTACTAACGTCGTCGTCGGACGATTCTGCCCGTGTTGTGTTTCTAGCTTAATGCAAAGGAAATAATTGCAGAAGTGTTTTCCTATTCAAAATAAACTTCTGTTTGTAAAATAAGTGAATCATTTTTAACAATTGTATTTATTTTATTTATCGTACTACATATATAATTTTTATAATGTTTTAAAAAGTTCATCTAATAATAAAATATTTGATATTTAACATAAAAAAAAATCACTTAGTTATTTTTATAATTTTCCTTCAGAACAAAAAAAACTGATTCCCGACAGTCATATGCACAACAAATTTTATCTTTAAAACAAAAAATAACGCGTGTCTTAAACTTTCACAAGTTGTTAGATATAAAATAAGCTTCAATTAAGTTAAAAAAAAGAGGCTGTGCCATCTTTTCTTATGTTACACCGTTTTTTCCTTATGTTACACCGTTAAAAATTATTTCAAAAAATTAACTGTACATTTTTAAAAACTTTGTTCTAATACCTATTCACCGACATATCATTTATGAAAATTGATTAAGTAGTTTTTCTGCAATCGCTCGTCAAAATGCACTCACATCACAAAATAACAAAAAATTGAGGGGCACCCTGTGAAGTCCCCTGGTCGAACAAAAAAAAATTCTAAGAGAACTTGTATTTATTATTTATGAAAGACTATCTATAAACAAAAAATAATCAAAATTAAAAGGGGTAAAGTCAAAATTTCCTTCCAAAAATTTGCTGAACTTGCGTGAAATTGCTCATATATATTTTCTTATATTTGTTTTGTGGATATGTGTCTTAACTAAATAAGATCTAATGAAAGGGGTGTTCGTGACGGTCGCGACTTCTTCGGTGATAGGGTCGCCAGAGTCCATTCTTTTATCATTTGTGTTCTTTCCCTGATCCGTTTTTGTTTAAGCTACACGCGCACACTGTTTATTTGTGCTGGGATGGCAGGTACACTTCATTAAACCCACATGCTGAAGCTAGTTCAGCGTAATCAACCTTGCTAGGTGCACGGCCTGCCTCTACTGATCCAATAGGCCCAGTTCTCCATTACAAAACTAATTCTTCACGCTGGTAATCAAGCAATTTTCAAATCACCCGAGTCTTGTTTGCATACCTTCTTACGTACTGACCCAATATGTAAATCGCTCCAAGCACCATACAAAGGTAATTTTCCAATCATTAGCTCTGATGATAAATATTTCGTTATTGACTGTGAACGTCAACACATTCCAGTTGTCATCGATGGGTTGAAACCTTGCTTAAAGGAAGTGTCTGAAGAGGACATAACTCAAAACTCACCATCTTTGATTACTGATCTCAGTCGCGCAGACAAGAAATCGTTTTTTACAGATTATGTACATTCTAATTCTTCAAACACATATTATTCTTTCTTTCTACCTGAAAGCTTGTTCTTTTCTTCTACAGCAACGAGGCAACGCGATGCTGAAGCTGACGCTACTGTATCAATTAACAGGGCTAGATTTAACTCAATTCCTCAGCAAAGTCTATTCAACCTTGCATTCACAATTACACGAGCCGAGAGAGCTTCTATAACTCCCACTTGCTCTTTTAGTGATCTGTTACGAACCTCCCCTTCTTTCTTACGTTTATACCGTCGGATTTCGATGACATTAGGGAGGGAGTATTATGGTGAATATTTTCACCGAAAAATTTACATGCGTTGGAGTTTGTTTGAAAAATTTGTTAACAATTACCATTTTGTTTTCAGAAGTGGGTGACGGTTTTTTAAAGAACGAAGTGGATGATATTATGTGAATTACTAGTTATAAAACTAATAAAATGTATAAATGATTACTATCTAAATTGTAATTTAAAACATTTCCAAACATAAACATTGAGCTCAGTAAGTATATTTTACTTGTTAAACCCATATACCACATACAGCAAACGAATCAATTATGCACTTCTTGTGAGTTGGAGTTTGATCTCTGCATATAAACCCTTTCTTAGAAGACGTGCAACAATGATGTCAGTGATTCTCATAAATATTTAAACCTAGCGTATCACAAACAAACTAAACTAAACGTTTTATGCAACCTAAAAATTGATTAACCAACAAAACGAAACACTTTTCTAAAGCAAACCATTTTAAAATTTTATAACTCCACAACCAATTTTCTAAACAATAAAGACCTAAAACAAAAAGAAAAAAAATTACAGAACGGAAAATAAAAAAAAAGTTTATTTATGTTAAAAGCAACACATAAATCAATTTTACTTAGAATTTCCAAAGCACAAAGAAAACTTTTAATTATTTGGAAACAATTTCACATTAAATTATTACTTTTCTGTTATTGTTCTGGATTGAATAAAAAAAAATCGTACAAACACAAGGAAAATAAATTAGCAAATTGTTGGCAAATCTATTTTAGCACAAATTGTTTTGTTTTCACGAGCTATTAAAATCATGGTTTAAAGTGTTTTAAGGATTTAATGGTATTTGAACGATAAATAAGGTTAAAAAAACGTGTTGAAAAATTTTGTATTTGTTAGACGTCTAACACAGTTGTTTAGGTTGATAATTTGGGTAGTACAAGACAACACATACTTTACCAGCGTGAATAAAAAGAAGCTTGTTACGAAGCAGTTGTCCCTGAAGTAATTTCCTTAGTGTTTAAGGGGTAATAACCGATTATACGCAGTCGATATAATTCTTATCGTTCGTTATATCTATTCGAAACAATAAACTTAGTAGTTAGTGGTTCTTTTTTAGTTCATTTTTTTTGTTGTTGTCTTTCGTGGAGATTTGACCGATGTATATGTGGTGACTTTTTTATTTAATCGTTTGCTTTATTTGAAAATCTTTTCTTTAAATTCGTTTTAAACTTTAGCAATAGATTAATAAAATTTTAGGTACAATTTTTTTATCTAGTTTTCATTAAAATATTTTTCATATAGTATTCATTTCAAAGTTTATGTAATCAGAATTTTGTTTTCTCATTATGAAGAATTCTTCTATGTATAGTGTCTTTACCGATCAAGCAAGTTTGTTAAAAATTTAAAAAGTTATTATTTTGTTGACTTTGAAAGCTTGTGTTTTAATTATACATAGTTTATGTACACAGAAAAAAATTATGTTTTAAATTGATTTTTCATTAGTTAAATCATAAATGTAATGAGAATAAATCATATTGTTACGATTACAGAAAAATCTAGACTATTACAGTTTCTTCCAGTAAAATCAAATCACAACAAAACGCAACAACAAATGAATGAAATGAATAGTGTTGTTGTTGTTGTACATATTCTTAGAATTAAGGTCAACATAAAATAAATGATTTTATGAATCAAATCAATGTAGCGTAAAATAATCGAATATTCTACTATTTTCTCAAGGTTTCTAAAAAGCGACCTCGAATTATCTAGAAATTAAGCAGAATGGTATATAAGCGATTGCCTCTTGTAGATTAGGAATTAGTTTTATTTTAAACCTGCGATAGTGAAGTTAAAATTATAAATGTGATTTTTAAATAGTTTTGTGAATAAAGTGTTAAGTGTTATTGAATAGAATATTTTGTGTATTATTTTGAACGTTGTGATTTGGAAATTTTTGCAATAAACTGGTGGAGTTTCTGAAGCTGTCGGAAGAATATTCTAGTTAAGAATATTGTTCGCTGTATTGTTTTCCTGTTATTGTGGAACAATTAAAGAGCTGAATACTTAATAAAACCTGGTGTTTGTGCTTACTAATCAGTGATCGAACTCAGAAAGTGATTTGGGAATTGCTTTTATCGAATTGTGAGTAAGGCCAATTTGAAGTAAGGTTGGGAAAACGTAACAATATATTAGTAACGTATTGCAATGTTTATTAAAATGATCGCTGGTTGAATAAAGTTTGAGGATATTATTAAGCAGTAATACAAATAATTATTTTCAACGTTTCATTGGTTACATAAATATTAATAGAAGGTTAATTTTTTTACAATATATAATCGAACATTTGTTTTGAAAATATCTTTATTTATTGCAAAAGTTTCCCTAACCCTGCAATTCAAAATGATGATAATAAAAGGATTTTAAGGATCGAGAATTATTTACAGAGCATGCACAATACAAAAATGTACTTTAACTCATGAGATCCAAGTTTGTATGAAAATTTAATTTGAGAAATATAAAATTTATTTTTGAAATATATTTTTCTCAATGAAAAAGTTAAAGATTTCTTAACTTTTCCATAATGAATAATTGAGAATTGATTAATTAATTAAGAATCTAGCTACATTTTAAAGCATTGTGCTACTATTAAAAAATAATAATAAAAAGTGGCTCAAATCTCACGACTAAAAGTAATTTCATTGTGCATGCACTGTTAATAACATTTATTCGAAGCATAAATTTGCTGAAATTAAATATCAAAGCAGTGAAGCAGTGTAGCGCAGTTAAGATATAAAGGTAGCGAGAACAACTGGCTATTGGTGAACACGCAGCAAATATATATTATAACGCGAACTTTACAAGCTATATATACTTGGACGAGTATACAATTGGTGACAGTTAATGCAAATATAAAAATGATTATGGATCATTAAAATAAATATGTATAGGCTAAATTAAAAGAAAAAGGATTGAAAAGTAAAAATTAGCAGCCGTAATTTGACAACCACTGTCTTTCTCAACTCAACGGGAAGTTTTTCTAAATACAATCTGTGAAAACTGAAAATTGTTGTTTACTGTTGTTCTAAATACAATCTGTGAAAACTGAAAACTGTTGTTTACTGTATTGTATTTTTATTCATATTCAACAATCGCTAGGACCATTGGCGCAACGATCATGTGTTATATTATGTTAATTTATAGTTTAGTCATTATAAATTGCTAAATTACTGAGGCGTGGGACAATAATCGGGTGAGTGAAACATTTTAATTTTTAAATATAGCAATCGTAGTTAAAGTGGTGTTGACTCCTGCGACTTTTGGGGTCGTCAGAGTCCCTATTCTTTGAATCCGTCTTTTTGTAAAACTTTGTCGTACAATGCAGCATTTGTACTGGGCTGAGGAAAGGCGTACTCGAATTCACAGATTAAAGCTAGTCGGCAATTAAAAAATCTCAAGGCACGTAATTCCTCTAAAGTTTCTGATGGTGATGCTACTATCAGAAATACACAGTGTTTATTAAAAACTCAATAAAAATATTATTACTGAAACAAAATAAAAATATGTATTAAAGGTTTAGAACTAATGTGGGTTAGAAAACTTGAATTGCAGTAACCACACTTCAAGAATGATTAACGAACTATTAAACCCAAAACCTTTTATCTCCTTAACCAAACTAATATAACAGTAGTAACATTTTTTATGGATTAATTTATATTGAGTAAAATATGAGCGTATGCCAAATAAACAAGCTAATAACTACAAATTTACAAATAAGAATCTTATTTCAATTTTATCAATTTTATTTCAAAAGAATCAGTTATACATTGCATGTTTGTATACATATGAACACAGACTCCAAATATGAACACAAATAACTGAAAAATAATTCCATACATATCTCAATTATTCAATAAGAATAAACATTGAAAAGCTTTTGTTGATTTTAAAACTTAAAGCTTATTCGTATATACAATGTTTTATATCAAAATAATATTGTTTTGTAATAATGTTTTTATTTACTAGGATCTAAGTAATATTAAAAGCAAAGATTTAATGTAAAAGAAATATAAATTTGCAAAATGAAGATATTTGTCAAATAATGATATTATTAAAAAAATTTTTATTGTAGCTGGAAGCTTGCATTTTGTATCATAATGAAATGAATTAATATGAATTGAGTAGAGATAGAACAATGGATGGAAAAATAAAAGTATTTGGTTTTGTTGTGGCAAATAAGTTTTCCATTCTCTGTCACTTAGTTTTTGTGGAAAGATATAATTTTTTTGTTATTAAAGTTTTTTTCATTCAAAGTTAATCATGTTTAAAGTTTAATTAATAGTTATTTATTTATCAAGAACGAAAAGTGACACTTTAAAGTACGAGCTAGTTGTTTACGAAATTACTAGTGAGTAACTTTAAAAACACTTTACGTTTGAGGTGAATACAAAATTTTATTTCATACTGGAAATTTATTAAAATAAAAAGAAATGAGTTTTAAATTTTGCTCAAATTATTCGTAATAATAAAGTAAACGGTAACCAACCTAATTTTTAGTAAACAAACAAAATAACATATAGCAACCAAAAAGACCCGTCAATTGTTTTTGAATAATTTGTTATTTTTGATAAATTTGTTTTCAATTATTTGTGTTAAAATGGATGCAAATTAGATTCGCCGTAAAGAAGAATTTGCTGCCAAATAAATCACGGAATCAATACGAAAAGGAATACCAGTTGCTTTGTGAGTGGAGAAAGGAAAATCGCATTCTGATTGTAAATGAAGATGCCCTTTTAGCTTATTTTTCTAATAAGGTAAGTACCTAATTTTGAAAAGTAGAAAAATCACATTTAACATTAACAAAAAATTATAATAATTATAGTCAAAAAAGTTGAAATCTTCCTCATTGTGGTCAAAATTTTCTATGCTGAAATCAACACTACGTGCTAAGGATGATATAGACATTGCCAATTATTGTAAATTAAAGGCGTTTTTAAAACGAACAATGGAAAATGTTTTCTAAAAGTTTGAATTATTGTTATGGCAACAACTGACGTATAATTTTATAAAGTCCTAGTACTTTAAAAAAATTTTAAAGTACTAGGACTTTTAAGTTCAACTTTTTGTACTATAAATAATCCGAAAAATGTCGTTTTAGATATCAGTATGAAATAAAATTTATTATAAATGAATGTCTTTGATTATCTGAATATACTATGCCAACTATAGGATTCCTAACTATCAAGAAAAACCCACGAAGGCAAAGCAATCCAGAGATTAGAGACTCAGTTCAACTAATCTAGTCAAAAAGTGGGAGTTCTACCCCTTTTAATTTGAACTGTAAAAGGATGGGCCAAATCATTTGACTAGAGTCTACACTACACTATGGTGTAACGTGATGGCTTTGCTAGTCTCGGTGAAATTCATTTGATCATTGCGGAAGCTCTTTGAGTTATAATGGATTTGTAAAAAATTAAAATATGAAAAACATTTTATCTGTTTAACAAGGCATAAAGCTCATTAGTAAGAGTCGAGTTGCCATTTAGTTTAGCAGCTCCAAGCTGAACAAAATCACGACAGTTAGAACTACTAGAATATGCTCCACCCCATATGTCAAAAATTTTATTTCCAATTTTTTTAGCAGTGTAAGCGAAAATTCAACTCAACATTTTTCGAATGACCCGATAAGCCAATCAATAACCCTTACAACGCACATAAATTAGTTGATATTTGGTGAGCCGTTATCTCGTAATTAATTTTCAAAGTTACCCTGATTATGACTTTCCAGAAATGATTCGGACCACCTTATCCTCAAACTAAACACTTTAAAATGGTTCTAAAAAGCCACGTATCTCTTTATTTCATCTATACTACTTGTATTGCAAGTATGACGTCGATCGATCGCCTGCCGTTCGTTCAGATCACGATTTTAAAATAAAATACTATTTTAAAATTAAACACCTATAAGCGCAACTTGGTAGTAAAACCGAATTGTACGGTGTAACGAAAAACGATAGAAAAATTTCATTTATTTATTATTCTTAATGTTTTTATTATGTTTAGCTTTTAATTTTTTTTTTAATATTCAATTTTTTGTTGAAAATTTAAAATAGGGTTTTCTTATATATAAATTTTACTATCAGCTTTTAATTTTTCACATCTGCTGAGGGGCCCGCGACGGCCTTCTTTGTTTTTTGATATATTTTTAAATTTACGATGCTACAGGTTTACTCAGGTACAGAAGGTTTATGTGTTGGAACGTTCGTTTTTTGGTGACCGTGTAGATAGACAAATTATACAAGCCACACTTACTCTTCGATTTCATTTTCTACATGCCATAGCTCTTTTCACAAGACAATAAACCTTGACATTAATGATCCGCTGATTTATATTTCGAAAATGCTTAAATGATGGTTATTTCTTGCAAATCAGGGTTATTTCAGGAAATCTTTGAATGATTCTTGACAAATTTGTATTATTGTCGGTTTTTTTAAAGCAAACTTCAATACATATTTACTGATTAAAAATTATCATTGCTGTATGTGATCTATCAAATACATACGGTAATTCATCGATTTGAAATTTTTAAGGGCTATATATTGAATGTACATTTTTGGTACATGATCAGTCCGTCGCGAATTTTAAAATTAAGTCAATAAATGAAATCAATATTGTGATAATAATTAATTTTTATGTAATATATTGTTTTTGTCGTTTGTAATAAATTAATTTGAGTTTATAGTCCAATCAATTAAATCAATATTGTGATAATAATTACTGGGTTATGGTTAATTTTTTTTATTTGTGTGTGGTTATAGACCATCCTTAATTTCGGAACGGTCTTGGTGGCCATTTAGAAAAATTTTATGTGTTTGTGCTGTTCAGTAGTCGTCTATTCATTGTAACGCAACAGTTTACTTGATAAAGGTATATATTTTATAAATTATTATCAGGTATCGTCTATTTGTTTTGGACGCAACCATATACTTGATCAGTTGATCTAACAATTATTATCAATCATCGTCTATTCGTTCTGAAGCAACAATTTATTTGATCAAATATATATTTCACTAATCTATTATCAGCTATCGTTTTTTCCTTTGGACGCAATAATTTACTTGATCAATTATTTAACTAACAATTATTATCAACAATTGTCTATTCGTTGTGACGCAACAATCTGCTTGATCAAATATATATTTTACAATTTACAGTTTGCTTGATCAATTATATGTTGTAACAATTATTACCAGCGATCGTCTATTCGTTTTGACGCAACAATTTTCTGGATCAATTATTTATTTTACAATTAGCGTTCAACACTAACGAGTGAAAATTTAGGGTACAACAAAAACAATATATATTAAGCAATCGTAGTAACTAGGATGATATGCTGAGGCTAAAGAAGGTGTTAAGAGGTTGAATCTTCCACCAGCATCGGGTGAGTCACTCATTATTTTATTAATATCTTTTACTATGTATATAAAGAACTACATAGTTCAGGAGTGGATGTGACGGTCTTGGCTTCTTCGCTGCTAGAGTCCTTCAATTTTTCTTGGTCTGTCTGATCATTCTCGAATGCGTGCATATTGTTTAATTTGTGCTGAAATGGGGGAGGTTCATTCTTGTATCCACATGACTTTCGCTAGTTGGCATATACAAATCTCAAGTCTTGCAATCCTCCGATTGCTTCCTGTTGGTTTTCCTGTCAACAGGTCCAGACTCCATTACAATTTTTAATCTATCTTTCTTTTTTAATTTTTTTTTAAATTTTTAATTCTTTTTTTAATTTTATTAATCTAATCTTAATTAATTAATATCTAAAATTAATTTTTATTAATCTAAAATTAATTAATCCTAATCTAATTTTATTAATCTTTAATTTTCTTAATTAAATTAATTTTTTTAATTTTATCAGTCAAACTCAACATTATAGGTTTAAAATTACTATAAATTCTAATAACAACTTTCATTTTTCACAGCCGCCGAACATCCTGTGACGATCTACTTTTTTATCTGAGATGTAGATCTTCAAAATTAGTTATCGTCCAAACAAAAAAAAAAGTTATCTTTAAATTTTGGCATGTTATAGAGGAAAACATTCAAACAATGCTTGATCTTCGTCATCAGTGGATCTTTCAAAATCTTATTTCTTAATATTAAGGCAAAACGTTTAGTGTGTATTTTTGTTCGTTAGGCCAATTTATTAAATTGCCAACGCACATAAAACAATTATAATTGGTGAGCCGTTCTCTTGCCATTTGGTTTCAAAGTTACCCTGAATTTGAAATTTCAGGAATTTGGTGGACAATCCTCTTCTTAAATTAGAAGCTTTTTTTCTAATAAAACTCGTATTTTATTTTACCTATACTACTAGTAGGACAAGCATGAAGTCGATTGAACATAATCGAGTTCAGCGTTTGTCGTCCAGATCACGAATTTCAGCTGAAAGGAGATTTGATAAATTTTGAAGAGAAACACTCAAAATTTTTTTATTTTCGATGCCGAAGTTCAATTGCCTATTAATATCGGTATTTATTGTTCATTATAAAATTTAAAGTTATTATTATAAAATAAATAATTTGTTTTAATTTCTAAAAGGCTCTATTCCCAATATATTTATAACAAAGTTATAAAAATTTCGAAGTAAATTATCCGGCTGTTTTTGTTATTTGATTGCTATCGAATAATGTTATTTCACTTAATTGTTCTTATAGCCAATAGTTTTTTACTAATAGTTAATTGTGTCAAACAATTCTTAACAGTACTACAGTAAAAAAAATTCAAATCCTTTTTAAAATCAAAAGTACTCTTTACTCGTTGATAGCAAAAACGTATCTAACATTATCTAAAACTATTTTTAAGCGGTTTCACCCATCTCAGTCGTTGGGATTGGTTTTCTCATTCCAACCTAAATAAATCAACACACACAAGAAAATTATAATCATACCAGTTATTACAATTACGAAAACATCTCAGTTAGAACAACACAAAACAGATCACCCTATTGATGATCTCAACATCAACACAGCTGCGCAGATTCAATTAACTTTACTTCTGTATTTGTTTTAAAAAAGATATGTATGTTTCGCATTGCAAAGAGAAAACAAAAATATGCAATAAAGTGGAACGTCATAAACGTACAGATACTATTGAAATGAATGTATGATTATTGTGAGTAGTGATTGTAAATTTCATGAAATTTATATATTTGAAATATTTCATGAAATGTTTCAGAAATGTTTCATCAAATATTTCAAAAAGTTTTGTATAGGTTTTATTGTGGAGTGCCAAAAACTCGAAATAAGTGAAATATAAACACAAATTGTTCGAGATAGTATAGAATAAAGCCAATTTTAAGAAGGTTGATCTTCAATGGAAGGCTTTAATGAAAGTGCTTAATGTGTGAATAAATAAATAACCAGTTGAAATGGTTCTTTTTGTTGAAATTTAAATATTATAATTAACACAGTGTATGTGTTATATAGATATATAACACAATTGAACAGATATATTTTTCAATTTTGAAATATGTAATATTAATAAAGTTGAATCCTTTTTTTAATTAAGGAGAAAAATTAGTGAAATTGCAAAACAGTATGTTTTGAAATATTTCAAGCATGAAATATATTTTGCTGAAATATTTCAGAAATTGAAACATTTCAAATGAAATGTTTCAGTGAAATGTTTCAATTGCTTAATCACTAATTGTGAGAGCTGCTTGTGGTAAATTTTAAAAGAAAATGTCTGATCACCATTGGAAAATTTACTCCAATTAGAAAAGAATTTATATGCATCAATGTTTCAAAAATTTGTAAAAATTTAAAATTTTTCAGTATATTTGGGGCGGAATCAAAAACAGTGTAGAAATTTGTTATATTTGGCACAACTTATTGTACGTAGAAAATTACCAGATAAGCTAAAATTTTTTGAAGAGGAATGGTCAAATTTATTATGGTGTTGGCTAGTTTCTTTACCAAAAACTAAATCTTCAAAAATCAAAACCGTCCATAATCTTTACAAGTTGGCACAATTTTATATTAATCAATTTTATATTCATTTTCCATATTTTGTCAGCTATAAATGTCAATTTTGTGATGAAATGAGATTATTAGTGGCAATTTGAATTTTGGCGTAATGCCATCTTTGGGCTCTTGTTCGTTCCTTGGAGTCTTGTCTGCTATATTACATTATAAAACAGTCCAACATGATCTAGCGGAAGCAAACCTTGGCTTTATGAATCTGACTTAAACCAGACAGCGCACAAACCTCTAAATTTCACAAAGATTTAGAGAAACGTTCATCAAAACACCAGAACGCATGTTATTGTGGGACCTAGGTTTTAAAAGATATCTAAGTGTTGTTGTGACGCATATTTCAATTCCTTATACACAATTTCTTTTAGTAACAAAATTATCCTGCATATGTAGAACCAAAAGTTTATTTAGGACTTAGGTGAGACTGACCTAAGTTCATGACAATTTTATTGTATATATTCCAATTTGTGAGATATATGATAATTTTTGTCTATATAATACCCGATTTACCCATCAAATGAAGCAGAATTTTCTCAGTGGCGTAGCCAGAATTTTCCATTGGGGGGGGTCAAGGATTATTTTATAAGACTTAATAGTTTAACCCAATAAACCAACTAATTAGTTTTATTAATAATTCATTACAATAATAGATACTTCATTTTAATGTTTCCTTAATTTTAATTTTTTTAATTAATAATTTTTTAAAAAATAGATTAATGATTTTTTTTAACTATTTTAAATTATTTTTAATTAACTTTAAGAAAACAAATATCGAATAATTTTTATTTCAAAAAAAAATATTTTTACAATATTTTTTTTTTTTAGTAAAAAGTGTTGTGCAGTAGGAATTACAAAATATGTCACAACAACACATAGATACCTTTTAAGACCATATAGGTCCCGCAACAACATGCATCTTGAGGTGTTGGTGGACGTTTTATTTAAATCTTTGTGGATTGAAGGAACTCGAGACTATTAATTCAGGCAAAGCATTCCATTTGTACGATATACGCACAAAGAAATCCCTTTGCATTTTGTTACTGGGGCAGTGAGTAATCCCGACAGTTTGACTATTTGCACAAACAGATTAACGAGTTGAACAAGGAAAAGAAGATGTCTGAGGCATTATAGATCTAATTTCATCCGAGCACTGCTGGTGACGATATTTATAAAAAACAACGGGATCAGCAACAGTGCGACGATGTTGTAGGGAATCAAGATTTAATGTTAAATTTCGATCACCAACAATTCGTATAGCACCGCTTTTCAACAGAGTCCAAAAGGCCCAAGATGGTAACAGATGCAGCGCCCCAAACTTGACAACAATACTCCATGCAGGGACGAATATAGGACTTATAAATGTGGAGTAATTGATACAGAGAAAAATATTTTTTACATCTATTGAGGAGGCCGAGTTTTCTTGATGCGCTCTTTGCCATGGCCATGATATGATCGTTCCTGAGTAAGTCATTCGTCTATTTGGTCGTTACACATATTAATTGAAATATCATTGGGAAACTCGGTCTTTGATCTGGAAACAATCAATAGCTGTGTTTTGGTGGAATTAAAAATGACCAAATTTTTGTCACCCCAATCGGCGACTTTTTTCAGTCCTCGTTTACATTTATGGCAGCGTCTCTCCGGGCGGGATTTATTTCTTCATGCATTTACCCTTTGAAGATAGGGGGACGAATGACTTGTGCAGTGTACTATCATCTGCAAAACTGTTTATTGGGTTCTTGGTGATTTGCAACAGTTCGTTGATATAAATTAAAAATAAAGTGGGAGATAAAACTGAGCCTTGGGTACATCAGCGTTAGTTAATTTGGACTCAGAAATAAAGCCATCTATAGATACCGAGATGTATCGGTTAGACAGAAAATTTTGAATCAACTTCACAACTGCGGTATGAAAACCGTACGCAACGAGCTTGTTGATCAAGTTGGCATGCCAGATTCGATCAAATGCTGTTGAGATGTCTAATGCGATTACGTCCTCCAAAAATTTGGATATGTGTGAATTAATATATTGCTCGTATATTTTAAACAGGACTGGGAGTAAGGTTATTAGTCTGTAATTTGAAATATCACATTTCGTTCCTTTTTTGGGACAGGCTGGACATTGGCCAACTTCCAGCAGGATGGAAAAATACCAGATTTATAGGATTTATAAAATATTTTGGTGAGAGTTGGTGCAATATAAAACAAAAATATCGAATAATTTTAATTAACTTTCATAAAACAAATTTCGAATAATTTTTAATTAACTTTAAAAAAGCAAATTTCGAATAATTCTTTATTAACTTTAAAAAATGATAATTTTCTTTATTTTTAAATAGAAATTTTTGTGCTAGTGACTTTGAAATTTAAACTTATTTGAAACTGAATGACACTTTACCTATTGATTCGCCTCAAACCTGTGTCTAGGAAGGGATGAAAAATGATTTTCCTGATTAATCAAATTCCTTAAAATATCAAGGCGTTAGATATCATTTTAACTATTCTAACACAATTAATTTTCTTTTGTATTTAGAACAACTTCCAGGACACTTTGTTTTGTCCGATCTTATCTATTGTCCGATCTACGAAATTGTTATTTGTTATTTCCGGCACGGAATACTAGTTATGAAAAAATTGCTGTAATTTATTTCTCAAATCCTATTTCACGATGTACAGGAATAGGGCTACAGATGTACTCATAAAGAAAGAATAGTAGATAAAATAGTAGACCAGTGGGCATAAATAAAAGATGCCAGAATAGTACATTATGATGCTAGGACGTAAAGCTAAAGATTTTGGTCGTATGTGGAGTTGCATTCACATTAAGTCCAAAATAGCTTATGTCCGTGCATCATATACTATTTTTTATTCGCCGCAAGTAAAATATTTAAAAAAAAATGTTTATTCTAAATTGAAATTACGAATTTGCATAAATTTTAAAATAAAAATATGTGGAACAAGTTACCTTTGACATAATATTTGTTATTTTTTCCAAATTATTGTATCACTATTTTTTTTTATTTAGCGTATGGTTTTTTTGAGACACATTAAAAATTAAACTTAAAATAGGTAGACTCTTCTATGAAATCTACCTAAAACAAAGCATGGATACACATTAAATGAACTTACATTCAATTTGATTGCGCGTCTTTTAGTAAAAAAGTAAAAAGTAAAATATTTGAACATTGGGCAGTACATTTGAATATTAGATGTTTACATCGAGCGAGTCTATCCATGCTACTACATCGGGAGTTGCCAAATGGATGTCTTAGATGTCGCCACAGTTGCAATGTGTTTTATGGTTTATTGTGGATCGCCGCAGTCACACTCAGGGGACTCTGAAATGCCCCACAGGTAGAAAGAATCAGCACAACGTCCATGATTCGTTCTTATTCGGTTTAGTGTAGTCCAGGTATGACGTGGCAGATCGAAACCAGGTTGGGTAGAAGTCGGGTTAGTAATAGGAAGGCCAGTTGTATTTATGATGCCAGGAGGTGTCCCAGACATCCAAGATATTAAAATTAGTTGCCAGCAGGTTGCTGGCAGTTTTATGTGCAGGCTTTCTTGACTTCAATCGACAACGAGTGTGGTCACCGTTATCTTCGTGCAAGGGTAACGTGATGTTGTTGGTTACCTTTTTATGTTCACGCATGAGAGCATGCGAGCGTCTGAGTGCAGGTGGAGCGATATTGCTTAACACAGGGCCAAGGTTAAGGGGTGGTTCTGATAGTACTACTTATAGTACGCACCGTGGCATGCAGCTGGCAGTCAACTTTTTGAGTATGTGTGCTAGTGAGTATGTGTGCTATCACTATGACAACATAGTGGAGGGTGGGGTTCTATGGAACGAAAAGAAAGCAACTGTTCAATTCATTCGTAAGATTCCAGGGAAAAAATCTTAATATTAGAATATTAGAGCAATTCTTCTAGAAGACAGAAACTTTAAAATTTCAATGGGGGGTTTAAACCCGAATAAACCCGTATATCGCTACGCCTGATTTTGGTAATCTGACGATTAATGTTTACATTCGAAACATGTTATAATAAATATATACCAAAAAAGTTTGTTCCGTTGATTATAATTACAATAATTTATTTATATAAATTATTGATTTTATTTAAAAATGTATTAGTCATTCATCCAGATTTTTCTGCTTCGGCTATTTTAAGTCGAGTTGCCGTAAAGATTTTAAAATCGTAATTTGCCGAATGACAAAGAAAATAAATAAGTGATACTGAGCAAAAAGTGGGAATCGCTGCGAAAATTTAAATGTTTGCTTAAATAACTTTAATAAACTTAACTTAACTTTAATAAAATCGTAAAATTGCCGAATTGGAAAATTCTTTTAGTAAAAATGCCGAATTTGCCGAATGGGAAAATTCTTGGGAGGGTGTCACAACCGTGACAGGAAGAGGGAAGGAGGGGGTTCTGAGGAACGAAAAGAAAGCAACTGTTCAATTCATTCGTAAGATACCAGGGAAAAAATCTTAATATTAGAATATTAGAGCAATTCTTCTAGATTACAGAAACTTTAAAATTTCAATGGGGGAGGGGTTTGAACCCCAACAAACCCCTATGTCGCTACGCCACTGAATTTTCTATAACATAACAAAGTATTATCGATGTAGAACCAGCATCCTTGGACAACAAAACATAAAAAAAATTATGAATTTTTTCTTTAATGCTATCTATTGTCCTAAATCAAAATCTATAAAAACAATATTTCAAAACTGAATAGTAAAAATATAAAACTGATAACAAACAATGTATTGAGAAATTGTTTTATTTTTATATCAATATCACAAAATTGCTTTTTGTTATATGCCTTGTCTGATATTGTTTTTATCACGAGGTTGTTTGTTTTAAGTTATTCTATGGAAAACATAAAATCAACGGCAACTGCATATTAGAGATAAAACAATATTTGTTTTTATCAACCAAAATTGTTGGAAATTGCTTTAGGGAGTTATTGTATTTTGCGAACAGGATAAATATATATAAAACTAAATTCATGGTTGATGAATATAATGACATTTGATTTTAATTTTCATATTGAGATTACTAAACGTATATTAGAAACAACTATAATTTGCATTTTCCCATAAGAAAAAAAAAGATATTTGAATCAAAATACTTGACATATGATGATGTAAGCATATGATGTAAGGAACGATAAGTAAATGAAAGATTTATCGATTCAGACCATACTAGTACATTTAAATCCAAAATTAATCATTCTATTGAAATAATTGTACATGCCTTAAAATAATTGTACAAAGTTTAAACATGCCAATTCTAAAACATGCCAACATGCCACGTGGCAAACGACAAAGTTTCATTGAATTGCCCCCACGTTCATGATTCTCAGTTTCTCTAATAAAATTCCATTAAAAAGCAGAAACACACAAAAAGTGTATTCATTATTTTTAAACTGAAATTATATCAGAAAAAAAAATTAAATCAGAATAAAAATAAAATCCATTCATATCTTCCCTACAATGAAAATATTTTCTTAATTGTTTAAATAAAACTCAAGAAATAAATTCAGTAATAATCCCACCACATTAAACAAGAATTACTTTAAACATTTGAAATTAAACTCAAATTAAAATAAATTGAAAATGAACATTAAAAAAAAAATTAAATTAAAAAATAATTTAAAAAATTCAAATAAAAGAAAAGGCGCCTGTAGAGAAATTATTAATTTCCTTGTATTTCATTAATTTTTCCACATTGTTTTATTTTTTAAAATTTTATTTTAATAAAACTTTTTTTCTTTAGTTTTTTGTATTATACATAAATATTTTTTACTATTTTCTTATTTAAAAAAAAATAATTGCACTATAGCAACAGGAATCAGGGAAATGAAATGAATTTTTTTTTTGTTTGACGTAAGGAAATGTGCTTGTGGTTTATGTATAAAGCTTTAAGTTTGAATTTGGGGAAAGCTTTAGAATATTGTATTGTTTGTTGAATAATATGTGATGATAAATAATAGATGAATAAAAAAATGGTAAACTTAAACATGGTAAAATAAACAAAAAAAAATTTAAAAATCACACTTCTTAAAAACGAACTAAAAAGTAGAAAATAAATTTAGCATTGACACACACAATGTTATGTTGCAAAGAAACAAACTATATGTTCGTCAAGCGTTGTCTTTTATAATTATATTTTCTTTGAAATTGTAAGAAGAAAAAAATATTTAAATGGTATTCAACACATCTTGGCACAGCAGATTGAATGCGCAACATATTGCAGACAAATGTTGCAGCAACAAGTTCCAGCAATATGTTGCAGCAACCATTGGCAGTAACATGTTGAAGCAATATGTTGCAACAACATGTTCAGTATGGAAAGGCTATAAACGTTGATAGTTTCTGCTGCACCTTGTTGCTGGAAATTGTTGCTGCAACATGTTGTTACAACAAGTTCTAGCAACATGTTGCTGCATATTGTTGCTATACTTGTTGATGCAACATGTTGCTGCAACATAATGCCGCAACAAACTCCAGCAACATGTTTCAGCAACAGCACATCACATCTTAGCACAGCAGATGCTTCAACACATCTTAGCACAGCAGATGCTAACATTAGATTTTTTACTATTAGCATTTTTGATAGATAAACAGTTTTCCGTTCCTATTTGTTACATTGAATAAAAGTGGGTGGCGCATTTAATATAGAAAAGGAATGTGCTATATTAATCTCTAACAAGAGAGAATACCAACGTTTCCATTGCCTTTCCACACTGAATGCGCAACATGCGCAACATGTATGAAGTAATGTTCAGTATGGAAACGGTTGCAACATGTTGCGACATGTAGCGCATTCAGTAAGGAACAGCAATAAACGTTAGTAGTCTCTCTTGTTTGAGATTAATATTAGCATTCATTTGTTCCTTTTCTATATTTAATGCGCCACCCACTTTTATTTAATATAACAAAAGGGAATTGAAAACTGTTTATAATATATTAAAACTGTTTGCATCTGCTGTGCTAAGATGTGATGTGTTCTTGTTGCAACATGTTACTGCAATAAGTTCCAGCAACATTTTGCAACAACATTGTTGGAACTTGTTTTGATTTTTGATAGATAAACAGTTTTCCGTTCCCATATGTTATGCAAGTTCCCATTTGTTATGCAAATTCTCAACTTCAGCAACATGTTGAAACAACATGTTTTGATTTTTAGATAGATAAACATGTTTTGATTATTGATAGATAAGTTCCCATTTGTTATGCAACTTGCTGCTGCAACTGTTGCATATGTTGCAACTGAAACACGTTTCTGCAGCTTGTGGCTTAAAATTGTTGCTGGAACTTGTTGCAGAAACATATTGCAGCAACAAGTTCCAGCAGACACTACCAACGTTTATTGTCTTGCATACTGAACATGTTGCTGCTACATAACAAATGGGAACGGAAAACTGTTTATCAAAAATGTTAATAAACAAAAATCTAATGTTTGACTCTAATAAAAATCTAATATTCGCTGGAACTTGTTGCTAACAAGTAGCACCAACAACATGTTGAAGCAACATAATGCAGCAACCTGTTGCTTCTTGTTGCAACTTGTCGCTGCAATATATTGCTTCCAACATGTTGCTGCAACAATTTCCAGCAACATGTTGAAGCAATTAACATATCAAATGAGAACGGGAAACTGTTTATCTATCAAAACATGTTGGCGAAACAAGAATCAAAAGCAACAACAAAACAATCAAAATATCTTGCAACAACAAGTTCCGGCAACATATTGCATTAACAAGTTGCATCCACATGTTGAAGCAACATGTTACAGCAACATATTGCAGCAACAAGCTGCATTACAAATGGGAACTAAACTGTTAAAAATCAAATCATGTTGTTTCAACATGTGTCTGGAGTTTAACAAATGGGAGCTTGCATAACAAATGGGAACGGAAAACTATTTATCTATCAAAAATCAAAACATGTTGCAGCAACAAGTTTCAGCAACATGCTGCATTAACAAGTTGTAGCAACACGTTGCGTCTTGTTGCAACTTGTTGCTAAAATACGTTGCTGCATCATGTTGCTTCAACATGTTGCAGCAACTTGTTAACGCAACATGTTGCTGGAACTCGTTGCTGGAACAAGCTGCAGCTACATGTTGCAGTAGTAAATTTTTTTTTTCTAAAAATAGGTTTACTCAATGGGAAGAACCGAAAGGACGATGTGTTCGATAACTTTACCGGAAGTAGGGCTCGTATACTCGGGTATCGGATAACCGGGTACCCGGGTATTTTACCAAAAATTTTACTACTCGAATATCCGGATAATAGCTTCGAGTACCCGGGTATAACAAAAACAAAATTCTTATGAAGCTCACTGTCACTTTTGCTGATTTATTCAAAAAATAATTTCAGAAAATATATGTTGCATTGTTGTATTTTAGATAAGTTCCTAAATCAGCTAGGGCCGTGAAATAGTTACGAAGCTTGTAAGTCACAAAGTATGGAGCGTTTTACCAAAGAAGATTTATAAAATGAATGAATCTAGATTTTTTAGAAATACTTCTATCACCTTAAAATGTAGATCCTTGAGAGATTCCTGAGTACTCCCACACAAACGACTGCAGTCATTTTCCGATGGTTGAGTTTCTGTTATTTTTATAATTAGAGCACGTAGAAGTTCAGGAAGGTCAAAAGTTGAAACTAATTTAGATTGTAAAACACGGTGGAACATACTTATTGCAGCAATAAATCGATTTCTTAAATTAAAAAATTGCATTAATACTACACTGACAAAATGCACGAATGGCGCTGACAAAATGCACGAATGCGATTTAGAAATATTAAAAGAAATCTCTTTTATTCTCGAACCACTTATGCTAGCAGTACAAGAACTGAATACAAAAAACGCCACCCTAATAACAGCTGAAGGTACTTCTACGTACTAAAAAAAATAAACGAGATTAGTACACCTCTTTCTCGTGAACTATTTGAAAAACGAAGTTAATGAACGTCGACAAAAGGATATAATAACATTATTGTTATATTTGCATCATTATATTTTTTCAAAAGGCAATGAGTTTTTAAGCTATGCAACAAAAATTTCTACAAAGCAGCTTGCTTATCAATTATTATTACGTCTATACTCGAATGAAAACAACATCAGAGTTGCAGATCAAAGCTCAAGCTCTTCTGATTGAGAGCGGGAACCAACATCAGTATATAATGAGTTACAGCATTGTCTTGCATTATATATAACTAAAACCAAAGAAAAAAGCGAAAATTTAAATGTTGAGCAATCCCTTCCATTTATGCAGACAAATGGAGGTAAGTGAAACCACATGTTAGATAATCTGTACGCTTCACTGCTTACTATAAATCCTACATCAACGGCATGCAAACGGGTGTTTTCAGTAGCCGGCAATATAATAACCAAAATTCGCAGTTCGTTAGCTCCTTCCACACTCAACGGCTTAATATTTTTAAAATACTATTTTATAAACAAAAAGTTATAGTAAATATTATATTATTATAAAATTTGGTTTCATTTAACGTTTAACATATTTTTAATAATTAAATTAATTGAATTAAATAAATATCAATATTAATTGAATTACATATGTACAAATGAACTATTAAAAATTTGTTTTGTTTTAATTATCCAACTACCCGGGTTACCCGGGTAACCCGGGTATTTGAGTAAAATAACTACTCGATACCCGGGTACTTAATGTTCGAGTATTTTACGAGCCCTAACCGGAAGTGTGTCAAAAAAGTTGTCAAGTGTGTCAAAACAAGGAAATTTGCATATTTTTTGCTTAAAAAACGTTCATTTTAAGTGATTAAGTGAGTAGGAAACATTGAATTTGGAGAAATTTTGATGGTTGGGATTGGTATGTGAAACCAAAATCTAGATTTTGAAATCTAGATCAAGTTTGTCAAAAAAATGTAGTCAAGTGTGTCAAAAGAAAGATTTTTATTTATTTTTTCACCCAATTTTTTGGAGAAAAATAAAATTAATTATTTATTTGATATGAAATTTTATTATTATTAGTGAGAATTATGGTTAGACCAGTTTGTCAAAAAAATGTTGTCAAGTGTGTCAAAAGAAACATTTTTATTTACTTTTTTACCCAATTTTTTGGAAAAAAATAAAATTAATTATTTGTTTGATATGAAATTTCATTATTATTATTGAGAATTATAAGTTTGTCAAAAAAATGTTGTCAAGTGTGTCAAAAGAAAGATTTTTATTTTCTTTTTTACCCAATTTTTCGGGAAAAAAATAAAATTAATAATTTGTGTGACCTGAAATTTTATTATTATTATAGAGAATTATGGCATTATAAGTTTGTCAAAAAAATAATGCCAAGCGTGTCAAAAAATGAGTTCATTTATTTTTTTAGCAAATTTTTTGGAAAAAGAAAATGCAGCTGTTTTTATGACGTAAATGTATTTGAAAATAAAATTGGACATGGAAATTTTTGAATTTGTTATAGTTAATTATCTTTCATTCTTGGAAAACTACTTATAATTAATTGCTTGCAAGTGTTCAAACTTTTCAAGTTTGATCACGTTAAGTCAAAACAATTCGATCGATTTTATTTAAACAAATTTATGAAATTTAATACTATCACTGAAACTTAATATTTACTTAAAACAAAATAACTTTATGTGAATCATGTTTGTTATCTATTTCATTGTTTTGCTTATACGTGACTCGTGCGTAGATTATACTGTTGGTGGAGGAAGTTCTTGAATACAGCTACCTTATGGTGTTTTACGCGGCATTTGATGTTTGCTGATTGATCCTCATGATAAAGCGATGTCCTCTATTATAATGATATGATTAATGTGTGCAAAATTCTAAAGCCGGAAATGGTTTATTCAGATCTTATAGATTTTCATATAAATGCTAAAGCTCTAACAGTTGGAGAAAAAATTATTTAAAATTGAATATTTCTTTTACAGTTTTATTAAGATTTTTAGTCTAATGCTGTGTGCCTCACACTAGTATTTTTTGCTAAATCACTGACTTTTCTAAATTAATTGCTAGTGCACATATGCTATTCATAGATGTCACTCGTATCAAACGTACAACCCGTGCCTGACCTCATATTTAAATTATAATCTTTTTAAATGTCAAAATTTGTAAACATTGTCATAATGGAGGATGATAATGAAATTGTATTTGGGAGCTTGTTTTTTTAAAATACTAACACCATACCGAATATTTTCTTTTGTATAAATTTGAATTATTTTCCATTTTTTTTAAATAACTGTCTTTAAATATAGGAGCTTTCCAATCGAGTGAATTGCTGAATGATTCACCTAAACTGAATTGTATTCCGGAATTTGTATGTTCCAATGGTAATATTCAGTTTCCACTGAACGTAAACTGAGGTGAAGGAAAAATAGGTCCATCAGCTCAACATATTCATATTTTTTTATTTACGGTCTGTGGTCAAACGTTAAAAATAATAAAAAAATAAATCGGAACATATTTGTTTGTGTCTAAATTTTCGATTTTGGTTATGTATTTTTTAAATGTCAAAAAATTTCTGTTTTTTGTTGTTTTGGCTCTATTTTTGATGATTTACTGAATATTAGACCAATCCAGTTTAAGTGAATCATTCAGTAATTCACTCGATTGGAAAGCGTCTTATATTGACGTTTCAATGAATTGACAACTAAATTGAAAAGCAAGCTGACGAGTAGACATTTCATCCGCCGCCTGGTGGTCAATAGCGCCACTTGGGTATGAAATGAAAAGTCACTGATTTAGCTCAAAAAGTTGGTGTAAGGCACACAGCATAAAACTTTCATAAACGCGTTTAGACAGATTCGAGAAGCTTGTTTTTTTAAATTTGAGACTAATTCCATATTAATGGGAAGTAGCTGAAAAATTGATGACGAAATTCAACCCAACACAACTGTCAAATTTCAAGTTAAATAAAAGTTTGCAATAATAAAAAGGTTATGTTTGAATTCAAAATCTATTTTCAGTCTTGAAACTCCATGATTGATCTACAAAGAAAGAGACCAATTTTTTACATCGATAACCAAATGTTGAATATTTTAGACAACATTTCCATCATAGTCTTCTAAAAAATTGAAATAAAAATTTTTTTATGTTAAATTAAAATCAACATAGCAAAATAAAGTACGAAAATCAGAAAAAATACATTTCCATTTTTATTTACTTCACGACCCACCAAATTTTATGTCAATTACGGTTTTTTTAAGCAAGATAAAAAGCCATAAAAAAATTGACAAACAAGCTATAGTAAATTTAAAGAACTAAAGTCACACCATTTTGTTGTTGGTATTTCTGTTAGACAAGTTGGCAGACAGACTATTTAAAATAGATATAATTTTATTTGTCTGTTACGTTTCATGAAATACGAAAGAAGTTATGATTTATAACAGAATATTTAAATATTTAACAGAATTAAATCACACATAAAAGACATTAAGATACTTCATCAAAATCAGGGTTCCTCAAGGTTCAATTTTAGGTCCTCTCTTGTTCATCATTTACATTAATGATATATTTAATCTTCCATTACGTGGTATAATCCAACTTTTTGCCGATGATGCTGTATTGACTTATGGTGAAATGAGTTCATGTGAACTTAAAGACAATATGGAACATGATTTAAAACTCATTGAAAGTTGGCTTAGTAAAAATAAACTTTTATTAAACATAGAAAAAACAAAGTTTGTTATATTTAGAGCTAATATTCGATTTCCTTCTTTTGATGAAAACAGCTTTAACGGGAATGTAGTTAAACGTTCCGAACAATGTCAATATTTAGGACTTCAAATAGATTCGAGATTAAATTGGTCCAATCACATTTACAACATCAAATCAAAAATAGCTCCAATTATTGGAGTTCTCAAAAGAGTAGGCAAGTTTCTAAAAAAGGACGTCGCGTTAAACATTTATTACTCACATATTTTGTCACACCTACTATATATGGCACCAATATGGGGTGCAGTTTGTTCAACTCGAATAGATGATCTACAAATATTACAAAACAAAGCCATTAAAGCCTTATTTGGATTGAATAAATTCACACCAACTAAGCTATTATATAACACCTTCCTATTGCCTATACGAAAATTGATCATCTATGAGTTTTTACTAACAATATATAAAATGGAAAACAAGCTTCTGAAATTCAATAACTCTCTCACCACCAACCATGAAATCACTGAGAGACAGACACGAAATGCATTAAATTATCGTTTACCTCATTATACACTTCTAATAACAAGAAATAGTATATTTTACAATGGTTTTGATCAATTTAACAAGTTACCATCAACAGTTAAAACTTTAAGATTGACTTATTTTAAAAAAGAAATCAAATTAAAGTTATTCAATGATTTTATCATCGAATATAATATGACACATGCATAATTAATTGAAAACGAATCATGTTTCGCAGCACGCCTCGTATATTTATTAGAAATAATTATAAATTTAAAAACTAAAAAAGAAAATTTCTAGCTTAAAAATAAAGTAATTGTAAATAAAGTATTTGTATAGTTTGTAGAGTTCTACTTTTACGTTATATGATATAAATGTTGTAACATAATGTATATTTTCCTAATTATAAATTTCAAATTTGTGGAAAATAAATATAAAAAAAAAAAAAAAAAAAAAAAAAAAAAAAAAAAATTAATTTGCTTTTTTGGTGTTGCCTACTGACGGATCAGGCTATTTCAGCGCCGGGTGCAGATAAGGTAAATGGCGCCCTCAAATTATATTGTAGGATAATATATTCAAAAATCAATGCAATACTTGTTTTAATACGAAGTGTTGTGTAATAGAAATTAGAATATGTTTCACTGTCACACCAACACATAGAGAGCTTTTAAGATCTAGATCCCACAACAACATGCGTTCAAGTATTAAACGCTTTTTATAATTGGATCAACGTTTTCTTTATGGTTTTTCAAATGTTGGATATTTAGACAATAAATCTTATCATATAATAAATAAGATATATGCCAAAATTTCATGATAATATGTGGAAAATAGAAACAAAATAAAAAATTTATTTTTTTTTTAATTTGAAAAACATAATTAAAACTAGGTTGCTAATAATCTAGCTGATGGAATACTCCTCATTCATGTGACGTACTCCCGTGCTCAATGCTTAAAGTTCACAAATAGAGTTAGGTATATATATATATATATAGAGGCAGATCTTCGAGCAAACAATTGCACAGTAAATAAAAATTTATTTTAATAAATAAAAAATGTTATACGAATTTATTTCAAATATTGTAACGATTATGGAGTGCGATGTAAAAAAATCTATTGATAGTTTTCTTACTGGAAAATGGTTCTGCTAACGCAATACAAACTGAATAACACCTAAATAAGTTTCTGAAGATAAAAACAGAATTAAATAATTTTATCTAATACGAAAATAAAATAAAAACTACACAGTCTGTGATAGAGTAGGTAAATAAACAAATAAAAAATTGTAGATTTCACACCTAGGTGCGAAGTTTCGAAGATTGTGATATGTTTTTTTGCTATTTAATTTTTGACTAGCATAAAAAAGGTTGCGTTGGCGATAGATTAGTTCAAAATAAACAATACACATAGTTGAACATTAACGGTGACAGAAGTTATTTATAATATAGCAGTGATACGGTATAATTATATGAGATAGTCATAAATAATTTATACAATGTGAAAAAATAATAGTAAATTGATTAAGAAAGAGGAATACGATAAATGGACGAATAATATTTATAATTATAACGTAAAGAAAATCCATTGTTTAAGTTTATTAAATCTAGAAGTCGAACCGAATATAAGCAATGGCCGAGTTACTCTTCGTTTAACGTTACAATATAATAAGAATTATTAAAAAAATTATGAATAAATGTGAAAATAAAAATAACATTAATTTGTAAGACAGAATAATTATAATATGAAAATCAAAAATACTATAACATTCGTATTTTATACAAATAAATTTGTAGTAAATAAAGAATCACACATGCTCACTTTTATGGCTTTATTTTCAGAAAACTCTTTTATTGCCGGTTTGTATTTTCATAAATAAGAAATTTCAGATTCAATTGATATAAGAGAAAAGGCAACTAGCCTCTCCCGGCACATGCTCCATCACCTGGTGTAATTAAGAAAAGCTCCTTTCAGCGGGAGCTACTGTTAATGGCAGTATCTTGGCTTTAAATAAATTCGGAAAATATCTTGCATGTTTTGCAAATATAGAAGGTGTAAAATTTTCTATAGAAGTTCAAATGTTTTAAAATCTAATCCCTATCTTGGTTTTTTAATTAAAATATGTTATATAAAAAGCCATATCTATTATTGAGCACTGGTCATCCGTAAGAATAAATCGTTCTAATGAATTAATTATAGCAATATCAATAAAGATATAACTTTGAGATCAGAAACCTTCTTGAGGGTCCTGATATAACAGGTTGTATCCGTTCTAATAGGATTGCTTGGTTTGAGCATGTTCTGCGAGCCGATTTACAGTCTGGAATGATTTGAAAAATGTACGTTAGTACCCCAGGAAGTGGGTGACCGCGAGGTAGACCACGACTAGAATGGGAGACTGACATAATAAACGACCTTAAAAATCGGCTGCCATGGTAATTATGTCGCTGTTGCGAATGACCGTGGTGAATATTCAAAGCTGATTAGCCTGGCAACGCTCCTACATGGAGCATGAACGCCATTAAA
The DNA here is from genome assembly GCA_963693315.1 of Diogma glabrata. Classification (NCBI taxonomy): domain Eukaryota; kingdom Metazoa; phylum Arthropoda; class Insecta; order Diptera; family Cylindrotomidae; genus Diogma; species Diogma glabrata. The sequence continues at coordinate 87,427,248 of OY856188.1, read as the reverse complement.
AAAAAAAAAATCAATAGAAGAAAAAGAAATTTTGTGAAGGATCCTGGATCTTATATTATATTATCTTGTGTTTCATTTTCAAAACTCTTTCCTGTATGATGAATTCCTATTTAATTTGGATGCGGAATATTTGAATCGCTCTCTAAGAAACCCGCCAGCTTTTACATACATTCAATAAAATACATTCAATTACATTCAAGCTCAGACTTTGTACCATTTTAGAAACAACATTAATTTTGGAGAGAAGATCGTTTCACAAAATTATACTGCAAAGATACTTAAAGCAGCATTATCTTCGCTAAACATTTTGCTCCAAATTGTGTTATATAGTTTTGCGTGTTCGGAATTTCAATTAAAGTGTTTTAAAATTCTACGGTTTAAAATCTAAAAGGTCTTACAGCTGATTTTCAGTTTTCCCAACAAGTTTCATTACTGGCCTTAAACTAAGCTTTTCATTTGCTGCCCAAAAAAATCAAAACGACACGACAAACGAATTTCGAAAAATACGCTTATATGTACTTGAAAAAAATTAAATATAGTGGAAAAAAATTAAGAGTTTCTCCAGAAGATGACGCCGCATAATTTATAACGATAATTTATAGAAAAAGGAAAACTGCATATAAAATTAAGAGTACTGTTGGATGAATAGAGTTCATTCGACAGCTCCCGTATGATATCCCCTTGGCTGGTAATACCTCACTGCTATTGCCAGTGATATTTAATATTTCACGTTGAATCGTATGTCAATAGTAGCGACAAGAGTAAAAAATTAAAACAAATATACAAAAATAAATTGTTGTTATTTATATAGAAAAATAAATTTTAATTTGCCTTAAAATTTATTAAAAACCAAAACGAAAAAGTAATCGAATTTAAAACAAAACTCAATTTTGGCGCCTTTTGTGTTGGCGCCGGGTGCGGTCGCTCCATTGCACCCATGGTAGATCCGGCCCTGCTGACGGTTGTCAATATAATACAGTGACATAAGAAACCATAGATATCACTTTATGCTCAAGGTAACTTCTAAGGGTGAGTGGAAGCATTTCCGCTGTGCCGGCTATAAAGCAAGCATTCTGGAACAAAAAAATTGCTAAGCTTAGACATATGTCTAGAAACTTCTGAACAGAGTCTTTAAAAAACTCGTGATGAGACTTGTGCTCTGTCAAGTGAAGCACTAAAACTTTTCAAAAGGAATATTCGCAAATTATTAATATTTCCTAATTACAGACTGCAATTTTATTAAATATTAATTTAACAAATATGCTTTAATTGGAATTTGTATTTATTGTCTCAACTTTATTAGGCAAGCTTTAATAGCAAATCGAAACCGTAAATTGATTTAACAGTTGTGCAGGTATATAACGTTGTGTTTAAGGTAACCGCTTGTTATGTCTATGTGAAAATTAGATATATTTCAACAAATTTTAAATCCTTTTGTGTTGAAATGAAAAATCCGTGATATAAGACTAAATATCAATTTAGTTCATGCAAATAGTTATTTGTTATTAGTTCATTCAACTTTTGTTGTATGTACCATTTTATATTTTATTTCAAGTTCATTCTATCAATCTCAGCGAGTGACATGTAAACTGAAAGGTGGGTCCAAAACATTCCCCGTGCTCAAGTTTGAGCTTAATCGTCTTGCGGACTTTGGCATGGCACCAATTTTCGTTTTGTACGTAAAATTTTTGATGTTCGATTTACGGCCAGTTTAACGTAGCATACGTTGTATTTTGTCTGAGTTCGATTAAATGGATATCTAGACTCTAGAGATTCCTGCCTGAATATATTTTCATTTTTTTTTGACAAAAATTTTACAAAATATGCAAAGGATATATATAGCCTTACCTCATTTTCTTCGAAAAAAAGGAGTAGTCACAAATCTCGGCGAGTGACATATAAACTGAAGGTGGGTGGGTCCAAAACATTCCCCGTACTCAATTTTGAATTTAATCGGTTAGCGAGCTTAGACATGGCATCAATTTTCGTTTTGTAGGTGAAATTTTTGATTTCCGATTTATGGCCAGCTAAACGTAGCAAACGTTGTATTTTGTCTGAGTTCGATTAAATGAATATCTAGAGATTCTTGCCTGTATATATTTTCATTTTTTTTTTGACAAAATTTTGCAAAATATGCAAAGGGTACATAGCCTTACCTCATTTTCTTCGAAAAAAAGGAGTAGTCACAAATCTCGGCGAGAGACATATAAACTGAAAGGTGGATCCAAAACATGCCCCGTGCTCAAGTTTGAGCTTAATCGGTTAGCGAGCTGAGGCATGGCCCCAATTTTTGTTTTGTAGGTAGAATTTTTGATTTCCGATTTATGGCCAGTTTAACGTGTTTCCTCTGTGTTTTCCTCTTTTCCTTTTGATTGCTGTACAACAAAATTAAATGTCAGTGCTTTCAATTGGTCAACCCTTCTTCGGGTTAGAAGATAGCTATTTAGCTGTTAAATGCTTGTTCGAGGTTCTCGAATTGACAACGGTATCTGGGCGGAGGAATTGAGACAAGCTATGGTTAGCCTTACTGTACCAATAACACAATCTCATGCGTTGGATCTTATCGATGAAAGTGAAGTGATCGTAACGGCTAGTATATTCTTGTCCCGCGAGGGGAGAGGACCTGTACCTACCATTCAATAAAATGTTTTGCAGACCCTAATAAATCAGATCAAACATTACATGGACCAAACTGAACGATTGGGAGATAGGAAGAAAGTTGTTCATTAGCACAATTTCGCCACCACTCATTTGAACACAGCGTATGATAGGACCAACTCTTTGCTTCTTCTACCTGCAGGAAGTGTCAGAAGAAGGAATGAACTAGTTTTGAAGTATCTGGAATCTTAACAGAAACTAATTGGTAGATCAACTCCTGTAAACCTGTGACCAATAGGTGATTTAATTAATGATATGACCGAGCATCAACCAGTCAGCAGGAACCAACATCGTCATGATCCGATTGTTACTGGTTTCGCACAGGTGCCGGCTCATTGAGTACCTGTCAATGATCTGTTTAATGATCCAACGTAAGCATCACCTCCTTATCAACATGTGGCTAGGGTACAAGCAGCTACACCTACTGGTGTAGGCCAGTAGTACAGGGTCAAGGGTACCAACGTTATCGGAATTTGAGTCGATTTTGCTCAAATTGGCTTCCTCTATTTTTTGGGGATGGGTCATCATCTGATGATCACTATAGTTCAATCACAAAATTTGTACGTTTGACCTTACAGATGGTAAAGCTGTACTGCTTAACTGGAAGTGGAAGCCAAAAAAGGGGATTGGGGAACTGATTCCGAGTATTCAAACCCGAGTTAAAACCCTTCATGGTCCCTGTGAGTGAATTGACGAAGAGCTTTATCATGCGGATCAATTAGCGAACATCAGATCCCGCGTACAACACCATAAGGTAGCTGTATTCAAGATGCTCCACCAACAGTATAATCTACGGACGCGACCACGGACGTTTCGGCCACAACAGTAAATTTTGTAACGACAACATCACTAAAGTGGTATATGTGTTATTATGGTTTTCCATATTATTCACTGTTTGTGTGCTTTTGTCACTTTTGAATTAAAATGCAATATTTAAAAATATACTTTTTACTGTTTATTTTTAATTTTATTTTATTAATAATAATATAAATTTCATTTTAGTTAACAATTTGAATTTGATTTTTTATTTTATAGAATATCGATTTCGACTTACGTCATCCTCAGTTCTTAAATTATTATTACAATTTTTGCTTAAACTATTACTTATATACTATTTCAACTGCTATTTTTTATTATTATGTCATATATTTTGTAAGCTTTAGTGTTGATTTTATCATTTAAAATGTTGTTATTGTTTTTATGTTTATATATTTCTATTTCTTCCGATCTATCTAGATGTTGTCCTTTTCTTTTTTTATGTAATATGGTTAAATTTGTGTTGATATTGGTGTATTTGTGTTTTTCTGTTTTTAAATGTTGGGCATATCTGGATGCCGATTATGGAATGCGATTTAAATTGAAAGCGATTTAGACCCAAATTCTTGTGTAAAGGTATTAGTAACGATTTCAGTCTTTAGTTGCAAAACTATTACTTTTGTAAAATGATTGATAAATCATTTTAAATTTGTAATTCACTAGATTTGAATATTTCTCAATTTTGAATTATATATAAGAGATTTTTCATTATAAGTTTAAAATGCATTTGATAGGGTAAAAAATTGGTCTTTGTGTGAATTTTAATTTTAGTCTTACGAATTCTTTGGTTTTCCGTTTTATGTATATAAAAATCATTAAAAGTGTTAGATTAAAAGAACAATATAGTATGTGGTGAATATTTTTATTAGCCGGTGATATTTTGATTTAAAAAAATAAATGCAAAACAGAAATTTTTCAGTTTTTCCTTTGTTCTTGGTTGCAAAAAGCTCGTTAATTATATTTTGTTCATTGACAAAAAATGTGTTTTGTTTCAAAAAGGTTTAAAAATAGTTTGATTTAAAAGAAAAACATATGATTGTATAAACGATGATATTAATGTAAAAATATGTTGTGTTTTGTAGTTTTTCCTGATATGTATGAATGGACCTCTTTTAATTTTATTGATAAATTAAAATTTGGTAATCATTTAGTTGTGAATGTAATTATATATCTGGGGAAAATGTCAAGGTGCGTTGTTTTGAGTTTTTGATCGATTATTTTGTTTTCTATCGAGTTATTTGTTCCACAATTCAAAATATATTGAATCTAACTCTGAAGACTGAAATATTAAGTTGTAGTTATTATGTTGGGAGGTCTATTTACAATGTCCGAATTTCAGCAATTGGGCGATTCCTAGTATATATATAATTACATATCAAATTGAATCTTTTACACAGATATTTTTTGAATTTACATTTTATTATTACATATTATTATTTGTTTAACATGGATTTTTTTACAAAATTAGACAAGTTTTAATATAAAAATATTTAGAAATCGAATTATTTTTGCAAGATGGAGCATTGTAGAAAGTTGATTTTTATGTTGTTTGTGCTGCCGAAGTTTTGAAAGCGAGGGTGTGCTTTAAGGCGACGTATCACGAAAAACAGGTTTAAAAATGTGGTTAAAAACACTCACAATAGTAGCTTAATAAATAATTGAAATTCTAACATAAAAAAATTATCATAATATGGTAATGAAAAGTAAAAATTGGACTAAAAACAACATAAACAATAACACGAACCTTATGGTATATGATATACGGCGGAAATGAATAAGAAAATTTATGTTTTGTTTTTCAGAAACAATACAAAGGTTGAAACGGGAAAAAGTTGGGGCGACAAAGATGGCAAAAAAATTTTGGAAAAATCCTAAAGAGGGGAAACACATATGCGGCGGTTTTATGCAAAAGATATTTGTTAGGTAAAAAGAATGGGGAAGTGGATGCCATTGTGGTATGGGAGAGATCTTGGGATGATTTTATAATTGATAGTTTTAATTAAGGTAGGTGAAGTCCGCCATCAAGTTGATGGATTTGGGTTTTAAAAGGGCTATGTAACAGGATTCCAAAAAGGTGCAGATTGATTGTGAGGATAGGATTTTGGTATGTTGAAAGTCAAAGGACTTAAATGCTCAATCAAAGCGTTGTTTGATTCAGCAGAGTGTTTAAATACTGAGATATTCTATTGTATCCTAGTTTTAAGTTGTTGTTTAGTTTGAGCAACACAAACAGAGTCTAAATCAACGCTGTTTAGTAGTTCAATAACGTTGAATTGAGCCATGGTAGGAAGTCGGTCTTTTACACTGGAGAATACAAAGGAGTTTAGAGAAGTAGGGTAGAAAAAGGCTAGACGGACTTCAGGAAATTTTTTTTTGAAAAAATTAGTAAGGTTTTTAAAACCATCGATATGAGAAAAAGAAATGTAAACAGGGTCGACTAATGGAGTAAGTGGGAGCACAGGGGATGAAGAAAGGGCTTGGTGTTTATTGAAGATCTTATTGATTTTGTTTGGAGAGTTATTATTTTGTAGAACTGGGGTGAACTAATGGCTGTTTTGTGGTATGTATTTTGTATCACACAAGGAAAGGACGTGTTTGGTATAGAAATATACTATGTTAAATTTTGTGTTGAAGCAGTGTGTGGATTAAAAGTTTATGTTTTTCATGGTACTATGGTACCACTTGCTGAAGATGGTGCGGTCACAGTTGCGAATGATGCTGAAATTTTAAAAGCGTATTTCGTTATTTTCCATTTCTTGGGTTTATAAGATGGAGAGGAAGATGAAGTTGAAAGCGGTTAGAGTTGTACACGGCATTACATTCCGTATGACTCACTTCGGTCAAACAAGTTTTTTTTTCAACCTTCCTCACTCTCACCCCTTCAAAATTGAGAAAAATATTTATGTGAAACTTAGCTATAGTTTTCGTTCAGAGTTTATCAAAATTCCTTTCTCGGGAAATTTTGCAAATTTTTCTGTCTATTGAGATCGAAACCCAAGGGGAGGGACCGACTTTTTGTTGCACTTTTTTGACAATAATTCAAAATCTGTGCATCGCAAAATTCTGTAAAAAATACAACGTTTCTTAAATTAAGTGCTCTATCATATGACATCTCACACGACTTTAAACGGTGGGCTTTTCCCCCTTCTCATTCGCACCCCCTTAATAAATACGATTATGAGTATTTTAAACTTCGCTATATATTTCATTCAAAAGTTAACATTTTTTTATATTTCCAAAAACTGTTGAAGTTTTTTTATTAGTTAGGTTCGGAAAAAAAAAACGAAAAAACGCTATTATTATTTTTATTCCATAAATAGTGTAGTGATTTAATTCTTGATTAAATTCTAAATTATATTTTTAAGGTATACTAAATTCAAGCCCTTTCATATGATACCCTATTTGACTCGGTAAAAACAAGTATTTTCTTAAATGCCTTACATCGCAGTCCCGTAAAAGAAACGTAAACAACTTTTTAGGTAGATTTCATTAAAAAATCCACCTTTTGCAATGGGCTTCATCTTGGAATTTCGGAAAAATGTTGGTGCCAAACGACTATGAATGATAAGCGGAGACGGAAAACCAAAAAAAAAATGTATATATATATATATATATATATATACATTTTGCTTGTTGAACTTTATTATTAATTAATGAGTCGTTGCACCTGTCATGTCTTGAAGAATCCTCAAGTTGAGACACTCCGGGTCTGAATATGAAAACACCACCCAAAGACGCAATTCAAGGTAGGTAGGCGTGTACAAAAATTATTAATGATAAGTCCAAGTGGAGAGTGAAAAACATATGCGGGATCTATTGTAATGAGGGAGAAAATATTAACTTCCACGTCCATGTAACGAAGAACCTTGCTTAGGAGCCCTTTCCAGCAATTGTATGTGGAACTGATGGCAGATTTGGGTCATTATCTCCTTCGACACTCATCATGTTTCCCTAAAATTAAAAAAACACCTGGTGCTTCTCCTGGCATATGACCCCAAGTATCAGAATTCATTTTAAAGTACTAGGGAGTCAATATTTGCTATTGACGACGATGAAATCTATTAAAAAATATTGCGACGCGATGCATAGGCTGACTTCACCACAGCTCTGGAAACATAGTGTTCTGGATATATAGTGAGCTAATATCCATCAAAGACTTTAATTAAAGGCAAACCAATGTTATAGATTTCGCGTAGTTCTAATTATAATATTATTAAAGAAAGCAACTGTGTCACAACAAACATAATTTCTGTTGTACGAGAAAAAGTAAAAAAAATTTTAACCGGAACTGACAAACCGGAAGTTGGGATTCAGAACTGTTGTGAACTATAATAAATACTTATGTACCAAGTTTCATCCAATTCGATTATCAGGTGCAGATGTTATTGAGCTATCAAAAAAACAGGTGCTCGTGGGACCCCCCCTCCCGCCACTTTGTTCAATGTCGCTCAAAAGCTAATCAGTTGCTTGCCATTCATATTTGCATCTTTTTCCAAAGTGTCATCAAAATTCATTTACGAACGAATGTTGTATGCTCCCAACAAATATTGAAAAAATTGTGACACAGCAAACAGGTGTTAGAGAAGCCCCTCACCACTTATCCCAATATTGTCCAAAAACTAATCAATTCTTTGTCATTTAAGTCTCCATCTTTTTTCGAAGTGTCACCAAAATTAATTGATGAATGAAGTCTGTATCCTCCCAACAAACTTTAAAAACAAAGTGTCTCCCAACAAACAAAAACATGGTGGAAAAACCACCTGTTGTATGGTGGACCCCCCAACCCTTTACCCAATGTACTCCAAAAGCTGATAAAATCTTTCTCATGTTACTTGAAAGCTTTCTCCAACGTTTCATCAAACGGTAATTGTAGGCTACAGTAGGTATAATCACTTGAAAAAAAAATTTTTAGCCGGAAGCGACAAACTGGAAGTTGGTAGGCAGAACTATTGAAAACGGTACTAAAACCCTATATCCCAAGTTTCCATCAGATCATAAGCCGGGATTAGAAGTTATTCAAGATTTAAAGTTCGATGTGTTCGGGAGACCCCCCCGCCATCTTGTCTAAATTTGAAATGAATCCAGATCTTCCATTTTCAAGTGAACCTGGATCCTTTGCCAAAGTTTCATCGAGATCCTATGCAGGAATGTCACGCAACAAACCACCCACCCACCCACACACAGACGTACACCAAATTTTTTTTGGCTATTTAGATAGAGAATGGTCCAAAACAAAAGAAAAAAACAAAATTTGGGGTATGTAAGATTTTTTTTTCTCGATAGATTGCATTACTTCACACAATTTAAAATTGTGGTGAAGTAAAAATAGTAAAAAATTGTAGGTAAATTGGTAGAGCTTCTTATACCAAAAAGATGGGTTGGAAAAAAGAATATTAAATGGAAGGAAACTAAAACAAACCACAGCCGGATGATTTATTAAACCAACCAGGGTAAAAAGGAATAGGTAAATAAATGTAATATGAACACGGATAATTTAAAGTTGACAAGAAAAGAATAAATAGAATAATAAGTTAAATAATTTAACAGAAACCTAAAATAAGAAGACTATTACAATTTAACATAACATGGATCTACTATCTGAATTCGTACATTTGTACAGAACCTTACCAACCTTGAATTCTATTATGGTTGTTAAAAATTTTGGACGCAGCTCGGCCGGAAATTTATTCACAGCACCACTTTAGTGCAGCACAAACCCAAACGGATCAAACAATAAATATTAAATCACATCATCCATACCAACATAAACTAGCTGCCTACAACCACATGATCAATAGATTGAACAATATACCAAAGAATGCAGAAAATTATCAAGACGAACTAAACAACATAAAATACATAGCCAGTAAAAACGGAATAAAAATGAAATAATTGACACATTAAATAGAAAATATAAAAACAAGAAAAATTTGCGAACCCTAACAACATTGAAGAATGAAGAAAACTTAGCAGGTAAAAAATACGTAGGCGTAACAATAAAACAACATTCAAAATAATGCAAAAAACTTTAAAAAAATATGGATATATTGCAGTTTACAAAAACAAAATAAAATAGAAAATTACCTAAAAACTAAAAAAACCCAAACCTTAGGCACAGGTGTTTATAAGCTTACCTGTAACGACTGCGGTAAATTTTATATAGGCCAGACGAGGCGGTCCTTCACAAAAAGATTTATTGAGCACACCAATGAAATTAACAGAAGCGATCCAAAATCCAGGATGCCGATTATGGAATGCGATTTAAGCAAAATCGCATCGCTTTCGAAAAATATTGTGTACGTACATGAGAAAATATTGCAATGTATTAGTAATCACAATGAAATAAAAATAGACCATTTTTTGTGGATATTATTATGTGGGCATCAATAAGCGATTTTGTGCTGTCAAATAAACATTACCTTTCGAGTTAATGTTTTCAAAAATTTTAAGAGAACATATATTATAATGGTAAGTATTTGTTTAAATTTAGGGATTTAGTTCGTGTTTTAGTTAGTTTTAAACGTATTAAATATACTGATACAAAACCGTTTTAAAAGATATATTGTTAGTGTTGTGTTTTAACTTTTAAGAGTTTTTGAAATATTTACGATTTAGTCTAACGGCTTTTAATTCACAACTCAAATTTTGTTTAATAAATAAGTTAAAAATAGTTATTGTTTAAGAGGAGAATAAATATATAAGTTATTGTTTTCGGCATATGATGTTTGTTTTTGATTTGGATTATTTGGTAAACTTAATTGGATTCTAATTAGTAAACTGTTACTCTGCGAAATATTTCTATAAGATCAAAAAAAATCCTTAAAAGTCAATTGTTACTATTTTATAATAAAATAATGAAATTACAAAATTATGAAACATTGTGTAAAAAACAGGAGAAATATTAACCCTATTATTTTGTTATGTTTGAGTTGTTTTAATATTAATAACGAATTATCAAAAACTGTAATTTTAAATTTTTTTATTATAAATGATTTAATTTCTCCTTAAGTAATTTGTCTGTTTATTTCTATTTATTTGTGGTTCTCGAGATGGGGGTACTTTTTATACTACGGCTTTCATGTATATATTCAATATAATGTATATAGAGAACAACTTGATGAATTTAAAAAAATATTATCTCGTTTTAAAGTAAAGAGTGAGTAGCTTTAAATAAAAATTGGCTTTTGGCAATGTTTTTTTTGGAAATTATAGATATTTTTTACATATTTTTGTCTATAAATAAAAAGTAACATTCTTCTAAAAAATTTCTATATTTCTTTTATTACCATAAAAGCCGCCAAAATCCAAGCGGTTGATATTATGTAGAAAAAAAATGATTTTATAAAATTATATAAGGAAAAAATATAAATAAATGGAAATATTAATCTTTTAAGCCTTACTATATTTTTAATTTACTTTAATGTATTATTCAAAACTGAAACTTTAATTATTTTTACAGAAAATAGCTCATTTTTAGGGTTCCTTTTTTTGTACGGAACATTCTTGGTGAGACTTTAATGTGTTTTTGTATTAAAACCGATTATTTCATAAATTGTAAATCCTATGGACCTGCAATTAAAGATGCGTATAAAACTAGCCTGTTACCTAAAGATGACCGATATAAAAAAAAGTCCAAGCGGCACGTATATCCGCTAGGTAGAATAGGTAGATTTCGGGACCAGACAGCTTTGAGTACAAATAGAATTGGATGTGTCAGATTAGTTTAAATAAAAAATTTAAGTAGAATAGTCCAAGTCCAGAATAATACAAAAAATTTATCAAACCAAACTAAATACATTAACGGAAACTACTTGAAAAAATGTATGTTCTAGTTAACGTATGGGTACATATTCAAAAGTGAGATTGGCCATTTTCATCCAAATCAAGGACAACAAAGTTTATTAAATTTTTAAAACAGCTGATTTTTCAGGAACCTGGAACGCCAAGGTTGTCATTTGAAAAAAAATGATAGAAATATGTTCAAATATTCAATATTGATAAATTTTATTGAAATATTATGATTCAAACGGAAGTCATAACGCCCTAGATTTTTCGACATTTTTGGCTCTAGCCACTTAACCTGTACCTGGATATGGCCAGTTCGCGAACTTGTCCAGGTCAAGAAACCTGGACAAGTTAACAACGTTAACTAGAACATAAATTTTTTCAAAATTAAAAAAAAAATAGTTCAAGTATAGAGGTTGAGACACCAAGGCTGTTAGAACGAAAACAAACGCAAACGGCCATGCCTTCCTCATTTTTGAGTTAATGTTATTTAAACTCATATTAACTTTTAGATAAACTTTTCAACTAAAACCTCAGAGATTTTCAGTTTTCTATCCCAAGAGGTCTCAATGTAATTAGCATTAAACCTAATGCATGCCATTCAATTACAACAACAACTTCCATAAAAATATAAAAATATCCCATAGAAAAAATATTAAAAAAATTTTCTTTTGTTTTTTTTTTTTTCCGTTTTTAGTTTTTTTCGCAAAAATTTAAAAAAAAATTAAAACAAAGCTGAGTCATTATTGTTTTAAATTAAGGAATATTTTCTTATATGCACATTGATTACACATTTACAAAAGTCTTCCTAAATTGTAGATATTTGAATTATTTGAGGTGTAAAAGTTGTTTGACAATTTTAGATTATAAATTATGTGTGGTGGTGTAGTAGGTGTGACGTTGTCAGAACGTTTATTTGCTCTTTGGTGGATTTAATATGTTATTAAAAGTAGTTTTACCCAATTGAACAGAGAGTTTAACAGTGTAGTAATCACAAGTGACATTTCATACGCTCCGTAAAAATAATAATAAAAAAATAATTATAGGCGCATAATACTTATTATATCTACTCTAACTTGTATATAAGACTATCTAGTTTACCTGGAATAAATAGTTCTTGTACAAAATTGTTTAAGAAAGCAGAAAAAGTGTATAAAATGCCTTTCGTAAAAAATGGTGACGACATCACCATCTGTCATCACTGCGGTAATAATATAAATCAACAACAATCATATTTTCAATGTGATTCCTGTAAAACAAACTTCCACCCAAACTGTAAAGGAATTTTTGGTCAACACATAAAAAGATTGGCACAATTGCCTACTTGGCATTGCTCTACGACATGCAAATCAAGTAGTACTACTCCTACATCTTCAGTTGCGGCTAATTCAGTTGTAACTCCTACAGTAATTCCTTCATCTTCAGTTGCAGCTAAAGTAATTGAATCACCTGCAGTGAACTTGTCAGATAAGGTATTAGCTGATATAAATAATAATTTTACAGAAATCAAGAATATGATTCAAGAATTGAAAACATCGCAACACCAAATGTCAAATCAGTTCAATGATTTTAAAATATCTCAGCAATTCTTAACCGAGCAATTCGATGAAGTTAAGAAACAAATTGAAATTATTATTACTGAAAATACCAAACTCAAAGATGAAGTCAAAATTTTGAAAGAATCACAAACACATCAAACGTTTAAAATCAATAGGTTTGAGGCGGAATTGGATAAAATAAAACAAAATGATCTATGCAATGACATTATAATTGCTGGACTTCCAACAAAAGAATTTGAACCGAAAACTGTTCTGACAAATATAGTTAATACACTTCAAGTTCAAATTAGTCTGAATGATGTAAAAAAGTTTGAAATTATTGACCCCAAGAAATATCCAACATCAGCACAATCAACTTCAAATAATATAGCAAAAAATAATTTCCTTCTTTCAATTCGATTTAAAAACTCTGAAGCAAAAGCTAAACTATTACAAAAAAAGAAAGAAAGGAAAGTTCTGTTTTGTAATCAAATTGGATTTAGTGATGTTTTTAAGGATCAACAATTGTATTTTCGAGATAACTTAACATCTTTTCAACTAAATCTTTTTCGTGAAGCTCGAACTGTCAAAATATCTCACAAATTTAAATATCTGTGGACGAAGAATTCGCAAATTCATCTCCGGAAGGATGGCAACACTAAAGTATTTGTCATCAGTGACAGTAATGATCTTCAAAAACTTAAAACGGCTCTTCCAGAAAACATCCATTAAGTTCCAAAATTTGAATCATTGTATGTACATAACTAAATTCTTTATTTTAATCATATTGTTCTATATATTTCTATATTCATTCATATTTATATTGCAGATTTATCTCAAATTCCATAAAGTAATACAAAGCTTTCGAAATTTAAAGTACTTCATACTTATTATAAATACATTGCAAGCGTTTGCCTCTGAATTAAATTTGTCAAATAAGTGTCTCAAACAAATTTGTGTTTTAACTGGTTCTGCAAAAGTTATAATTTCTACATTAAGATGTTTGACGTAGATTTAAATATCGCTGAAAACTGTTTAAATAACATTGATTACAATTTCCGAATTAATAATGTTAAAGATAGTTCTTCTTTGAATATTGTTTACATAAACACACAAAGTCTCCGTAATAAATTGTATGATGTTGAGCAAGTGCTACAATCGATTCAATGTGATATTCACGTCATTGTCTTGACAGAGACCTGGCTATTAGAGGAAGAAAACAAACTTTTCAACATACTAGACTATCAGGCCTTTCACTCTAATAGAGACAATGGCTATGGTGGTGCTGCAATTTATATTAAACCTAATATGGCCGCAACAGAATTGTTCTCTATATATAATGACTACTACAATTTGTTAGGAGTAAAATTAATCGAATCAAATACAAATATAATAGCTATATATAGATCTCAAAAGAATACTCTGCCTACTTTTTATAACCAGTTACAAGACATACTAACTAAATTTCCTAGAAGTATTGTAATTGGAGACATCAATCTAAATTTATTAAACGAATATGATGATAATATCGGGGAATATAAAGCAATCTTAAATTCTTTTGGATATTTTATATTAAATAAGATTGATGAAAGATACGCAACAAGAGTTTCTAACACGATAAGTACTATAATTGATCACATTTTTACAGATATCTTTAACTTGAAGTATGATTTCACTTTATGTGACACCTCGGTCTCTGATCACAAATTAATTTTACTTAGAGCAAGCAAATTTAAAATTGCATTTCAAAAATCAGCACCGAAAACGGTCTTAGATTATAAAGACATACTCTCAGATCCATTTTGGGGTAATATAAATAACATTGAAAATTTTGAAATATTAACCACTGAACTGAGAGAAATTGTTGTAAGAAATACCAAAACTATTCCACCAAAATCTAAGACAGCTTCAGCAAATGAATGGATGACTGCGGAAATACAGGATCTGATTCGGATGCGAGAGAAATTCTTTAGTTTAAAACGGAAATTTCCAAATGTTCAATATGTAAGAGATAGACATAAATATTATAGTTCTATAGTAGCAAAAAAAGTTAAAATGTCAAAAAAAAATTATAGTAAACTAATCATTGAGAAGAATATCCATAATACAAAACTATTATGGGACCATTTAAAATCGATTATTTTTAATAAAACCACAAATGCAAAACCAAGTACAATCTTCGTGCAAATTGGAAATGATTTAATTAGTGATCCTCTTTTAGTGGCAAACTCTTTTAATAAATTCTTTATTAAAATAACCTCAGACCTTACCAAACATTTAAGAGCTCCTAGCATCTGTGAATTTGATGATATTACTTATAATATATCATATCCTCTCAATTGGACTCCAGTTGATTCTAGGGAAATTTCAACCGTTATTAAGGCGTTGAAGACGGGCGCTGCAACGGGTGTCGACGGTATATCAACAAAGTTTCTGAAATATATCAGTTATAATATCAGTGAAATCCTAGCAAAGTTAATTAACAGAGTTATGGAAGACGGAATATTTCCTGACATATTAAAAAAATCCAGAGTAGTTCCCGTCTTCAAATCCGGAAATAAACTTGATTTGAATTGTTACCGACCTATTTCAGTCCTGAGTTCTCTTTCTAAAGTGGTGGAGAAAATCTTTTTGAAAAGGTTTGACAAATTTCTGATTGAAAATAATGTTATCTCCAACCGACAATTTGGCTTTTCCTCACACTCAAACACAACAGCAGCATGTCTCAATTTAACTAATTTCATTAGTGTTCAATTCGATCAGAAAAAATATGTGTCTTGCATATTTTTAGATATACGTAAGGCATTTGATTCCGTCCTATTTGATATATTGCTATTTAAACTAAGGAAACTTGCACTTACTGACGCTCAATTAAATTTTTTTAAAACCTATTTAGAAAATAGAACTCAGGCTGTTTTTATTGATGGGAAGATTAGTAGCGAGGAATATGTTGTGTCGGGAGTACCGCAAGGTTCAATCCTAGGCCCTTGTTTATTTAGATTTTATATAAATGACATGAGTCTACTGGAGCTACATGGAATTCTGCAACTATTTGCTGATGATGGAGTTCTGATGTACACAAGTGATTCATTAGAGGATCTATATTTTCAAATGCAAGAAGATTTGAATTTATTGCAAGGGTGGTTTGACAAAAATTTTCTTGTCTTAAACAATGAAAAAACCAAATTCATTGTATTTGAAAATAAAAATTTAGATTCAATTGACGGGAATAATTTGCAAATTTTTTACAATAACTATGTAATAGAAAGAGTTAAAACTATTACATATCTGGGATTAACAATTGACAGCAAGATGAAATGGTCCACGCATATTAAAAACATAAAATCTGCAATCGTTCCATATATTTTTGCAGTTAATCGTACAAAGACCATACTACCGAAGGAATCACTGCTCTTAATTTATAATTCTTATATTATGTCTAGACTTATTTATATGAATCCAATTTGGAGTGGTTGTGCGAGATATATGATTGACGAGCTTATAATATTACAGAAACGCGTTTTAAAATTTATTATGCGAGTTCCAGTTTTATATCCTACAGCTATGTTGTATGAACGGTTTTTGGCTTTTGATATCATAATTAACAGAGAATTATTATTATTAGTTTTTAAGATTATAAATAATATGTTGAAACACAACTTTGTTTTAATTAAGGTAGGTGATTCTCATCACCACAATACGAGACGACAATCTTATTTTAGAATAGAGTTCTTTTCCACAAACGCTAGCAACAATAACGTAATTTACCGAGGCTTAAATAAGTTTAATTTGTTACCACAACAAATTAAACATCAAGAAAGCTTTGTATTATTTAAAAAAATGCTCACAAACTATTTAAAAGCTTAACTATTTCATTATAAATTGATATTGATATTAGTATTCAATTACTATTGATTGACTTAATTATATAAATTATAAATTGTTATTGATATTATTATTGCATTCTTATTGTCATTATTAGTATTAGTATTTTATTTATTCTTCTTTGATATCTTCTTTCTCTTTTTTGAACTTGAAATATTAATTTTCCTATTATTACTGTTTTATTAGTTAAGTATATATATATATATAATGAACTACCAATTTTTGAAAAATGCCTTCGAAGCATACACATGTATATTATGTCACTGATTATAAAGCCTGGTGCTATTTTTTGATCAAATATTGTATTGCGTCATAACCCTTTGGGTTCGTAGCAGTTCGATACAAAATAGAAAATATATTGTATGTAATATTATAATTGAAAATGTAATTCTAAGCATGTGCTAAATAAAGAAAAAAAAAAAAAAAAAAAAAATAAAACTGTTCCGAAATCGCATTGATAAAGTAGTTTCCGTTAATGTATTTAGTTTGGTTTGATAAATTTTTTGTATTATTCTGGACTTGGACTATTCTACTTAAATTTTTTATTTAAACTAATCTGACACATCCAATTCTATTTGTACACAAAGCTGTCTGGTCCCGAAATCTACCTATTCTACCTAGCGGATATACGTGCCGCTTGGACTTTTTTTTATATCGGTCATCTTTAGGTAACAGGCTAGTTTTATACGCATCTTTAATTGCAGGTCCATAGGATTTACAATTTATGAAATAATCGGTTTTAATACAAAAACACATTAAAGTCTCACCAAGAATGTTCCGTACAAAAAAAGGAACCCTAAAAATGAGCTATTTTCTGTAAAAATAATTAAAGTTTCAGTTTTGAATAATACATTAAAGTAAATTAAAAATATAGTAAGGCTTCAAAGATTAATATTTCCATTTATTTATATTTTTTCCTTATATAATTTTATAAAATCATTTTTTTTCTACATAATATCAACCGCTTGGATTTTGGCGGCTTTTATGGTAATAAAAGAAATATAGAAATTTTTTAGAAGAATGTTACTTTTTATTTATAGACAAAAATATGTAAAAAATATCTATAATTTCCAAAAAAAACATTGCCAAAAGCCAATTTTTATTTAAAGCTACTCACTCTTTACTTTAAAACGAGATAATATTTTTTTAAATTCATCAAGTTGTTCTCTATATACATTATATTGAATATATACATGAAAGCCGTAGTATAAAAAGTACCCCCATCTCGAGAACCACAAATAAATAGAAATAAACAGACAAATTACTTAAGGAGAAATTAAATCATTTATAATAAAAAAATTTAAAATTACAATTTTTGATAATTCGTTATTAATATTAAAACAACTCAAACATAACAAAATAATAGGGTTAATATTTCTCCTGTTTTTTACACAATGTTTCATAATTTTGTAATTTCATTATTTTATTATAAAATAGTAACAATTGACTTTTAAGGATTTTTTTTGGATCTTATAGAAATATTTCGCAGAGTAACAGTTTACTAATTAGAATCCAATTAAGTTTACCAAATAATCCAAACCAAAAACAAACATCATATGCCGAAAACAATAACTTATATATTTATTCTCCTCTTAAACAATAACTATTTTTAACTTATTTATTAAACAAAATTTGAGTTGTGAATTAAAAGCCGTTAGACTAAATCGTAAATATTTCAAAAACTCTTAAAAGTTAAAACACAACACTAACAATATATCTTTTAAAACGGTTTTGTATCAGTATATTTAATACGTTTAAAACTAACTAAAACACGAACTAAATCCCTAAATTTAAACAAATACTTACCATTATAATATATGTTCACTTAAAATTTTTGAAAACATTAACTCGAAAGGTAATGTTTATTTGACAGCACAAAATCGCTTATTGATGCCCACATAATAATATCCACAAAAAATGGTCTATTTTTATTTCATTGCGATTACTAATACATTGCAATATTTTCTCACGTACGTACACAATATTTTTCGAAAGCGATGCGATTTTGCTTAAATCGCATTCCATAATCGGCATCCTGGATTTTGGATCGCTTCTGTTAATTTCATTGGTGTGCTCAATAAATCTTTTTGTGAAGGACCGCCTCGTCTGGCCTATATAAAATTTACCGCAGTCGTTACAGGTAAGTTTATAAACACCTGTGCCTAAGGTTTGGGTTTTTTTAGTTTTTAGGTAATTTTCTATTTTATTTTGTTTTTGTAAACTGCAATATATCCATATTTTTTTAAAGTTTTTTGCATTATTTTGAATGTTGTTTTATTGTTACGCCTACGTATTTTTTACCTGCTAAGTTTTCTTCATTCTTCAATGTTGTTAGGGTTCGCAAATTTTTCTTGTTTTTATATTTTCTATTTAATGTGTCAATTATTTCATTTTTATTCCGTTTTTACTGGCTATGTATTTTATGTTGTTTAGTTCGTCTTGATAATTTTCTGCATTCTTTGGTATATTGTTCAATCTATTGATCATGTGGTTGTAGGCAGCTAGTTTATGTTGGTATGGATGATGTGATTTAATATTTATTGTTTGATCCTTTTGGGTTTGTGCTGCACTAAAGTGGTGCTGTGAATAAATTTCCGGCCGAGCTGCGTCCAAAATTTTTAACAACCATAATAGAATTCAAGGTTGGTAAGGTTCTGTACAAATGTACGAATTCAGATAGTAGATCCATGTTATGTTAAATTGTAATAGTCTTCTTATTTTAGGTTTCTGTTAAATTATTTAACTTATTATTCTATTTATTCTTTTCTTGTCAACTTTAAATTATCCGTGTTCATATTACATTTATTTACCTATTCCTTTTTACCCTGGTTGGTTTAATAAATCATCCGGCTGTGGTTTGTTTTAGTTTCCTTCCATTTAATATTCTTTTTTCCAACCCATCTTTTTGGTATAAGAAGCTCTACCAATTTACCTACAATTTTTTACTATTTTTACTTCACCACAATTTTAAATTGTGTGAAGTAATGCAATCTATCGAGAAAAAAAAATCTTACATACCCCAAATTTTGTTTTTTTCTTTTGTTTTGGACCATTCTCTATCTAAATAGCCAAAAAAAATTTGGTGTACGTCTGTGTGTGGGTGGGTGGGTGGTTTGTTGCGTGACATTCCTGCATAGGATCTCGATGAAACTTTGGCAAATGATCCAGGTTCACTTGAAAATGGAAGATCTGGATTCATTTCAAATTTAGACAAGATGGCGGGGGGGGGTCTCCCGAACACATCGAACTTTAAATCTTGAATAACTTCTAATCCCGGCTTATGATCTGATGGAAACTTGGGATATAGGGTTTTAGTACCGTTTTCAATAGTTCTGCCTACCAACTTCCAGTTTGTCGCTTCCGGCTAAAAATTTTTTTTTCAAGTGATTATACCTACTGTAGCCTACAATTACCGTTTGATGAAACGTTGGAGAAAGCTTTCAAGTAACATGAGAAAGATTTTATCAGCTTTTGGAGTACATTGGGTAAAGGGTTGGGGGGTCCACCATACAACAGGTGGTTTTTCCACCATGTTTTTGTTTGTTGGGAGACACTTTGTTTTTAAAGTTTGTTGGGAGGATACAGACTTCATTCATCAATTAATTTTGGTGACACTTCGAAAAAAGATGGAGACTTAAATGACAAAGAATTGATTAGTTTTTGGACAATATTGGGATAAGTGGTGAGGGGCTTCTCTAACACCTGTTTGCTGTGTCACAATTTTTTCAATATTTGTTGGGAGCATACAACATTCGTTCGTAAATGAATTTTGATGACACTTTGGAAAAAGATGCAAATATGAATGGCAAGCAACTGATTAGTTTTTGAGCGACATTGAACAAAGTGGCGGGAGGGGGGGTCCCACGAGCACCTGTTTTTTTGATAGCTCAATAACATCTGCACCTGATAATCGAATTGGATGAAACTTGGTACATAAGTATTTATTATAGTTCACAACAGTTCTGAATCCCAACTTCCGGTTTGTCAGTTCCGGTTAAAATTTTTTTTACTTTTTCTCGTACAACAGAAATTATGTTTGTTGTGACACAGTTGCTTTCTTTAATAATATTATAATTAGAACTACGCGAAATCTATAACATTGGTTTGCCTTTAATTAAAGTCTTTGATGGATATTAGCTCACTATATATCCAGAACACTATGTTTCCAGAGCTGTGGTGAAGTCAGCCTATGCATCGCGTCGCAATATTTTTTAATAGATTTCATCGTCGTCAATAGCAAATATTGACTCCCTAGTACTTTAAAATGAATTCTGATACTTGGGGTCATATGCCAGGAGAAGCACCAGGTGTTTTTTTAATTTTAGGGAAACATGATGAGTGTCGAAGGAGATAATGACCCAAATCTGCCATCAGTTCCACATACAATTGCTGGAAAGGGCTCCTAAGCAAGGTTCTTCGCTACATGGACGTGGAAGTTAATATTTTCTCCCTCATTACAATAGATCCCGCATATGTTTTTCACTCTCCACTTGGACTTATCATTAATAATTTTTGTACACGTCTACCTACCTTGAATTGCGTCTTTGGGTGGTGTTTTCATATTCAGACCCGGAGTGTCTCAACTTGAGGATTCTTCAAGACATGACAGGTGCAACGACTCATTAATTAATAATAAAGTTCAACAAGCTTCTAAGTTAAAATACAAAAACTCTACTTCAACATCTTCGTTTCTGTTTACTTCTTTATGTACATGGCAACTTACTGTCTATTTGATAACATCATGGTAAGCGTACAATCCTGTCAATTCATCTATTTTTCTTAGGATTTGCAAATTTGGTCTCCTCGATTAACTAACGAGTAGTTCTTACTTCTACTGTCACTATTTACAGTTACCCGAGTTTTGTAACGATCAAAATTTAGTAATTGAATGTATTCGATAACATTTGTTTGTGTATAAAACACAAAACAAAAATTTGCATTTTATTTTTACATTTTGCAAAACAAACGAATACACAATATCAAAATATAAATTGTTCGTGTGGGTGAACAAAAAGTTTGCAATTATAAAAATATTTGATTATAAAAAGAAATGATGAAGGTTCAAAATATATTTTTATTACATACTGATATCTAAAACGACATTTTTCGGATTATTTATGGTACAAAAAGTTAAACTTTAATGTCCTAGGACTTTATAAAATTTTATAAAGTCCTAGGACGTTAAAGTTCAACTTTTTGTACCATAAACGTTGAACTTTAACGTCTTAGGACTTTACAAAATTTTATAAAGTCCTAGGACGATAAAGTTCAACATTTTGAGCAATATTTAAAACTAATTTCTTTTTATTTTAATAAATTTCCAATTTCTACAAACAAATTTACATTCCTTCTGGTATTAAAGAATGATATAAACGCAGGTTCTAGTTTGGGATTGTGAAATTGCCAGTCAGTAATTCCTCAGTTTAGGTCCATCAGTCCACCGTATAAAATTTGGAGTCCGATCGCCAGCTAGCTTCAAAGCAGTTGTTTTTGTTAAAATTACCAATTTATGCTACGTTGAAAAGAAAAAAAGAGGCTTTCAATCGTCGCCAATAACTAAAGATGCTTGTAAAATGGCGTACCAAATGAAATAAATTGATCTGACCAGCACTAATTAGTTAAATCCAAATCAAATCTGACAACTCTGTCATTCTATATCAGGCTGTTTGTGTTAGTTTTAAATTATGTGAATGATTTTTCTGCTACAGTAGGAATCTCATCACAACATTTATTTTAAAATTATTGCTTTTAAAATTATTTATGAGTAGCTATTATTTTAGCAATAAAACAAACTTTTTATTCTTATTATAATTTATTTACCAATTTATCAAAACAATTCCCAATAAAATGTTCTTAAATAAAATAAATATTCGAAGCTTCCAATTAATATTACAAGACATGCAAAACGACTGACAAAATATTTCAATTAAAAGTAATTTAAATGTTCGTTTAACATGCAACCTAGTAGAAAGAAGGTGATATAGTTCATTAGATTCTATTAAAAAAATTAAGGCAATTCAAATATTGACACAATCAAACTTTTGTAAATAAAACAAAAATATTTGAATTTTTATTCTATAAAAATTTTGTTCTATTTTTAATCGAGTTATGTAAAATTTAATCAATAAAATTACAAGCAAAAAAACATAAAATAGAAGCCACATCATAGACAAAATTTAAAGGTTGAGCAAGCAAATTTACAAAACAAAACAATTTATATATAAAAACCGCAGTGTCCTCATATTCGGTTAAAACTGAACACATAAATTATTTTAATTTTTATGTCTATTACGTGTATATCTGGTTGTCAAAATTTTGTAATACAAATCATGAAATTTGTTTGGTCTTCGTTTTGATTAATTAAAAATTATATAATGAAAAAATTGCAGGTATGGCCGTTGAAATTCTGATAGATCCTTTGATGTGGAACTTTGATCTGGTGGAAAATAAGTCTCTTCAATATTTGGTGATGGAAGTATTCAACTATTTCAAACTATTTCAACTATTTCTAACTATTTTATTCTTGTCCATAAATATAATCTAGTTCTTTATTTTTTAGAACATGCAATTCAACTATTTTTGGAAAACTCGATTGCAAAAATTAAAAGTTATTCTCGCGTTTGCCGAATTTGCAAACAAAGAAAAATCACATTAATCAAACCAATTTCGTTAACATTCCAAATAAAATCAATAAAAATACTATTTTCTTTAGACTCTATGACAACAACAGCGGTTTTCCCCCATTTCCAATCCCACTATTCAAATTATGTAACAATAATGATGAAAATCATGAAAACGTTTATGGCAAATTCTTACAAGTAACAATTTAATAATCAATCTTATAAGTAACAAGAGAAAAATCATACCACAACAACAAAAATTAAAAACGAAAAATGTCTTGGTTTCTTTTTCTTAATTAAATCTTACAACTTGAGCATTAACAACCACATTAAATTAATTATATTATATACATGAAGTAAATAGAGAAAATGATTTCTATTTAGTTGATGAAGACTTTGACTAAGTAAATTTTCATAATGCTTTCGTGAAATTAATCGTAGAGTTTTTCTTATTTATTTTTGATTTATTTTTATGTAATACCACTTGGGCATGTTCAGTAATTACGTATAATTAATTATTTTTTTTACTCTCTGAAGTTATTAAAAGATTTTGGTTTATTTTGCATCGATGAACAGATAAATTAAGAAATTTAATTGGAAACGTATAGAATAAAAAAAAAATGATTGTATTTTTTATCAATTTATCAACCAGTATTATGTGCGGAATAATTAGGTTTAGATTAGTGGTCACCCCAGAATTTAATTAGTTTTTGGAAGATATTCTATTTTTACTTAATTAATTTTATTACAATAGATATGAAATATTTAGTAGTTAAACTCAATTAGGGAGATTTCATTTAGGTTGAATATATGACAAGCAGAGACGAAAAATCGATATAAAAAAAATTTACATATATTATCAGACGCCTAAGATATTTTTTTTCGTTAGAAAAACAAGAAGTGTTTTAAAAAAATAAAACACGTGCCGCAAAATCATCGAAGTTGATTTTTTGATATAATCGTAAATTTTTTAAAATTTATTTTTAGATTTAAAACAAAATAATAAAAACTTTTTTCGACAAAATTTAATTCTTTAAACCGCATATTTGTGATGATATGTTAAAAAAATTTGTAAATCTACGTAACTCATAAGAAACATAAATAATTAGAACGAAAAAGTACTTTGTTTTTTCTTTTGCTAATGAATAAAAATATTAAAAATATAAGCGTGAAAAGAAAAATCAAAATTACTACTTTTTCGTCAAAATGTTCGTTATTTGTTTTTATAAGTTAAAAAAAATATCGAGTTTTTATTCATTTTAGGCAAAAAATGTGTTATTCTGCATCATTTTTCATTTACAACTTACATCTAATCCTGTATAAGAAATATAATTTCAAACAAAATATTTAGCGCAATAAATGCACTAATTTGTTTCTTCTTTGTAGTTCAACAACCAAAATCGATTCAATGATACCATTGTTTTTTTTTTCAAAAAAATTCAAGTTGGATGAAGATCTTAACATAATTGGAGCGAAGCTCCATTTTCCCCCGATTCGTCATTTCCTTTGTCCGCATACTCCTCCCAAACTATTAAAGATATCAAAATGAAATTTTGCATGTAAGACGACATCCAGCCATAGATGGTTTACAAAAAATATTGAAAATTAGACATACCACGGAGGAATAATCACCGAAAAACGGTTCCCATAGACTTTCAATAGGAAAATTATCATCTTTTCACAATACTTAAACAAATTATTAAATTTATTTTTGTTTTTTTGTTTTTTTTTTTATTTTTTTATATATTTTTTTAACTTTTTTTTTTTTATTTTATTCTTTTTTTTTTTTTTTTATTGTATAATAACTTTTTTTTTGAACTGCAGTGATATTGTAAGTCTGAAAATAAAAGTTTGTTATTAGTTGATTTTAAAAAAATTTAATAACACACTTTTACCTACATTGAACAAGTTTGATCATGTTTTCAACCTGGACGAGTTTTTATTTGGTTCGTTCATCTTTTTTTCTGTGCCGTTTTGTTAAAGCACTTTTTATAGACAAAATTCACGATGCGATCGTTGTAGTCAGACATATCGGTTTCAAATCCGTTTAAAAAAATTTTCATTGATTTTCCACTAAATCTATGCCGGAGGTAGGTTTTTTAAACGGATTTGAAACCGATATGTCTGACTACATCAATCGTATCGTGAATTTTGTCTATAAAAGTACTTTAACAAAACGGCAAAGAAAAAAAGGTGAACGAACCAAATAAAAACTCGTCCAGGTTAAAAACATGATCAAACTTGCAATGCAGCCATATTTACCACACATTAAACTGTAGCGATTTTGTAGTTCTTTTGGATTGTAACATATCTTCGGACATATCTTCGGACATATCTTTTGGATTGGACATATCTTCGCTCCTTTTTTTCAATTACATTCTGCATTGGTCACCTAGTATTAATTCTATTTCATTTTCTATTTAAGATGAAAGATGATACTGATTTCCTTTCCTTTTTTTCCCAAAAATATTAAAATAAAATTTATTGGGAATTTTTGAGATCAATTAAACTCAAGTAAGTAAAGAAATAATTGTTTTTTTTTTCAATTCAAAGGTGGAAGTTTCTCGGAAAAAAACTCCACTTCTCATTTTTCGTGTTTCGGATGAATTCGAATGAATTCCTCAATCCCTTGTTCGAATCCTTCCATGTTGAAGCGATGACAATTTCGAATTGAAACCTCTGCATCACTTATTTAATAAGCTTTAGTTCAATTTTTCCACTGTCATTAGACTCCATATTATGGAAATGTTTTTTATTTTTTTTATATTCAAGTAAAATGTTTGAAATGTAATGTTTTTGGTAATTTTGGTCACTCAAATTTTGATTTTTAATCATAAAAGAACTTCTTTTGAGCCGAACTTTCAAAACGTTTGGTTTTTTTGGATAACATTTAATTAAATTCTTGGTCGTGCAAAAGTTAAGTGTTGCATTTGTCAAATTTATATTTTTGCGGGACTTTTTTTGTAGAGAATTAAATTTCTTTCAAACATGTTTTTATAACTATTTTTTTAAATCTGCATACTTCATTAGATATTTTGTTACGAAACTGCTCACCCCATAAAAGTTCATTTGTTGAAACACTGTCTTATTCATGAACTAATGCGTTTAGTGTTAAACCATTTATTTAAGACTCACGACTTATCGTCTGTTTTATTCCAGCATTTTGTTTGTATTAATGCGGTCCTGAATGATATATTTTTATTAACTATTAGCTTCGGTAATTTTCCATAGATTTTTTTCCATAGATTTTAATCCAAAAACAAGACCCTATAGTCTGTTTCAATTTTTTTTATACGGTGGATTTTCAATGTATGAATACTGTTTGCTTAAAAAAATGACACAACTGACAGAACGATGAGATAAATGGATTCATTTTTTTTTTTAAATCTTTCTGTGAAACGATTTTAATTATAATTTTTGGTTAAGTTTTAGCTTGGATACTTACTGTTTAGCTTTCAAGATTACATGAAATAAATATTGTTTTTGAATATTAATTAACATATATTGTGCTTTTTAAATTAAGTAGATTGATTTTATTGTATTAGAATTGTAAGAGTTGTGCAACAATTCACCTTGAAAAAGATTAGTAGGTTTTAGTAAATTGATTGTTAATTAAGTTTGCTAGGAATAGTTGCGTAGTTAAATGCTGCTTTTAAACCTTGAATGGTTGAAGAAGAAGAATAAAAAATAAAAGCAAAATATAAGGAAAGTACAAGTAATCAAAAATAAAGCAAAAAAATTTGAAAATAACTTTGTAGTGGTTCTAGTTATTGACGTATATAATTGTTTTTAAGGGAGGTAAACTCAAGTTGGCAGATTGGTTATTTACTTACACGGCAGAGCGTTCCACCATATCAAAAGTGGAGGAGGGAAAGTGCGACAAAAAAAAAACTGTTTGATATATGATTTAAGAAAAAAATATTTGGCAAACAGTTATTTTTTGTCCTTAGTCAATATAAGGAAACGGTGGGCGAGTAACAACAACGGTGTATCCAGATTTTTCTTTTGTATATTGAACTTTGAATAAAAACAACGTGGATACTAAGGAGAACAGCATTCAACACTTCAGGCAAAGTCTTTTTGTTTCAATTATTTTTTTTATTTTAATACTTTTTTTACATATCTTATTCTGAAGTATTATAATTATATAGGTAACTAAAAGTTTTGAATTAGAAATTTTCTCGGGCCAGGGGCCAGGTGTTAATTTTGTTTCTTTTTTATATTGTTGTAATCCCGGATAAGAAACCGGTTTCTTATTACAAATAATTACCAACATCAACGATTGGCATAATTTTTGTTATGCCCAACATTTTCCACTTGCAAATTTATTCAATCTTGCATAAGAATCAAACATCCAAACAAAATAATTATCACAATAAATGTACGAACTTTTTGTTTCCTTTAATGACTTTTAGTTTCACATACATATATAGAAAACATCAACTAATGAAAAAAAACGAATATGGTTGGATACACCTAGTTTGTTTGAATGTGTATGTACTCTCGATGTAAAATTGAGTTTTTTTTAAAACACCTTATTGAGTTTTTACAGTTGAATATTCTATACAGCCTCACTGGAAAAGAAAAGAGAAACAGAAAATGAAGAGTAACACAGATTTTCTTCCCCTTTTTTGTCGAAAAACATAAAAATAAAATATTTTTGGCAGAATTAGAGTTATTTAAGTTTTGAATTTTCTAAAAACAACTTCATTAGCTTTGTAGTAAATAAGAAAAAATTCGATTATAATTTTTGGCTCTCAAATAGATAAGAGTACTTTCTGGGACTTTCATTTTCATTGTAGTTAATTTTTTTTTGTAATTTATATACTAGTAAGTTGGAAGTTATATAAAAATACCGTGATAATGAATTTATAAAAAAAAACTAGGCATAATAATAAAATATATTATTACTTCGGTCTGAAAGACCTAAGTATTACATTCATGAGCTTAAAGTGAAATTCCTACCCCCACTTTTTTGGCATTTCTCGACGTTTAAGGCCCTTCTGATTCTAAAAAAGCAAAAAAAAAATCTATGTCTGTCTGCCGGCCGTCCGGCCGGCCGTCACAACCAACGAAATCTAAAAAATGGCTGAAGGGATTTGAAAAATTTTGAATTCTAAAAATAGGTACATTTAATGGTAAGAGCCGAAAGGACGCTGCGTACGATAACTATACCGGAAGTGTGTCAAAAAAATCGTCAAGTGTGTCAAAACAAGGAAATATGCATATTTTTTGCTTAAAAACGTACATTTTAAGTGATAATGAGTAGGAACAAAGAATGTGGAGAAATCTGGATGATAGGGATTGGTATGTGAGATCAAAAACTAGATTGCATTATAAGTTTGTCAAAAAAATGTTGTCAAGTGTGTCAAAAAATAGATTTTTATTTATGTTTTTACCCAATTTTTTGGAAAAAAATAAAATTAATTATTTGTTTCAAATAAAATTTAATTATTATTATTGAGAATTATGGCATTGTAAGTTTGTCAAAAAAATGTTGTCAAGTGTGTCAAAAGAAACATTTTAATTTTTTTTTTAACCCAATTTTTTGGAAAAAAACAAAATTAATTATTTGTTGGAAATGAAATTTTATTATTAATATTGAGAATTATGGCATTATGAGTTTGTCAAAAAAATGTTGTCAAGTGTGTCAAAAGAAAGATTTTTATTTGTTTTATACCCAATTTTTTGGAAAAATAAAATAAATTATTTGTACGACATGAAATTTTATTATTATTATTAAAAACCAATTTGTTATACTATAGTGATTTTACCGCACTCCGAAACCAAAAATTAAATTTTAATTATAAGTTAGTCAAAAAAATAATGTCAAGTGTGTCAAAGGAATGATTTTCATTTACTTTTTTAACAAAAAATAAAATTAGTTATTTGTATGAAATGAAATGTATAATGAACATGAAATTATTATTATTGAGAATTTTATTGCATCAGTTTGTCAAAAAAATATTGTCAAGTGTGTCAAAAAAATGATTTCATTTATTTTTTTAGATAATTTTTTGGGAAAAAAAATTTAGCTGTTTGTTTACGTAAACTTTTGAATTTGTTATAGTTTTTGAAATATTTTTGGAATTTTGAAAAAGTTTAAATTTTTGATTTTGTAAGAATTTTTGGAATTATTTTTAGAATTTTGAAAAATTAAAAATTTTTG
The DNA here is from genome assembly GCA_963693315.1 of Diogma glabrata. Classification (NCBI taxonomy): domain Eukaryota; kingdom Metazoa; phylum Arthropoda; class Insecta; order Diptera; family Cylindrotomidae; genus Diogma; species Diogma glabrata. The sequence continues at coordinate 87,397,777 of OY856188.1, read as the reverse complement.
ATTTTATTATTATTATTTTTGTATTATTATTTTTGCAATATTTTTAGAATTTTGGAAAAAGTTTGAATTTTTGAATATTTAAGATTTTTTGGAATATTATTAGCATTTAGGAAAAGTTTAAATATTTGATTTTATTCTAATTTTTGGAATATTTTTAGAATTTTGAATAAAAATAGAATTTTTGAATTTTATATATATATATTTAGAATTTTGAAAAAAGTTTCAATTTTTGATTTCTTAAGAATTTTCGCCATATTTTTAGAATTCTGAAAAATTTTAAATTTTTGATTTTATTATAATTTTGAAAAAAAATTCAATTTTTTATATTGTTATAATTTTTGAAATATTTTTAGAATTTTGGAAAAAGTTTTGAGTTTTTAAGAATTTTTGGAATATTATTAGAATTTAAAAAAGTTTAAATTTTTGATTTTATTCTAATTTTTGGAATATTTTTAGAATTTTGAAAAAAAATAGCATTTTTGAATTTTATATATATTTTTCGAATTTTGAAAAAAGTTTCAATTTTTGATTTTGTAAGAATTTTCGGAATATTTTTAGAATATTAAAAAATTTTAAATTTTTGATTTTATTCTAATTTTTATGATTGTGGAAAAAGTTACAATTTTTGACTTTGTTATAATTTTTGCAATATTTTTAGAATTTTTGAAAAAAGTTTTAAGCTTTGATTTTGTAATAATTTTTGAAGTTTTTTTAGGATTCTGTTTGAAAAAAGTTTGAATTTTTGATTCTATTTAATTTTTACAATATTTTTGGAATTTTGAAAGAAATATGAATTTGCAATTTTGAAATATTTTCTCGAAACGCTAAATGGAGAGGTTTTTGAGTAGTTTGCTGATTGTATAATATTTTCACCAAGTTATGTTAATTTATGATCTGTTATAATTTTCCGACAACGTATTGATGTTTCGTGTTAGTTCTGTAATACATATCTAAACTGTCTTTTGGGTGAACAGGAAAAAAATTTCGATTATAAAAAAATTATAGATATAAAATAGAAAAAAATATAAAAAACAAAAATATATTTTTGTGAAAAAAATAAGAGATAACAGTTCATTGATTTCTCAAGGCAAAAAAAAGGTGGTTGTTGTGGTTCAAGTTTTTAAATAAACATTGAAACAGCTACTAACAAAAAAAGATCGATGGTTTGGAATAACCAAAAAATCTAAAATTTCTTCTTCTATATATAATAAAATCTCAAAAGTTGCATATAATTTTCAAAGAAAGGGAATGGTCTATTTCCTGGATGATTTGGGGCATAGAAGATACTGAGTGTGCAGTAAGCCAGCATCCTGGATCATCAAAACTATTTATAAGTTGAGTTTTTTTTATTATTATTTTATATATTGTTTTAATTATGATTTGTTGAAAAGAATTCTTCCTTTTAAATATTTTCCTGGGCCAGAGGCCACATGTCTATTTTTTTGATTTATAACATCAGCCATCTGTCTTTTGATTTATAACATCAGTCAATATATTTCCTACAAATTTAACAATTTCCTACATCAATTTTGATACAGCATGTAATAAAGTTCTAGCAAATTCAACGATCGCCGACATCAGTTCTTACAACAGTTTTTATATTAATTATATTCCTAATTACACCTCATATCCTTCCTTACACCTCGGGTTCCTTACACCTCATTAAAGGTTTATTGCTTTGTAGATTGGCTGACGAACAGGATTGGCATGGAGAGTGGGATAAGGACGAATCATGAGGTGAGTGAAATAATTTTAATTTACTAAATGTAGAAATAATTGTGGTAGTATTTCTCTTCTTTGTTTCTTTTTTTTTCAATTGTACTGTCTCTTTTGCGTGCATATCTGTTCATTTGTGCTGGACAAGGAAGGATATTCCTACTTGAACTCACGAGACTGAAGCTTTTCAGAAACAACCTCACTTGGCACGCAATTTTCTCGTTTGCTTCCTGCTAGTGGCTCACTAGCAGGTTCAGTGCTCCTCACAACTATTAGTAAATTGTTAATAAAATTTGATTGTTTATTTTTTCAATCCGGCAAGACTTGAATTTTACAAAATTTTGTGAGAAGTGGGATATCCTGTAACATATCATGTAAGGTAAGTTACAAACAATCTACTAGTGAAGAATGAGAGACAAAATAAAGATGTTAGAATACGAACCGGTGAATGACCAAACAACCGAAGCGTTGCAGAAGATTGTAGAACAACTGGGGCGAAATTTCGCATCACTTGGTTTACGACCAGGTGGGAGTAGTGATCATTCTGTCTCGGTGGTAGAACTAAACAACTACTGCTGGCTAGTTTACCAACATTTCAGATTTCTCCAGTGAAAAATGTGGGTGATGTAGCTCCAAAAGATGTAGTAAAGGCAAAACCATACCCGTATGATGGTACAAGTAGCTGTGGTGACTATCACATTTAGTTCATACTACAAGTTTTCAAGAATTAACAGAAGTAGTATAAAAAGCTATTGCAGTCGAACTATTGGAATTATAGAAGCTGGAGATGAAGAAGATGGCACCAACACGGTACCGAAACCAAAATGGTTTGAAAGACGTTACGTCATCGGTGACAATGGCTTGAAGTCACCAGTATGCCGGTGGTTAAAGAAAGCATTCATGAAAACAATTTATCTATTTATTTGAAGGGATAAACCTGACTTCATCAACACTAGCATATGACCCTGAAGTCAACACCAATTCTTTACAGTGATTTTTTGGCGGGATAAAGATGATTGTGTAAGCAAAGATAACGAGTCAACAAAATAGATTTGTTATTAATACTGGTGCATCAAATAAAATTATTAGTAGGAGAGTCAGAGGAATATGGAACCAGTCATACAATTAATGAGGAGAAACGTGATCTATGTATCTTATTATAGGATATCAGGCGTTGAGATTCCTAATAAGTGATATTACTCTGAATCAACCTGTACTGGTGGCGGATATGGTAAATGAGGGTCTCTTAGGTGCAGATTTCTTGTTGCCATAAGGTGTGATTGATTTGAGTATACAGGCATTATTAATAAATGACGTTTAAACTCCAATATGGTTAAAAAATGTACCGCTAAGAATTGTTCTTACATTAGTATTCAACCACCTGAAGAGACAATTGTGAAGAGGATTGTAACACCAACAAAAGTTACCGACACATTTCACTGACTCATAGATAAAGGTGGACATCATCTAAACGAAGTACAAAAGAAGGCTATTGGTGACTTATTGATATGATTTGAAGATGTGTTTTCCAAAGGTCCTGATGAATATAAGATAATTGTTGGCAACGCATAGTCTATTAAGCAACTACATTGTTATTTTCAATAAAAAACAAGCAAATGATGAAATGTTAACTCGAAAGATACTTAAGTAAAGAATTATTGTGCGTGCCAAGAATCTCTACACCCCCTGTCGATGAAAAAGAAACAACCAGATGACAGCACAAAATTCTGTATGGATTATCACCGGCTTGCAGAAGTTACAAAAAGGATTCATTTCCGGTTCCCATGATTGATGATTTACTAGATGCTGCTGCTCCCAATGATTCGCTACTATGGAACTTCAAAATGGTTATTAACCGGTGAGGGAGGAGAAAGTGAACAAAGAGAAGACGGTTTTTACTACTGTAAAGGGAATGTGGCGGTTTAACGTAATGCCTTTTGACCTTTGTAATACGCCCGTTTTTTTCAAAATGTTGATTGCACACAGTCATGCTATAATCAATTAGCGTCTTTTGTCTGGACGATCTGCTGTCACCTGTCAAGACTTTTGAAGAAGCAATCAAAAATTTAGAGACATCTGCCAATATAAAACTAAACTAAAATAAATGTCGTCTACTTCAAATCCAAGTAAAATATTTGGATTACGTGATTTAAAGTAATGGGTTAGGAAAAGATAATCCTTTTACTGGATAAACAATCGCCAAGACATTGAAGGCTGGTATAAAAATTGTGTTACTTGTGCTTTAAAAAAGAGTTCAAACAGAAGATGTGTTTCATTTGAAAAATAGGCAATATACATCTTATACAACAATAAGCAATATACAACGGAACGCAACAATAAAAACGTTCTGGTTGTTATAGCATATATACGAAATTGATTCAGTGCATTCCTATTAGCTACCAAACAGCTGACACCGTAGCTAGAGCATTAGTTGATAACGTTATAACTCACTTTGGAAGTCGATTAGAACTAAAATCAGATCAAGGCCGGACGTGTTTAAGGCTACTCTAAAAATATTAGGAATAAAGAAAACCATGACGACTGGATAATTTTAGAATAGTAGGTGGTAGGTCCCATACTCTATAACTAAGATTGAGAGAGCTGATTTGTTGTTGATTTAATATGATTGATATTGATGATATCTCACTTCTATTCATATTTGTATGCAAATTCTCATGTTAGCTCACATATAAACAGGGTTGTCACACCTGTACACAAAAATTAACAAAACATTTACAAATCATACAAAAACTCTCCACGTGAGAGAAATTACTAGCAATCAAGTCACCAGTTGCGTATTTTATATTTTAAACTCTATAAACCTAATTCACCGCAACAATAATATTTACACTTAATATTGATGATCAAGTTTATAATAAAATCAGATAAGACAACCTTTAAAGAAACGTGATTATTTTAAATATTATTATATTTAATTTTCTTTTGTTATTTGAACACTTGCCAAAAAAAAAACGGAAAATCAATAAATAAAAAAATTTGATTCAAACTCATTTTTTATAAGATTTCGGTTAAGATTATTTCGGTCTAAAATTTTCAATTTTCAAAAGCAACGAAATAAAAAATGGATAGTGATATTATGACTTTCATCTGTTTGTGTTACAAAGAATTTTTAACATTGAAAAAAAAGATAAAGCAAAATCTTAACAATTGGTTTGGATATCAAATTCTGTAATATATTTTCAACTCCTTTGTTCACTCTTTTGACAATCTGTTGGAAATTAAAAATTGTTTGATTTATAAAGATTATACTAAATTTATGATTTTTCATTACTTGTTTATAGCGACTGTCAATTCTAAATTCCGTTCTCATGGTATTATGTAAAGATTTTTTGAAAAAGATTGAAAAAGCAAGTAGTAAGCTACACACCTACTCCTATAAAAAAAATTCGTATTTTTTTTATAGCAAAAACAATTTATCATGATAACTTTCTTCATCCTTTAATACATTTTTCTATAATCATGTCGTCAATCTAAATATATCACTTTTCTCTTTAAAAACAAACGAAAATTCATTTTGCTTGTTCAATTAAATTCAAGTTTTCTAATTTTCATTTATTTAGCTTAGCGCAGATATAAATTATTTTTACGAGACATAAGACATAAATCATTTAATCATTTTCCATTAAGGAGTTTTTTTTTATTTTTGCTCATGGATTAACTTATTAATAAAATTAAAATTTCATAATTTTTGAGCAGGTTAAGGCTTTTAATGTTGAAGTTTGTACGGGGTTTGATTTATATGTTTTTCATATTACAAGATTTAAGAGTTAAAATACATTAGTTTAGTTTATCTCGATATAAGATTCAATGAAAACAATTTAAATATTTGAACTTACTTTATGAGTTACATCTTGGAGTCATGTTGAATTGTGATCTTTTCAAATTATGGATATCTGTAACAAAAAAAAATTATCAAAACAGTTTCGGGTAGCATTAGTCACGTACTAAATTTTTTAACAAATTTCATTATAAAATATCAGGATGAACATTGATGTATGTAGTGATTGAATTTTTTCTCGTATTACAATCATTGGCTGTTGCTTTTATAAACTTTCGTTTTTCTTGTTTTGACTTATACGTTGCGGCAAAAAATTTCTTGGGCAAGCTCGTGAACTGGCCATATCCGGGTACAGGTTAAGTGGCTAGAGCCAAAAATGTCGAATAATCTAGGGCGTTATAACTTCCGTTTGAATAATAATATTTTAATAAAATTTATCAACATTGAATATTTGAACATATTTCTATCATTTATTTCCAAATGACAACCTTGGCATTCAAGGTTCCTGAAAAACCTGGAATGCCAAGTTTTAAAAATTTAATAAACTTTGTTGTCCTTGATTTTGTTGAAAATGGCCAATCTCACATTTGAAAATTTATACACACGTTAACTAAAACATAAATCTTTCCAAAATTTAAAAAAAAATAGTTCAAGTCTAGAGGTTGAGACACCAGGGCTGTTAGAACGAAAACAAATGCAAACGGCCATACCTTCCTCATTTTTGAGTTTATGTTGTTTAAACTCATTCTAACTTTTAGATAAACTTTTCAACTATAACCTCAGAGATTTTCAGCTTTCAAACCCAAGAGGTTCCAATGTAATTAGCATTAAACCTAATGCATGCTATTCAATTACAACAACAACTTCCATAAAAATATAAAAATATCCCATAGAAATATTAAAAAAATTTTCTTTTGTTTTTTGTTTTTTGAGTTTTTATTTTTTTCGCAAAAATTTAAAAAAAATCAAAACAAATCTGAGTCATTATTGTTTTAAATTAAGGAATATTTTCTTATATGCATATTGATTACACATTTACAAAAGTCTTCCTAAATTGTAGATATTTGAATTATTTGAGGTGTAAAAGTTGTTTGACAAATTTAGATTATAAAATTATGTGTGGTGGTGTTGTAGGTGTGACGTTGTGAGAACGTTTATTTGCTCTTTGGTGGATTTAATATGTTATTAAAAGTAGTTTTAACCAAATTAAATAAAACTGTTCCGAAATCGCATTGATAAAGTAGTTTCCGTTAATGTATTTAGTTTGGTTTGATAAATTTTGTAGATTATTCTGGACTTGGACTATTCTACTTAAATTTTTTATTTAAACTAATCTGACACATCTAATTCTATTTGTATACAAAGCTGGTCCCGAAGTCTACCTATTTCTAGCGGATATGTGCCGCTTGGACTTTGTAGATTAATGTAATTGGTATATATTGTTCACAATAAAAGAAGAAAATATTAAAGAGAAATAAAAAAAGTTTTTGTCTGTGTTGTTGAGTGAATATAAATGGAAAAATATGGAGGGGCTGAAATCTCACAGCTCTGAGATATCAAGACTTTGGTTTGGGTTAAGGATTTTGATATAGTTTTCGGCAAAAAACTTTTATGATGACTTGGTTTTTAGTTTTGGGCAGCGATGTATATCAAACATAACTCTTTGTTAAAGTACAAATATTTTTTAAGTAAAACTTCTTTAGGCGCATTTTAAGAATTTTGCAACGGAAAGACAAAAAACGAATATAATATTCGGCAAATATACAATACAATTCAATTATGACACACATATAAATGTCGACATATAAATGTCGGAAGGAGTCATTTGAACTGATATATAACCATATATCCCAGCTAGCACAAATTTGTAGCAATAGAGCTAATGTTACAAATAAAAGAGTCGCAAGATTAGATATGTAACGCAACTGTAGCTCCATTGCGACAGAAAAAGCAGAATTTACGGTATATTTTGATACAACTTTGGTCGCAATTAGACGACAAATGTGTTATAGCTATGTTAAAAATGTGCTGTTGTAACAAACTGAAGTTGCACGCAACAAGATGAAACAACGAATATTTTGGTTGATTTCAGTTGTATATTGTAATGTTTTAAAAATGTTTTTAATAAGTATTCCTTTACATAATTTTTATTGAAATAATTTATAAGATTTATAAGTTATAAAAGTCAGACATTACTCAATAAGTACTTTGAAAAAGGAAAATTTCATGATCATTAGACCAAAACATTATAACGGATGCCATTTGATCGATGAATGTGGTTGTTTTACCTCTGGAAAATTTACGCTCCACCTAAAAATGGAAAATTCGGAAAATAATTGGAAAACTGGAAAATTTTCGAATTTTTATTACAACCATAAAATCCACAAATATATATCTAAATACATTTTGTAACGCTCCTAGTGTCATATTGAACCGTAAATTCTTAGAGGAAATAAATAATACTATAGAAAACCGCATTAGACTTTTCTCAAATAAAACCGCATGGTGTAGGAAATACATAGAACGACGAAAAATATGGCGAACATACAGCTTCAAGACAGATTGCTTCCAAAGTTCTTGAAACTAAATAAAAACTTCATTGCAGCGTCCTTGTTACTAATTGGCTATCTAAAATTATAGTACTCGATCCGTTTTCTTTTTCTGTCATTGCAACTGTATCACAACCTCATTGTAGCGTCTTTGTTTTTTCTGTCATTGAAACTAAATAAAAACCTCACTGCAACATCGTTGTAACAGTAATTTGAGGAAAATATGTTAGTCACATCAAGGTTACGAGCTCGTTACTGGATTTGTGACAACTAGAATAAAATAACATTTTTAAGATGTGCTACAAAAATAAAAGTTTTAATAGCGTTAATTTAACTTAAACAAAACTTCTGCCTTTGCAACTTTTATGAAACATTTTAACAACAAGTGTATTTTTCTGTAACAAAATAAAAACTGTATTGTAACTGAGCCGAATGATTTGTTGCCAATCGCTAAGTCGAAACTGTAATATAACCCATATGTGACTAAATTTATTTCAAAAAACTGAATTGCAACCGAATTGTAACTTATTTATGTTACAAATCGAAATCTGTGCTAGCTGGGATATTCATCTCTATCATACTACAGTCTGATTTTGAATTTTAAACATATACATGCACACAATTCCAAAAAAAAAGAAATTAGAAATAAAACAGGCAAACGAATATTATGTTCGGCAAGTATGCGACAATTCGATTATGTGTATTGTATTTTTTATACGCTTATTCAGTATCGTATTAAAGGTTATATGAGTTGGACGTGTCGATCTTAGATTTAAATATCTAATAATATAATATTCGTAATATTTTATTGAGTTTCGTAATTTTTTAAATTTATATTTTGAATTGTTTTAGTTTTTTGAAGTAAAACTTCTTTAGGGCTGGTTATAGTAGTCATTGTGGTCATGGTGGCCATGGTGGTCAAGGTGGTCATGGTAGTCATGGTGGTAATAGTGGTCATGGTGGTCATAGTGGTAATGGTGATCACGGTGTTCACGGTGGTTATGGCGGTCATGGTGGTCACGGTGGTCATTGTGTTCATTGTGGTCATGGTGGTCATAGTGGTCATGGTGGCTATGGTGGTTATGGTGGTCACGATGGTCATGGTGGTCATAGTGGTCATGGTGGTCATGGTGTTCACGGTGGTCATGTTGGTTATGGTGGTCATGGTGGTCATGGTGGTTATAGTGGTTATGGTGGTCATGGTGGTAATGGTGGTCACGGTGGTCACGGTGGTCATGGTGGTTATGGTGGTCATGTTGGTTACGGTGGTCACGGTGGTCATGGTGGTCACGGTGGTCATGGTGGTCATGGTGGTCATAGTGGTCATGGTGGTTATGGTGGTCATGGTGGTCATGGTGGTCATGGTGTTCACGGTGGTCATGATGGTCATGGTGTTCACGGTGGTCATGATGGTCATATTGTTCATGGCGGTCATGGTGGTCATGGTGGTAATGGTGGTCATGGTGGTCATGGTGTTCATGGTGGTCATGATGGTTGTGGTGGTGTCACGGTGGTCATGGTGGTCATGGTGTTTAGAGTTTGCATCCCGGGCTTTCCTGGGCGGGAAAAAATATTTGTGTTGATTAAATTTGTTTTGTTAAATAGAAAAATGAGTGTGTAATCTTTGCACGCCGTTGAAATAAATTTCTTTGGCTACTGTGGCAGGTATTATTAAAGATGAAATATAAAATAAATATGTCATATTGCAATTTAGAGTTGCATTTCTTGATAATATAATTTGCAGCATGTGTAATAAAAAGTAATATTTACATAATGTATTACAAAGTCAATTCAATTATTAACATAATTGAAATATGAAATTAGAGGTTTATGACAAATTTGCTAAATTTTTTGAAAAATGCATCAATTGTTGTACCAATTGTTAAATTAAGTGGACATGTATTCATCGTGAAATTTAATTTGTAATACGTTGTAAGACTTTGAAAAACATGTAAATATGGCTTTTTATTACACATTGTTGCAAATTATATTATCAAGAATATTAGAAAGAAACTCTAAATTTCAATATGACATATCTATTTTATTTTATATTTAATATTTTTAGTAATACCTGCTGCAGTGGCCAGAGAATTTTTACTTCAACAGCGTGTAAAGATTACGCACTTCATTTTTTTTTATCTCTGTTTAGAAATTTATTACAAAACTAACACGAAACATCAATACGATGCCAGAAAATTATAACAGATCATAAATTAACATAATTTAGTGAAAGATACACTCAGCAAACTACTCAAAAACCTCTCCATTTAGCGTTTCGAGAAAATATTACAAAATCACAAATTCATATTTCTTTCAAAATTCCAAAAATATTGTAAAAATTAAATATAATCAAACTTTTTTAAAAATTCCAAAAATATTCCTAAAATTAGAATAAAAACAAATATTTTAATTTTTTCTAAATTCCAATAATATTCCAAAAATTCTTAAAAATTCAGACTTTTCCAAAATTCTTAAAATATTGCAAAAATCATTACAAAATCAAAAATTGAAACTTTTTTCAAAATTCCAAAAATTATAATAAAACAAAAAATTTAAAATTTTTCAAAATTCTAAAAATATTCCAAAAATTCTTACAAAATCAAAAATTAAAACTTTTTCCAAAATTCTAAAAATATTGCAAGAATTATTACAAAATGAAAAATACAAATTTTTTTCAAAATTTCAAAAATATTTCAAAAACTATAACAAATTCAAAAATTTCCATGTCCAATTTCATTTTCAATTACATTTACGTCATAAAAACAGCTACATTTTTTTTCCAAAAAAATGCCTAAAAAAATAATGAAATCATTTTTTGACACACTCGACATTATTTTTTTGACAAACTTATAATGCCATAAATCTCAATAATAATAATAAAATTTCATGTCATTCATATTATTAATTTTATTTTTTCCAAAAAATTGGCTAAAAGAGTAAATGAAAATCTTTCTTTTGACACACTTGACAGCATTTTTTTGACAAACTTATAATGCCATAAATCTCAATAATAATAATAAAATTTCATTTCAAACAAATAATTAATTTAATTTTTTTCCAAAAAATTAGGTAAAAAAAATAAATAAAAATCTATCTTTTAACACACTTGACAACATTTTTTGACAAATTTATAGTGCTATAATTCTCAATAATAATAATGAAATTTCATGTCAAACAAATAATTAATTTTATTTTTTTTTTCAAAAAATTGGGTAAAAAAATTAATAAAAATCTTTCTTTTGACACACTTGACAACATTTTTTTGACAAACTTTTAATGCAATAATCTAGTTTTTGATCTCATATACCAATCCCTACCATCAAAATTTTTCCACATTCAATGTTCCTACTCGTAATCACTTAAAATGAACGTTTTATAAGCCAAAAATATGAAAATTTGCTGTTTTTGACACACTTAATAATTTTTTTGATACACTTCCGGTAGAGTTATCGAACACAGCGTATACCTATTTTTAGAAAAAAAATTTTTTGAAATCTCTCCAGCGGTTTTCCCTGCAGCGTAGGTAAACAGACATACATTTTTATTTTTTTGCTTTTTTAGAATAAGTAGGTCCTAAAACGTCGAGAAATGCCAAAAAAGTGGAGGTAGAAATATCAATTTTTGCTCATGAATGTAATACTTAGGTCTTTCAGACCGAAGTAATAAAATAAAATTGAAGATTTGGTTGGGAATTGAATAAAAACATAACAAACATAGGTAATGCCTATATCAATGTGTAAATTGGTTGATTGCTTTATCTAGAATGATATCCGAAACCTGGCATAGCATTAATTGGAAAAAGTTGCATTTGCGGCTTTTAGGTAGATTTCATATAAAAATGTACCTTTTGCAATGTGCCTTATATCAGCATTTGTAAAGTATTTACGGGACAATTATGGGTTTAATGTTTTTAGGAAATGATTAATTTTTTAACCACACTATCTGTGAATTTTCGAAGGTTTAGTAGGAATATTATTACCCCGTACAATCCTAAGTCACTTGTGTAGTTATTATTGACTGTTTCCAATCAATTAGAAATCAATTTGCTTTGTCTTAGTTTTGAATATTCATATTCAATGAAAAAAAAAATAAAACAAATCCATGAATATTTTTTTCTTTTCCTTTTTGAACATCTTTGAATCATATTTTCATTTGAAAAAAGATTTTCAAAAAGTTGATCCTAATTAAAAAATAAATAAAAAAAATTTAAAAAACACACTTTTTGAAAAACGAACTAAAAAGTAGAAAATAAATTTTGCATTAACACCAGCATTATGTCTTTTATAATTATATTTTCTTTGAAATTGTAAGAAGAAAAAATATTTAAATGGTATTTAACACATCTTAGCATAGATGCAAATATTAAATCTTTGACTAATTTAAAATGCTAATTTTCGATTGACAAACAGTTTTCCATTCCCATTTGTTACATAAAATAAAAGTGGGTGACGCATACATTATTTGAGAAAAGGAACAAATGTATGCTATATTAATCAAATTCTTAAAATACCATGACCACCATTAACCATGACCATCATGACCACCGTGAACACCATGACCACCATGACCACCGTGACCACCATGACCGCCATGACCACCATAACCACTATGACCACCATGACCACCATGACCACCAAGACCACCTTGACCACCATGACCACCATGACCACCATGACCACCATGACCGCCATGACCAGCATGACCATCATGACCACCGTGACCACCATGACCACCATAACCACCATGACCACTATGATCACCATGACCACCATGACCACCATGACCACCACGATCACCATGACCACCATGACCACAATGAACACCATAACCACCATGACCACCGTGACCACCATGACCACCATGACCACCATGACCACCTTGAACACCATTACCACTATGACCACCATGACCACTATAACCACCATGACTACCATGACCACCATGGCAACCATGACCACAATGACCACCATCTACAATTGACACATCCAACTCATATAACATTTAATACAATACTAAATAAATAACGGTGCATGCACAATGTATGAGGTTTTTCCTCATGAGATTTGAGCAACTTTTTATTATTATTTTTTAATTGAAATACAATGCTTTAAAATGTAGGTAGCTCAATTCTCTACTAATCATGAGGAAAACGTTAGGAAATTTTTAACTTTTTCATTGAGGAAAAAGTATTTCAAAAATAAATGTTTTTTTTCTTAAAATAAATATTCATACAAACTTGGATCTCATGAGTAAAAGTATTTTCATTGTGCATGCTCTGTTAATAAAAATAAAATTATCAAATGAAAATTAAAATTTGTAAAAAAACAACGTAACCGAAAATCGTGACGATTTTTTTAAATTTAATGCTGCTTTAAAATTTCTCTCATACGCCGATAAAGAAGTTTCACTTCAAAAAATAACGGTTTTAAACAAAGTTATTTTATTATAGAATTTAAATATTATTATTATTATCACAATTATTATAGTTGTTACAGAAGTTATTATATTATAAAAGTTATTTGTAGTACAAAACTGTTCGAAATCGGTGCCAAATTGACGAAAAACTGACTAACATGTCATCGGCTTGGCACCGATTTCCAACAGTATTCTGCTACAAATAACTTTTATAATATAACAACTATTGTAACAACTATAATAATTGTGATAATGATAATAATAAATAAATTCTATTCTATAATATAGTAACTTTGTTTAAAATCGTAATTTTTTTGTCTGTAGTTAAATATAATTAAATTAAATAAATCAGTAGTTAGCTGTATTTTTGTCTCTAAAGTCACAATTGAGTTATTTTTCACTTTTTTGTGTTTCTTAAAATCGGTTCTTTTTTTTTTTAAGTTTTTTATTGGATTATTCTGTTTCTACTTAAATGTTAACTAATCATAAATCATGCATTAGGTTAGCAGTACACAAAACTGTCTGATCACGAAATCTTTTTATTTCTAGTGGATATACTTGCCGCTTGGACTTTTTTTTGGTTAATTCGATAAAGTGCCGGTTAGTAATTTTTTTATAATCTTGTTTAATGTCACCTATTTTATGGTTGTTTGTTACTGTTATTAGAAACGGAAAATTAAGTTAAATATGTTATTAATTTTGTGGATCGTTGTTGTCTATTCTGAGGCAGATACCTTATTTAATAGGAAAGTGTTAGTAACATTACCGATCCTCAGAAGTAACGTATAAATTTAAATAACCGAAACACCTTTAATGTGAATAGTTCTGCTGTCGTAGAATTGAGTTTTTTCTTCATATTTTTGTTTATTTTTGAATAAGATATAACACAAGGATTGGATTTTACATATAACATATTAACTCAACAAAGTTGATCAGAATTTAATGTAAATTGGTAAAAGAATTTCACCGTAAGATGATTGCACAATCTAGTCAAATACTAACATTAGCCAATAGTATTATTAGTGCGGGTTATTTTTGGGAATAATTAGATATTAGATTAGCAGTTTGACATCTTGTTCTCATTTGATTAACTCTTCCGTTATAACAAGAAGTTGAAATCTTGAATATCTGATTGTTTTTCATGACTACGTTGAATTGATATTATTTTATGCTTATTACTCAACAATCGCCGTTACAATTGGCAGAACAGTTGCACTAACTTGAGATTGTGATTGTTTGCGATTGTTGTTCAACTATCTTTTGTATATGATTGTGGTACAACTGTCGCTTTTGCATCCGACGCAACAATTACTATGGGTATTAATTTTTATTGTGCAACAATCGATTTTATATCCATCGCAACATTTACCTTGAATTAATGTTGATTTTATAATTATTGTTCAACTATCGTCTTTTTCATCGGCGAAACATTTCCACTGAATTAATATGATTTTTATGATTATTGTTCAACTATCACCTTTTTAACCGGCGCAACATTTACACTGAATTAATATTGATTTTGTGATTATTGTTCAACTATCGTCTTTTCAACCGGTGCAACAGTTACACTGATATTGATTTTATGATTGTTGTTCAACTATCGCCTTTCCAATCGTACACTGATTTAATATTGATTTGCTATCGCCTTTTCAATCGGCGCAACATTTTCACTGAATGAATATTGATTTTATGATGATTCAATCACTATTACAAATACGAACAATCGCTATTACAAATTTGACACACCCAGCACAATTAATTTTAGTTAAATAAGATACGAATGACGATAGGCTAGGTGTGAAGAAGGTGGAGAGGAGTTGGATCTGCTACAAGCATGTGGTGAATCGCTCAAATAATTGTTAATATTATTTTTAATGTAAATAACAAACAAGTTTTGGTGGGGATGTCTTCTTCGATTTTAGGGTCATCAGAAACTCTTCTATTCAATTTGTGCTGGATTGGGGGACGTTTATTCGCGTATCCACATGGCTGTCGCTTGTCGGAATATAACCTCTCAGAAGCGCGCCGTCCTCCGATTGGTATTCTGACCAAACAAATCATTGTCCATTAGAGATTAGTGAATTTTGGTGAGTTTACCATAAAATTTCAATTTCATCGGAGATATGAGCCACGGCAAGTGAGTTCATGAATCTTACTAAAACGCGAGAGATTAAATTTTAACTTTGAACTAGCAATCGAGTTTGGCTTTGAATCTTAATAAATCGTGTTTCCTAAACTTAATAAAAAAACATTTTCGGATTATAAAATTTAAAAATTTTTAATAAAAAATAGAACCGACTTCAAAAAACACAAAAAAGTGAAAAATAACTCAATTGTGACTTTAGAGACAAAAATACAGCTAACTACTGATTTATTTTATTTAATTATATTACACTGCAGACAAAAAAACTTCAGTTTTAAAAAAAATTATTATATTACAGAATTTATTTATTATTATAATTATCACAATTATTATAGTTGTTACAATAGTTATTATATTATAAAAGTTATTTGTAGCAGAAAACTGTTGGAAATCGGTGCCAAGCCGATGACATGTTAGTCAGTTTTTCGTCAATTTGGCACCGACTTCGAACAGTTTTGTGCTATAAATAACTTTTAAAATGTAACAACTATAATAATTGTGATAATTATAATAATAAATAAATTCTATAATATAAAGTTTTAAAACCGTTATTTTTTTGTCTGTAGTTAAATATAATTAAATTAAATAAATCAGTAGTTAGCTGTATTTTTGTCTCTAAAGTCACAATTGAGTTATTTTTCACTTTTTTGTGTTTTTTGAAGTCGGTTCTATTTTTTTAAAAAAGTTTTTAATTTTTCCATTTTTAGTTTGGTTTTGTACCGAAATGTCGGTTAAAAAGGCGTTTTTGAAGTAATAACTAAGTCTCGGAATGTATTCATCAATGACAATCAAGTAATCAATGGTTTTTCGATTTTTTGAGAAAATAAAGGTAAATTTCCTGTCATAGAAAATTATATTCAACTCGGAATCTAAAGCAATAAAATACAGCTCAAACCATCCAAATACAATAAGCGGTTTCGAAGAAATCGACGAAAATACATAAAAAATACAGGTTTTTTCAATTTTCTAAAAAACTGTATTTTCTGTGTCTTAGAAAAAATACGAGACTTTCTCGAAATCCACCCAAATAGAATACAATTAAAACCATTCAAATCGAATGAGTCGTTTATGAGAAATCAGATTTTTTCAATTTTCTGAAATACGGTATTTTTGCATCATAGAAAAAAATATGGGACCACTTCGGCATTTACCTTAATCGAATACAATTTAAATCATCCAAATCGAATGAGTTGTTTTTGAGAAATCGGTGAACAGGCATTAACAATACAGCTTTTTGTAATTTACTGAAAAACAATATTTTTCATGTCATAGAAAAAAATACAGATTTATTTCCAAAGCAACTTTAATAGAATGCAATTTAAATCATCCAAATCGTATGAGCCGTTTTTGAGAAATCGGTAGACAGACATACATCAACATTTATCAAAAAACACAGTTTTTTTTGTTTTTCTAGAAAACGGGTATTTCTTACGTCATAGAAAAAAATATGGAAACCTTTCGGCATCTACTTAAATAGAATACAATTTAAATCATTAAAATCGAATGAGCCGTTTTTGAGAAATCCTTGAACAAACATCAATAGACATAAAAAAACCCCAAGTGAAACACAGAACCTCCTTTTTTTTGAAGTCGGTTAAAAATAAATGCTAAGAATTGTATAAAATAACCTTGAACTTTAGGCTTTTTATATGACTAGTGAATTAATTAAAATATGGAGTTAAGGGGTTGTATTAAAATTTTTTTTTCAGAGACAGTGTCTGTGAATATGCTCAAGGAATTAATGACAAATGTTTAGCCTAATACAATAATAAACAAAAAGAAAAAAAATTACCAAATTCGATAGACAAATTTACCTATAAATTTTGTAACGATCAGCAAAAATCAGATCACTGGACATTTTCTTTTAAAATCTAAAAACAAACTGTCATCACATCAATCATACCTTCATTCCGTACTATCAAACAATTTAAGATCATTTCACTGTTTAAATGAATTCATCTTTTAGTTTATTACTCCATAATGTATATCTTTCATTCCAAACTCAATTAACGGGTCTTATAGCTCGGTGTATAATCAATTGTTGTTTTATTTTATTTTTTTTAATGAGAAACAAATATATTTTTTGTTAAACAGATATAGTAAATTGATTCTGCGCAGGTGTGTTGATCTTGCCATCATTAATAAGGTACTTCATTTTGTGATGTTTGAGCTGAAATGTGTTCCCAATATTAATAATTGATGGAGTTTTGAAGGACTCTATTGTTTGATTTGATGGTGTGAAACGATTTGATTGAATAATTTTTCTCTGTCTGTTTCATTTGTTGTTTTTATAAGGCAGATTTTCTATCTATGGGTAATTTTTATTTGAAAAATGAGACAACTTAACCAGGGCCGGTGCAAGACATTTTTACGCTCTGTTCAAACATGAGAAATGCGCCCCTACAGGACTTAAGAATTATCTCAAAATTGTTGCGGCTTATCTTATCGTAGTTTAAAATTTGTTGCATTTATATTATTTGTTTTTTAATTTGTTCTTCCTCAATTGAATTAAAATCGGTTGTTTATTATTAAATATCTATATATTTCAGGCTAGGCCCATCTTCAGGATCATAAAACTTAGAAAAATAATAAAATTATTATTGCCAGTTTTATTATCTCTAA
This sequence comes from Diogma glabrata, assembly GCA_963693315.1. Classification (NCBI taxonomy): domain Eukaryota; kingdom Metazoa; phylum Arthropoda; class Insecta; order Diptera; family Cylindrotomidae; genus Diogma; species Diogma glabrata. The sequence continues at coordinate 87,379,533 of OY856188.1, read as the reverse complement.
GATGGCCATATAGCCCGAAATATATAGATATTTAACAATAAATTATATATATTTTATTCGCCTAGGAGTGTTATTTTATTACCTTAATTTGGGGTCGTAAACGGTCAGTTTTTAACCCTTTATTTAAATAAATTTTACTGATAAATTAAAAATTTCAATTTCTTGTTAACTAATAGTTTTATTTACTATATACATATTTCGAAAGCTATACTTTAATCGACATAGTAGTATATATCAAAACTGTTTTTGTTGTCATAGTTACGTCCAAAAAAGTAAAAAACAATTAAATTTGTATAAATTATATAAAAAAAATTTTATCAAAGCAATCTTTCAATTCAAAATTTCATAATCTAATCAAAATATTTGTTATTTTTTGTTGTCATAATTGTACAATTTATTTAAAAAAATAACACATATTTTGGTCAAAGGTTACATGTTAAACATATATTATTTAAAAAAAAAAAAAAAAATACCAAAGAAATACAATTTTCAATATGTAATCATAGGTGAAAAATTCAACTTAAGTAAATATGAAAAATGATGAAGTTTCAATTTAGAAATTATCTGAACATCAAAATTAAAATATGTTTCCTCATCGTCGCTTTGGCTAAGATGTGTAAGACACACGGGATTTGAACAATGTGTCTCGATGAATGTAGTTCGAATCCTGACACGAAACACAAAAAAAAAAATTTTTCTAAAGGAATTTTAGAGAAACTGAAAAGTTATTTCGAATTGCAAAATTCAAGTGATTTCCAATATGTACTTCAGCTTAATTGTTCACAAAAACCCATCCGAAATAAAAAATTCCCCTAAAGCTGTCTATATTTCCTAGCCAAAAATATAACAACATATTGACTTTACGTCAGATATTAAGTTTTGCATTGATTGGCAACAATCAATAATGACTTTACACTCGTGACTTAGGATGTTGATTAGAATGTTGACTTAGATGTTGACGAAATATTCTCTCATCCTATGAATTCACACATCGTAATATCTAGAAATTTAATACGAAAAATACCAAAAAAATATATTATTTTATTTCAAAATTTATTCAAATTTTTAATTTTGATTTAGACTAAACATTTTATTAAAATAAATAATTTTAGATAATTTTGCTTGCGGCGAATAAAAACTAGTATATGACTTTGATTTTTGACTTTATGTGGGTACAAATTTCAACTGGCACCACGATTCCCAAACTACACATACGTTCAAAATCTTTAGCTTTACTGCCCGATTTATAGAAATGTAAAGGAAATAAAAAAAAAAATGACATTAAAAAAATTTCGGCATGACATTATGTAATATGAAAATGCAAATTTTTATTTTATATTTTGTACCAAATGTTTATTTTGATTTCGTTATTTTAATTTTTGATTTAAAAATTTGTTTGTTACTTTTAAGGAATTGATTGATTTATAAAATTGATTACAAACCCAAAATTAATGTCAAATCAAACGTCAAAGAAACAGAATATAATTCAAAATTTTGTAGTGTCTTAAGTTACGTTTAAGTTAACTTTAAGAATAAGTTTGACGACTTTAAATCGGGCATACGTCCTCACATCATAATCTTCTATGAATTTAAAATATGAGATTAATTGAGGAAAAACAAAATTACAAAATAAATAATTATTCCTCGGCAAAACAAATATGAATTTTTAATATTGTTTTGTCTTCAAAGGTTTTCTTTAATTTTGTCATTATTGCATTGCATGGACCTAATTTTCTACTATTTCATTCATTAACTTTTTAATTTTATGAACTGTTAAAAAAAATTGTCTAGTTTTATTTTCCATAGAATTCTAATATTTGCTCTCCATACTCAACATAAAAAACATACGCGTTCAAAATATCGCATATGTCATCATAAACATCAAACATAACTAATCCGATTTTGTTATTCTAATTTCAAAACTGTGCAGACATTTAATGTATCTGTGAATAGCATATTCGAAATTTCGTTAATACTTGTAAACACAATATTTTGCTGCACAGAATTTCAAAACTGTTCAGGAAATTTATGGTATGTGTGCATTGTATTTCAAAACTGTGCAGCAATCAATAGTATGGGTAACATTTTGTGCACAACAAATAAAAATGAACAGTCCTAATACTTATGTGTGTTTCTTTATTTTTAATTTGTGTGTATTGAGATTTAAAATTGAAAAGAGAATATTTTATATCTTTTAAATTTCTAATGCAAATATAGAAAAATGAATGAATGAATGCAAACAAAAATTTTGAATACTGGACCAAAAGAAAGAATTTTGATGATCATAAAATATTGTTTCAAATTTAAACGGTTTAATTCAATTTAAATTGTTAATTGATGTTGTTTTTTGCGCCCTTATTTGTGTGATAAATAGAGCGCCATGTTTTTCTGTGCACTTCTGTACAACGCAGGACCGGCCCTGAACTTAACACAACAATGAAACAAATGGATTTAGAAATAAAGTCATTCTGTGAAACAATTTTAATTATAATGTTGGTTAAAGTTTTAACTTCGGAAAATATTCTTAAATAATTAATTAAGTTCTAGTTTAGTATCGGAACGGATACTTACATTTCAATAAATTTTGATAAAAATATCATTAGTTATAAACGATAGTTTTATTTGGTTTAAAATCAATAATAAAAATATATTTTTTGAAAACTATTGTTAAATTCGGTGATGTAAAAAAATACTTTCTTAAAAACTAAAAATAAAGATATTGGAAATTAGTTTATGATTAATTGTATAGAATTTTTTTGTTCAGAAAATCAACAAATTTGTCTTTCAATTTTGCTATTGAGTTTTCTTTAATTTAATTTAAAGAAGAAAAAAGAAGAAAATATGTAAAATAAATTTAATTAAGTGAACTGGAAAACAAATTAAGTTGTTTGTAAAAATTAAAAATAGTAGATTGTATTACTAGTGCGAATGCGTTTTCCAAACAAGAGTTAGTTTGCCGCACGACCGCAGGGAGTGCGGCAAATAACTCGCGTTTGGAAAACGCATTCGCACTAGTAATACACACTATTTTTTGTAACAAGTGCGTAAAATTTATAAATATATATTTAATTGTTCATTTAATCATTTATTTAACGAAGTTATAAACAAATTTAAGTTTTTTAAATAATTTAAGTGCGCCATCTTCGTTGTAATATTTGTAAATTATTTGAGCTCAAAAATATAAACCTAAGATTCCAACTAAAACAACATATAGTAGCTCAATTTTAGAACTATAGTAAAAAACTTTAGAACTAATCTGTCAAAATTATAAACTTTCAAAAGCTTAAATATATTGTTTTTTCTTACAATTCAAATGATGCAATGTGTTTAAGTTGTTTTTACTATATAATAAGTTATTTAAATTCTTATTTTGATATTTTAGTGCTATTAAAATATTAAATATAGATAGATATATGGATAGATTTAACTACAAATCTCACATGCAGGCGGCGATACGGTCCAGGCATACAAAATATTTTGTAGTCATGTGTGGCGAAAAGTAGTTTTTTCTTGTATTCTATTCTAGTACAAAATTGAATATTTTGTACGCATGTGTTACAAAAAAGTTTTTTTGAATCCTTGAAAAATATAGTAAATTTTAAAAATTTGTTATGCTACGAATAGAACCTAACATTGTTATGATTGATTGTATTGATTAATTATATAAAATAAATCGTTTCATTTTTCTTTTGATTGAATTGTGATGTGTTAGTTTGTGAAAATTAGCATACATATGTGAATTTTTTTTTTATTAATTAGTTAGACATATTTAGCACACTAAATATGAAATATTTATTATTCAGACTCTTTGAATATCTGATGATACCAAGTCAACTAGAAAGGAGGAAGGAGATGATGAAAATAAAAAGGAATGAGGATATGGGGATAACTATACTAATTGTTTTAAATGACGATGGACATTTTCTTTAAATGCCTGAGGGGAAAATTCATCGGGAAATACAGAGGAAGGCATTGAGTTCCACAATTTGGACACTCTATTAAAATAATCGTTCTGGGAGGACACAGTTCCACAACGAGGTATTTGGACAACAAATGGATGGGCTAACTCGGAAGCTCTTGTTTGTCGATTTTACTGCGCACACGATGGAAGGATATCTTGAATATCCTTAGAGGAGAATTCGCTAAAGTTATATTTATAGTAGATTGACCATTCAGCTACATGTCCTCTATGTTGGAGTGAATCAAGCTGGTCCGTTAGTTCGGTATTACCAATCAATCGTATTGCTTTTCTCTGTACAGAGTCTAGACATTTTATTGTTGACTGACATGCACCACCGCTAACATGACAACAGTATTCCATACATGGACGAATAAAGGACTTGAAGATTAGCAAAATTTGATCGGGATTGAAATACTTTTTACATCGACTCAAGAATCCTAATTTTTACATTGTAGATTTCGCGAGGTTGAACACATGTTTATTACATTTCAGGTTATTTTGAATATCCATCTAGAACTCTAAGTGATTCAACCTCATGCAATTCCTCATGGTTTATCTTAATAGGGAAATTTTTATGTCGCTCTATTCGTGGAAGACGGCATAGTTTAGTTCTGGTTGGATTAAATGAAACAAGATTATGATCACTCCATTCCATTATACGATGCAGGTCTTTCTTGATAGAATCGATTAGCAGCTCTCTATCAGTGGTGACTGTAGTATAAGATCAAATTTTAGGAGATATATGTGATACACGCAATGTACTATCATCAGAAAATCCATCGATTGAGTGCACTGTATGGAAATAAGTTAATCATTAATGTATAGAAGAAACAAGGTTGGTGAGAGCGCAGAGCCTTGGGGAACCCCAGCATTGGTTTTGAAAATATTGGATGTGATACCATCTAAATTAACATGAAATTGGTGACTTGTAAGAAAACTATGAATCAATGAGACAGTAAGATGGTCTATGCCATAATATTTTAATGTAGCTATGAGATTTTTATGCCACACTTTATCAAATGCTTTAGAAATATCAAGTGAAATACTAAATGTTTCATCATAGTTTTCCAGCCATTTGTTCCAGAGATGGGATACGACATCTCCAAATATTCTATTAGATTGTAGTTAACATATTTTTCAAATATTTTAGCCAAAACCAACAGAATTGCAATGGGTGTATAATTGTTACGGTCTATCTTACTGCTTTTCTTTGATATGGGTAGAAGACTGGCCAGTTTTCAAGAATCGAAAAATATTCCGATTTTATAAGATAAATAGAAAATGTTTGTTAAAATTGGAGCTAACTGGCTAGCAAAGTTTTTAAGAATGAGGAGTAGAATACCGTCGGGGCCAGTAGATTTGTTGCTATTGATAGAAAGAAGCATTTTCCGTACAATATTGCAACGAAAAATAATTGGTTTCATTTTCGTTACAACTGGGGTAATGAGTGTAGGAGAATGGGGGGGTTCAACTATGTTTGAGTTTTCTGCAAAAATACGACACAAAAGATCCGCCTTCTGTTTCGAGTCGCTCACGGGAATGTCATTCGGAACTAAGGTTGGAATAGAGGATCGAGAAAAATTCTTCTGGACTGATTTAACTGTCTGAAAGAAACTATGTGAGCCAGATGGGTGCTCGGCAAATTTCTTTGCTTTCTTCTGGATAAACGCGTCTTTGTCTAAGTCTATTTTGTATTTACTAAATTTCTGGCTTTCTTATAAGCACTATGGGTCTCAAGTGTTTTATTTGAGTTATACGTCTTAAATGCTTTGCGTTTATTCCTCACTGCCTCATCAATATCCCACGTGAACCAAGGCTCAGTTTTAGGAGTGATTAATCGATTTGGAAAAAACTGCCGCATTCCGTTTTTTATGATTTCAGAAATTCTTATTGTCGATGTGCTAGGGTCTTGCTCAAAACAACAAATAGTTTTCCAATGTGTTTAATCATAAACGTTTCTCAGTCCCTCCCAGTCAGCGCGTTTATAATTAAAAAAGCGAAGAGGATTTATTTTAATTGGTGTCGGTGATGTGAATCGCACTATTGCTGATATTAGTAAATGGTCCGATGATCCGAGGGGTTGTTCAACTTTTGTCTTCGTAGTATCTGGTTCGTTTGTCAAAACAGATCCAGCAAATTATTGCTATGGTATGTATTATCTGGGATTCTAGTGGGACAAGCGATTCTTCATTATGAATATTAAAGTCTCCAAGAATGGTCAGTCTTGCTTTGGGGTAGTTCGTGGTAATCTTGTCTAGATTAGCCAATAATTGATCGAGAAATGGACATCGTGGGGGGGAATCTGGAGATCTGCATAATCTGAATAGTTTCATCAACACCTGAGGTCTTCAGTGGTAAAGAATTATGGTGCTTAGAGTTCAACTCGTAAGCCTTAATTCTCATACATGTGATACCATGCTTGTTATAAAAGGAATGTTCCAATTCATAACTAGGTCTCCGGTATTTATCGAAATCCAATTTCGATGCTTTGCCACTGACCATTGTTTCGGTAAGAAACAATATGTCAGGTTTATTTTTTTCGATGTAGTGATGAACATCGTTTAGATTCGAATTGAGACCTTTTATGTCGGTTAAGTCAATGCTAAGCTGTTGGTTCACTCTGCTGCCATTATGTTGAGACAAAGACTTTCCCTTTGACATTGCAGGTATAAACTAGGTAAAACTGAGTATCTCTGTCACAAAAACACGATAGCAGGTTTCATGCAACTGCAAAAGCGGGGATACGATAGTTAAAACGGTTAAGGCAGCGAAAACAGCTAAGTTAAGTGACAGTTAGGTGAGGTGAGTCACTAAAGACAGTTGAGACAGGGAAGACATCAAAGACAGTCAAGACAGTTAAGATGGTTATAACAGTTAAAACAGTTATGACAGTAAATACGGTTAAGACGGTTAAGACAGTTATGGCAGTGAAAACAGTTAAGAAAGTTAAGACAGTTAAGTCAGTTAAGACAGTTAAAACAGTTTAGACAATTAAAATTATTAAGACAGTTAAGGTAGTTAAGACAATTAAGACAGTCAAAACAGTTATTACAGTTAGGACAGTTAAGACAATTACTACAGTCTAGACAGCTAAGACAGGCAAAGCAGTCACACAAAGCACACAGTCAAGACAGTCAAGAAATTCAATACAGTCCTTTTCAAATTCTTATTGATTACTTAACTGTATAAAATTGTATAGTAAATGTACAACCCATCCCATATCACAATATATTCTGTTCATAATCTTTATTCTTTTCGAAGAAATTCTTACAATAAGATTTTATCCTCTTAAAAAAACACATCTATTAGATGAAATATTTTTTTATATCCCGTAAAGCCCAAAATCTTCAAGATAATCTGTTATATTGTTATTTTTACCATGAATATTTTTCATTCGGGGAATTACAAAATTATTTACACTTAATATTCATATTCTTTTGTGGTATCTTTTTTTTTATGAAAAAGGGTGACTAATATTTTTCCTAAAGTTTTAATCTTCGTTTAAAAACTTTCGAAAAAATTTTCAAATTAACATATATGTATGGTCCACGGAGAGATGGATTATGTTACCGCAACCAATTATTTAAAAAAAAATAAAACATTCCATATGATCCAAAAGGTTTTTTGAATCTCAACATGTAAACTCTGTAGAATCTAATAAATTAAAATAATTTGAAAATTTAACCCATAAACTTTGCGAAGATTTATTTTAGTCCAAAAACTGAACATAATTCAATATTATACATAAACAAATTTATTTTTGTACATAATTAATTTTGTTTCTAAACAAAACAATCTGTATCCTAGATATTCTAAAATTTTGAAAACATTTTGTACCTGTAATCCATAATAAAAACAAAACAAAAATTTCATAACTCAGAATTCAGATACATCATCCTAGGTAGAAATTAGAATGGAACATGACAGCGATTAATCTAATAAAAACTATAAAAGTACCGTATTCGCCCATTGTTATTTCCTTCGCTTTTGTTTTTGACAAACAACCAAGTGTTTACTGGTTTATATTTATCTGTCAATCTTATTCGTTGGTTTCTGGAAATAGAGAACATATGGGACGGTCACTAAATGATAAAGGATGATTTTGATGACAAAATAACATCGGTATATATTTTATATTAATGGTTTTAAGCTTGATATGAATGTGATTCAATTGGGAATAAGAAGAAGAGATTTAAACATTTCGTTTCGATGATTTGTTTCCTAAAGTTCGATCGCTATAATTTTATAAAATTTTCTTCGAAAGTATTCAAAATGAAGGAGAGAGGGAGGGATGTGAATTGTGCGCATACTTTTTTTTCTAAATAAATGAATTATAGTATGTGTCACCACAATTAACGAAAACCCTTTAAGACCGTGATTTTTGTGTTTTCGTAAAGAATGAGTGACTAAACAATAAAATCTAACACATATTAAAATATGATATATGTAAGCATTTCATGATAAGATAAAGGAAATAAAAATAAAAAAAGACGTAAAAAGCTAACTGTTTTAGAAAAATTTAATCGAACAAAACTAAAATTGGTTTCCCAATAATCCAGTTAGTGGAATATTGATCATGTGGCATACTACCTTTTTTAATGATTAAAACCCAGATATAGAGTTACATGAAGGCTAATTTCTTCGAACTTTACTTACAAAACACTAATAGAACTTGTGCGCTAGCCTATAAAACAATTATTAATAAAAAAAAACTAAAAACGAAAAATAAAAATTTAAAAAACCATTTAAGTAATACGCAGTAAATAACAAGCAAAACAAATATGTGACCTTTGTGGTTTCGCTAACGAAACGTTGTTTCGCTTAACGAGCATTTTGCTATACGAAGGAGTTATGCTCCTCGTTAAGCAAGGCACTACTGTTTAAATTGAAAAACATATTTTAAAATTTTCTGATAAAAAATAAAACGATTAGAAGAAAAACAAATAAATTTTATTTAATTTTTTTGTACCAGTTATTCCAAACAATGAAATACATTTTATTCAACTTCAATACCTATTTGGTTGTTATGTGAATTGAAAACGAATTGATCTGGAATGAAATTTCATACTATTAAGAATTCAAAACACAATCATATAAACAAAAACAAAAGAATAAAAAACAATCATAAACACGAAACAAAGAAACCAAAAACAATCATAACTAGTTTTTGTCATGTTTGAAATTTAATTCAAATGAAAATATGATAGCATTTGATTTTTTATTACTCGAGAAAACAACATGCGCATTAGATTGAATTTATTAATTTTTGTATAATTTTAAATGAAAACTTAAAGGTTTTTGTTTTGATTTTTTTATAAAATACAATTACTATATTTATAAAATGTAATAAAAAAAATTATTTCAGAGTCAACTAAATTCATTTATTGTGTTGCGCTGATTCCCGAACCAGAATAAAATTAACAGCTGTTTATTTTATTCTGTTAAGCTTAATAACGCCTACAATTGTGGTTGTGAACAAACAAAAATACACTTATTGTTAGACGGTTCGGGAGGAGAAAAGAATATTATTTAAATAAATTTCGAATTTTGAAATCAATTTCCTTTAAAATTAAGACGTTTTTTTGTTTCCTTTTTCCTATTTTTGATACAGAGTGGCTTGAAATTTGTTTGAAACTTAAAGTAATAAATTATAACAAAAACTTAAATTTTTCAAACAATGGTTATTTTTAAATCCTTTTCGTTTTTTCATCTGAACCTTCTGAAATGACTAAAACTTTTTTTGGGTGGCAGTCTGTATGTAGTATGTGTTTTTTGTTTAGCGTAGTAAGATGGAACGTTCCAGTAAAGCCTTTTGAAACCATATATTCCAAATAACACCATTTTGTACCGGATAAAACCATCTTCCTTCCATCTTCCTGCGGTACCCCCCAATCAGGGCATTTTTTCGCAGAGCAGGTTATAGTATAGTAATATAGTATTCTTTCGCTATGTTCCAGTTGTCTTTTGAGATTAATATAAACTGTATGAGGCTATGCGGAGTGATTGATTCTCCAAAATGAAGCTCAATAAGTCATCGTGCGTTTGCGAATATTTCGCATTCAACAAGCATGTGCTCTGCGTTCTCGCACTTTTCTTCACAGTAGAGATAGTTTGGATCCAAAACGTGATTATGCTTGTATACTCACGGCTGTATTCATGACCTAAGATCACCTGCTTCAAGTGATGGTTGAAGTCATGCTTTCAGGACGGGGATTATCTCAACGGACCATTGGAACACCTCAACGGACTGGGTGGAAGCTTCTCATTTTTCTTGCTTTTCTCTATTACGCCTTTGACGAAGCCTTTGCGTGTCTGTTGGTCACGATAGTCTGTTAGTCACTATCGATATCCTACTCGCAATAAGATTTACGGCTTCATCAGACACCGTAGATCAAGTACAGAGTCTGTCTGTGCTGCATGTGCTGGAATAAAAGACGTTCATTCTCGGACCCACAGGACTTTCGCTAGTGGGAACATAAAATCTCTTGGCACGTAATCATCCCGTTTTCTTCCTATTGTTATGTTTAGTAATCATTATCATTCAAATATCCGTATTTCGTTGAAATGTCATCACAATTGATTAATGAGCTATCAACAAACTTTAAAAACAAAGTGAGAAAAGCCAGCAGTTGTATAGTGGACTCTCCACCACCTTTCTTGATTTTTCCCAACTGATCATCATGTTTAGACTAAATGAAACCTTTTTCACAAGTTTCATCATAATCACTTCATTATTATGAGCTGTTTCACCAAGTTTCATTTAATTCAATTATCAAATACAGGTGGTACTGAGCTCTCAAAAACAGGTGCTCGGGCGACCCTTCACTACTCTGTTCAATATTGCTCAAAAATTATTAATCAGCTTTTAGTTAATCTACTAAAACCGCTTTCTAAGTGAATCGGGAAAAATATTATTTAGTTTAAAGAGAATAACCACTCATATAACTGAAGTCGTGTAATATTAGGTGAGCCATCTCATGTCACATCATATAAAATATGGTATGGTTGAAGTCGATAAAAATGCTGTCGATTGAAATTAAAAAAGTTCGAGTGGCAGGATGTCCACTAGAAATAGGTAGATTTCGAGATCAGATAGTTTTGTGTACAAGTAGAATTTGATGTATCAGATTGGTTTAATTAAACGAAATAAACTAATTACCCACAGATATCGAATATATTTTAAAAAGAAAATTAGCTACATATAAGCCAAACTACATCTATGCAATTTTGCAACAAACAAATATCAAATCTACCACAGAACATATGTGTGACAATGTATGACACTATATGAAAAACACACTTTATATCATATGTCGTGCAATTACTGCGAAATATCAAAATAGTTTATTTCTAAGAAAAAATAAATAATTTCTTTTATTCAAATCTTTTTATTTTTTTTCATTGACTGTTATAAGGTTTTTGCAAATTGTTGTTGTTGGGAACTGTCGCAAACTTTTTTGTTAGAGCCGATAAGTCAAAAACCTCTAACTGCAGTGGTTTATATTTATAAGAAACGGATTAAAATGTTTCCACAGATTCTAAATTTATGAAGTTTTTAAAAAGATTAGTATCCAAACGGCCGTTATAACGGTTTAAAAAAAAAGTGTTTCCCCTAGTAGAAAGCCTCTAGTTTCTTAACCATGAGTCGGATTTTGCTGATTTGCGCATTTGTCTAAGATATTAATAAAACACACATTTTTAAAAACATTTTCTTGATCTAACTTCTCAATTGCGACCGTGAAAGTGCCGGTTGTTTCAAAAGCATTTTGTGTTTTACAAACTTTTTTGTTGGGGCCGCTCACTCAGAAACCTCTAACTGGAGAGGTCGATTTTTATAAGAAATTAATAAAAAAATTAATTAAAAGCATTATTATCCAAACGGCCGTTATAACGGATTTAAAGACCAACTTTTTTCCTATCATAAAGCTTCTAGTTTCTTAACCATTTGTCGGATTTTGCTGATTTACGAACTTGCCCGAGATATCAGTGAAACACATATTTTTAGAAAAGGTTTTTTGATCTGGCTCTACAAATGCAACCGTGCAAGTGCTAGTTGTTTGAAAAAAAAAATTTTTTTTGCAAACTTTTTTGTTGGAGGCGCTCACTCTGGCACCTCTATTTGAAGAGGTCTAATTTTAGAATAAATTGATAAAAAAAATTCCAAAGATTCTAAATTTGTTAATTTTTTTAATATTAGCATAACGGCCGTTATAACGGTTTTAAAAAATTCAATTCAAAATTCATATATATAATTTTATATATTTAAATATATTTATATATATATATATATATATATATATATATATATATATATATATATATATATATATATATATATATATATATATATATATATATATATATATATATATATATATATTTATATATATATATATATATATATATATATATATATATATATATATATATATATATATATATATATATATATATATATATATATATTTATATATATGTATATATATATATATATATATATATATATATATATATATATATATATATATATATATATATATATATATATATATATATATATATATATATTTATATATATATATATATATATATATATATATATATATATATATATATATATATATATATATATATATATATATATATATATATATATATATATATATATACATATATATATATATATATATATATATATATATATATATATATATATATATATATATATATATATATATATATATATATATATATATATATATATATATATATATATATATATATATATATATATATATATATATATATATATATATATATATATATATATATATATATATATATATATATATATATATATATATATATATATATATATATATATATATATATATACTATATATATATATATATATATATATATATATATATATATATATATATATATATATATATACAAAATTTTTTTTTATTCGATTTTCCGTCTCCCCTTATCATAAATAGTCGGTTCGCACCAAAATTTTTTCCGAAATGACGATATGAGGCACATTGCAATAGTTGGTCTTTCATATGAAATCTACCTGAAATTCAGAAATGCAGTATACACTGCAGTATTAGTGAAAAAGAAGTTTTTGATAAGCTAGAATTTTAGAGTGTAATATTTGCAATCCCACCTAAAAATAACAGAGCACGTGAACTTGGTTTACTTCTTCTGATATTAAAACATACTGCAATGATCATGAAGGCAGCATCCTCAATCTAAGTTGTGGAATATTCATTGATGATGGCACGCTACTGCTTGCTAAAAAAACGAGCCTCCATACAACTATTTAAATGAGGAAGCCAATCCGTCACATATTTAAGAAAAATGCCACTAACTGGATTACCCAATTGTAGTTTTGTTTCTGCATTATTTTTAAGAAAATGTGTTTTAGTTCTAATTTTACTTTTATGTCTTTTATCCTATCATGAAATATTATCCATTTTCATATATTATAAACGATAGGATTTATTGTTTGGTTATCTATTCTCTAAAACAATAAACAAACAAACGTATGTTGTTGTGGGATCTTGGTCTGTGAAGCTTCTAATGTTTTGTTGTGAATTGTGATTCATATTGTTATTCCAACGAAACATCTTATTTTATAAAAAAACAGATCGAGCAGCAAAACATTAGCTGGAATATTGCGAAACTCTATTTTATATTTTATGCAATATTTTTTTAAAATGTTTTTTAATTATTGTTGAAAGTGAGAGTTTACTGATCAAATAATCAATGATTCCAATTGGAAAAGTCTCAAAAAAACGATCGGAACAGTAAGAGCAATACAATTTCATTCAAAATGAATTGATTGATCCAAACAAGCAACCATAAAAGAACAAATCACTTGCTTTGAATTTCAGTGATTAAAACCATGTTCACCACAACCGCATCAAAAACAGTTCTAACAAAATTTATCTAATCCATTAAATCATTGTTTTCTAAAACAAAAATCGGTTACCCAATGACCACACATTTCACTGTATCACTACTGAATAGTAAAAAAGTTAAACATTTTATCCGTTGTGGCTTGGAAAAACCTGAAATAAATTTTTCATTTAAACAAAATTGTAATTACTTTGGTTGTTATTGTTGTAAAAATACTAAATTTTTGTTTTAGTTTTTCTCTCAAATTTCCATCAATGGTCTACCGTTGTAACACAATATACACAAATAAAGGAAAATCGAAATAAATCAAATAACACTTTTTTTGGTTGTTTATATCACGTTTATTCCACAAACACATTATCACACATTTATGTCATTACAAAGCTTAATAACGCAATTAGGTGAACACATATTTTCGTTTTCTTTTGTTTTTTGTATTTTTTTGTATAAGAATTTTCTTTTCTTGCTTGTTTTGTAATTATAAAAATTAAGAATTTTTATTATTCCCATAAAATTATAAATTATTTATTTTTAATGCGGTTGAATGGAAATTTAAATTTGAACTAAAATAGAAAAACTTACTTAAATTTTTAGTTAAAGGAAAATTGGAAAAATATTATTATATTGTTTTTGTTATAATTGTAATTTTCATTATTCGTTTGAATTTTGTTTATTGAAAATTAATTTTAATATGATTGATTTGTAAGTTTTCATACACTTGGCTGATTTATGTTTATGTGAATGAGATCTTTTGTGTTAAATGCTTTATCAATCGTAAGAAAAATATTTAGTTTACTTATTTGATGTTAGCAATTTTTAGATTTCGTTCATGATTTTAAATAGTGATATCAAAAATAAATATCGTTTCAAATACATATATCAAAATAGCAGAAGTCACATGAACTTCAAATAATTTCTTTGGAATTAAATAATAAACAAATCTAATTTGTGAAGAATCAAAATGATTGAACCCTATTACCGAGGCTTCACGAAACTCGATTATGTAACTGTATACTACAATAGGGTTAAACACCTTAAGCAAAATTAAAAAAGAAACTCTTTAACCGAAAGTTGGTACGCAAAAATATTGGAAACAATATACTAAAACCTTAAATTTAAAGTCAAAAAGAGATTTAAGTCCACTATTAGAAGTTCTTCACGATTAAAATATGTAATAAACGGTATTACGTTTATTGCCGAAATTTACAATAGATACAAAAAAATCACCATGTGTCCTCTGGCCCAGAAAAATCTGTAATCCAAATAGTTTAATTTATCACAAGAAACGAAAAACTTCCAAATATATTTGTAAAAAAGAAAAATGTGATATAAAAGTAAACAAAAATATAAAAATAAAATAAAAAGAGAAACAAAAAACTTAACTGTACTTAACTCAAGTAAGTAAAGAAGTAATTAGAATATTTTCAATTCAAAGGTATGGTTGGAAGTTTCTCAGAAAAAAATTCTACTCCTCATTTTTCGTGTTTCGGATGAATTCAAACGTTCCTCCTCAGTGCCCTGTTCGAATCCTTAGGCAGACCCGCTATCGATTAGGCAGACCCGCTATCGATATTTAGTTTATAGCTGTAAAGGTAGGAAAGGTCCTTCAGACCCGCGTACCTTAGTTGAGTGATATGGCCCGGATCTTGTTGACCCCTGGTGGTTTACCATCTAGGTGGGATGGTTATTTCACCACGCTCACGGGTTCTCAATGAGGTCATGACCACCAAGTGTTGTGTTCATTAAGTCTAACCATTTTCTTCAAGAACTTTATTGGTTAGAGCGTAACCTGTTGGAGGATAGGAAGAGCGTAGACTAGTGGACGATAACAGGGAAATGAATCGTCTGTCGTTCGGGCTGCTGTGACTGACGGTCTTTATCCCAAAACCAATCTTTTTATTCTCAAGCAAGAGTGTTCCGGTGGTGTCATTGGCTTGCCAGGTAACAGAGGGAAGGAAAATGCTAGCCTTTGGCTTTCTAAGCCATAGTTGGACCACCCCTGTCCTCTGGTCATCCATCGACTTCACCGAAATACTCTTCCAAAACTCCTTTTTTGTTAATTATGTGTTTTTTTTGGTTTCTGATTTTGTATTTTTTTTAATCAGCTCGATTATTCTGCGGTCACCTGTGCAAATGGATTTCTCATTTCCTCCTTAAGTTTTTGTTTGATTTTTTTTGTTATATATTTTTAATTCCTTTTTTTTGTGTTTAATCTTATATTGGTGTTTATATTATTTTTGCTCTTTGTTTTTAGTTTGATTTTTTTGTCTGGCCCGGCAAGTTCAGTCAGTAGAGCCTGAGAGTCTTTCTCGGGGTTTGGGTTCGATCCCAGCTTCCATTTTGTTTCTTAATTTTTTTTCATTCTTAGGACGAATGTAGTCAGCCGGACTTCCTCCTTTCGTCCTGTCCTGTATTGTGCAAGATATTTTTTGTCAGTTGTACTTCCATTTTCCGTTCTTTTTACCTGTAGTAATATACTACAGCGTAGCTTGAAAATGTTATTATACATTTTTAAATGCCTTTTAATCTATTTTGTGTGCAACACACTTATTTATTACAAGTTAAACATTTCCGGGAAGACCGTCCCATATTCTTTTACCTTCATTTTTGCATAGTTATGGAAAAATAAAAAGAATTTAGAATTAGAATTTTTTTTGCTACTAGTTTTTTTGTTGTTATGTTTTTTTTTAATGTTTTCTTTTCAAATGCATTCAGTTGGAGATTGGAAAGTGGGAACAGCAGTTGGTTGTTGTTTTTTTTTGGGAGTGGTACCAAGGAGTACGATTGGAGTTGTGCAAAAAAAAAATTAAAGTTTAATAAATTACAAAAAATTAAAAAAATACATAAAAATTAGAAAATTACAAAAATTTTATAAATTTCAAATTTAAAAAAAAAATACACAAATTTCAAACAAAAGTTAAATACTAAAACTTTCAAAACATACAAATTAGTAATTATCTAAAATTACACGAAATTTCAACAAAAAAAATTTAACAATTGCAACAACTACAAAGATTTAAATACTAACTTAAATCAAAAATTAATTAAAATTCTATGTCTATTCAAATTTACCAAAAAATGCTATAATTAAAACGCCAAAATTCCAAAATTATCTAAAATCATATAAAATAATGCGTCCAAAATTCATTCAAAATTCTAAAATAAAAAAAATTAAATATAATCAAAAAAAATTTCTGAAATACTAAACTATACAAGAATTAAATATACTAAAAATTCTAAAAATTCAAAAAATACGAAACTTAAAACTAATACACCCGTTGATGATCAAAATTTCAGCAATTGATAGACTTCAGTCCTGGGAATTTACAATTAATTTCAGTAAGTTACTTTTTCTTTCATTTAACATTCTCCTCCTCAGAAAATAAATTAACATGATAAGGCATTAACCTAGCATTTGACATGACTTTGCTACCAATTTGTCTTCAATTTTTTTTTGTAACAAAACCTTATATTTATTGTTACAGTAATTATTATTACAGCGATAACGTTTGTAAGTTTTATTTTAATTTAAATCGCCTTTAATTAGATTTTCACATTAGAAAAATATTTCTTTTTTTATAATTTGTGACACTAAATAAATTTCTTTTTTATAATCAACTCGATCATTGCTTTGGTTCACGTTTATTTTAGAGACACTTTCATTTGAACACATATTTGATTTTTTTTTTTAAATCCAAATCATTTAATCTGTTATGTAATATATTAAGCTAAGTATATTATTTTAATGTTTATATATTTATTCACTCTTTTTGCTTGCGTACGTTTTCTTACAATTTTAATGTTTTTTTTCTAAAGAACATTTTGTTTTATATAAGCTAATACAAAAAAGATATAATACCTGTCTCCATTTGTAATGGGATAAAAGAACTAACAAAATTTATACCCTCGAAATCGTGTGTTAGCAAGTACAAACGTATCTGAATACAATCATCGAAATCGATACATCAACGACTTGGTACCAAAGAAAATTCTGTCCATCTCTTTTTATTGCTGTATATATTCGTTTCATTCCAGGAAAAATAAATATTTGACTCATAGCAAAAGGCATTCCAAACCACGAAAAAATTCTATTTTGCATTGCGAACACACCTCATTTCAAACAAATAAAACATCCTATTCACACTGCAAACCCTGAGAAATCACAATATAATTCATGTATACAAAAAAAGTACACTGTTTCACGTAGAGAAGAAAAAAATGAAAACAAATTACAAGTGTATTCAAAACACAAACAAGCCAAATGTTTAGAAAATAAAAAAAATTATAAATGAAAAAAAATTAATTTGTTTTTTGATTCTCTTTGTTCTTATTATTACAGAGAGACACCGCATATGCTAGTTGTAAGATATTAAATGATTCTTAGATTATTTGATGTTATGGAAATTTAATGTGTTAATCGTTTGTTTGATTTCGATGCAAAATAAAATGTACACCTAACAGAATTTATTGGGCATAACAGAACTTAATTAAATGAAGATAGCGCTGAACAAAAACATAACGCTTTTTGATAGTGAATTAAGCAGACCAACCTTGTAAATACCATATGGAAGACAACGAATTGATTATATAAATGCTGTCAACGTGATCCCATATTAACAGAAAATTGTATTATGATGAAAAACAAAGATAAAAAATAAGATGTTTAAAGAAAAAAAAATCATTGACGTTAACAAATATCCCCTACACCCATATCCTTGACCATAGAAGCGAAAAGCTTGTTGACCAGCATTAAAATTATCAATTTACTTGTCATGTCTCGAAGAAAATCCCCCAGTCGAGACACGCCGGGTATTAGCAGGAAAACAACACCCAAAGTCACAATTCAATGTTGGTAGGTATGTAAAAATGGTACTGATGGAACTGATGGCAGATTTTAGTCATAATCTCCTATTTTTGTAAAGAAAGTAGAAATGAAAGGTGGAGCGGGCAAACTAAAATAAACCACAGTCAGACAACCGCAGAATGAGAAAAAGTCTTAAACAGCACACATCTAACCAGAAAACGTTACGATGTTGGGTGATTTATTAGACCAACCATTGTTAGAATGGTTGGAATGACAAACCAAAGGTAATAATAAAAACAAAAATAATAAAAACAAAAACTAAACAAAACAAATAAAGAAATAGCAAAAATTAAAATACAAAAAAAAATTAATTTAAACAAAAATAAAGGAAAAAGAAAATTAATTAAAAAAGACTTAAAATAAAAAGATTATTACAAAATTAATCAACAGAGACCTATAATTATGATACTAATACAAAATAATTAAACATGGATCTAAATCAACCACTACACTAATGACTAAATTCCTTTATCTTAACAATTATTTACAAATTTTAAATCCGAAAGCAAATACAATTTTTCTTTACTTATAATTTAAGTTTTATCCTAATAAAATTCGCTTTTATTATTCGTTTGTTTTTATTATTATTCAAATACAACAAATTATATTAACTCAATTATTAACTGTATAAACTTAAAATCTTAATATAAAACATATTGAATCCATCCATAGCAAACCTAAACAATTAAAAAAAAAAAATAAAAAGGAAAACAAAAGAAAATAACTTTTCTTATTTTCTTTTCACATTATTAATTTACTTATATTTATATCGTATATGTTTTTCATTGTATGTATATCTATATCTATGACTTAAATGAATACATACATATATACATTCCTTCCTATATTTCTTTATTAAAAAAATTATAAAGAAAATTGTTAACCTCGTATATTATTCTATAAGAAAAATATTTTGGATTATAAAATGTTTAAAGTTTATCGTTTAAGAAAACTTGTCGACGTTTTCTTTTAACATTGACAATTAATGTAAATAAAAGAACATTTCGAAAGTTCATATCTCAAAATTTTTCACTCCCGAATTCACAAACAAAAGTAAAACTTTTAAAAGCTTGCATGAAAAAATAACTTAGAACAAAAATTCATCCGAATGTAATCTTTGTAATGTAAATGAATCGTAAAAGAACAAAAATAATGAAATGTAAATGGGTTATTATAATAGAAATAAATGCTCATCAAAATTAAAGCACAAAAACAAGGTAAGAATACATAACAGCTTTTGACATTGATAAGGATATTGTTAGTTTTAGTTAATATTTCAATTAGATGCTTATCTTTTGGACAGTTGAGTAGTTTGTTAATGAGAGAAAGCTTTAGAAAATGTTCTAACATAAAAACTGCTTTGAATTAATAAAAAGGATTTACGTTTTGGTGTGATTAGAGCTGATTACGAGGAAAATTATGTTTACAGTTATACAAAAACAGAAACCGTGATTGATAACTGAATAGCTTTGAATGTCAAAAATAGCAAATTGCTGTTATGGAAAATAGAATAAAGCAGTAACGAAAAGAATAACATATTATAGAATATCGAAAGTCTTTCAGTGCGTCTATACTCTTAATGGGTAAATGCAACAGCCTGCATTGTTTAAAAGAATTTCAAATCATATAAGGATACAAATCATATAAGGAAGCAGAGTAAAAACTGCTTAGTCAATGACGCTACATCACGGCGAATTGGCGCCTTACAACCAATGCGACTCAAGCGTCTGTTCTCCATGTCAAGGGCGGCTTGGAGCGGGCGTCTGTCTTGAGTCAAGGGGAGGGGAGGTTCAACTATGTTTGAGTTTTCTGCTAAAATTCGACCCAAAAGATCCGCCTTCTCTTTCGAGTCGCTCATGGGAATGTCATTCAGAACTAAGGTTGAAATAGAGGATCGAGTAAAATTAATTTGGACTGATTTAACTGCCTGAAAGAAACTACGTGAGCCAGATGGGTGCTCGGCTAATTTCTTTGCTTTCTTCTGGATAAACGCGTCTTTGTCCAAGTCTATTTTGAATTTACTAATATTTCTGACTTTCTTATAGGCACTAGGGGTTTGAGGTGTTTTATTAGCGTTATACGTCTTAAGGCGTTTTAGGAGTGATTAATCGATTTGGAATAAACAACCGCATTCCGTCTTTTATGATTTCAGAAATTCTTATTGCCGATGTGTTAAGATCTTGATCAACACATCAAATAGTTTTCCAATGTGTTTAATCATAAACGTTTCTTAGTCCCTCCCAGTCAGCGTGTGTATAATTAAAAACGCGAAGAAGATTTGCTTTAATTTGTGTCGGTGATGTAAATTGCACTATTGCTGATATTAGTAAATGGTCCGATGTTCCGATGGGTTGTTCAACTTTTGTGTTCGTAGTATGTGGTTCGTTTATCAAAACAGACCCAGCAAATTATTGTTATGATGTCAATTATCTGAGACTCTATCATTTGTGTTAAATCGTGATAATCTGCGAGTATCAGTTCGGCTTGTCTTCCTACGTCGTCAGTGCGCGATGAATACTTAAGCCATTCTTTATTATGAATATTAAAGTTTCCAAGAATGGCCAGTCTTGCTTTGGGGTAGTCCGTGGTAAACTTGTCTAGATTAGCCGATATTTGATCGAAAAAGGGACATCCTGGGGGGGAGAATTTCCGGATCTGTATAATCCTATTATGAACATAGTTTCATCAACACCTGAGATCTTCAGTGCTATAGAATTATGGTGCTTAGAGTTCAACTCGTAAGCCTTAATTCTCATACATGAAAGTGAATTTTGAACAAATACACAGACACCATGCTTGTTATAAAAGGAATGTTCCAATTCATAACTAGGTATCCGGTATTTATCGAGATTCAATTTCGAAACTTTGCCACTGACCATTGTTTCGGTAAGAAACAATATGTCAGGTTTATTTTTTTCGATGTAGTGATGAACCTCGTTTAGATTCGAATTGAGACCTTTTATGTTGGTGAAGTCAATGCTAAGCTGTTGGTTCACTCTGGTGCCATTATGTTGAGACAAAGACTTACCCTTTGACATTGCAGGTATAGATACTGAAATTTGGCCAGGCCTAAATTTCAACACTACACAGTACAAAAGAAACTGGGTATCTCTGTCACAAAAACACGATAGCAGGTTTCATGCAACAGTGGCACGATAAGGGAAAAGCAAAAAAACTGAGGATACGAAAGACACTGACAAAATTGAAGAGTACAAATAAAGGGTTAAATTTGAAATTCCTACTAGCAACTAACACGAAATTTTACATTTCCTGTTACCAGGCAATACAAAACAAATTTATGCTTTAAAATAATAAAGAAATTTATTACATCAAAGCCATAAAAGGTAAAATTTTACCTGCCAACCGCCTGGTAACAGCAAATATAAAATACCAAATAATTTTTTAATAAAGAACAATATCACCAATTATATAATTTTACGCCTCCGTTCGTCACCACTTTTTTTTCATAAACACTAACACAAACTTCAGTGTATTTTATCTTATTTTATCTTACATACAAAAATAAAATAAAATAAACTACAATTTAATTTTCTATTTGCGATTATTTTTTTTTTCTCCGGTTGATGAAAATTTTGTTTGAGAGTGAAATTGTTGCTCGTGGCGTTAGACGAGGCAACTTGGTTGTATTTTTACCATACATTATTCAACGTGTTTGTCAAATTGGTTGGTAAACCTACCATTGTAAAAGTCAATTTATATTGTTGTTTTAATAAACTCTTCTATACAGCTCTGCCTACTTAAAATCAAAACGTTTTGATTTTACTCCAACCGATTGGACAAATTGGTTAACAAACTTCACCATATACTATAAAACATTCTATAAACACAACCAAGTTGTAAAACATGTTGTAAAGTGTATGGGCTGCTTTAGATTCTGTTTTATCTATTTAAATAATCTGTAAAATTCGAGTATCTGTTTGTCTGTCTGTCTGTTTGGAAATAAGCTTTGAAACGGCTGAAGCGATTTAGATGAAACTTGACATATATAAAGAAAGGAATGCCAGAAGTATGATAGAGTACTTTTGTCCATAAAATTTATAGTTTTCATAATAGAATTTTTGATTTCTAGCAACTCCGGTACTTAATTTATATCTATTGTGGTACAGAGTAGAGCAGAGCCGATGTGGAGTTGAGTAGGATGTATTCCAGCTATTGCATTGTTGTATCTCAAAATTATTATGTTCTATTCCTATTCGTTTATAACATTTCTTAATTGTCTTTAACCATTGGTTCAAGATGTGGTAATCGGTTATCGGTAACTATTAATTATGTTACTATGTTACTACGCAACATTAATAAATCACAACATTAAAAAATCTACCACTTTATGATTTAATATTAGTAACTTAAATCCAAAAAACATTTTTTTTTGGGTATTAAAAATGTTTACATAATTTAACATATTTATGTACCTTACATTTATTTGGTAACATAAGTTTAAAATGTTTACAAATAACTTTTTTTATGGATGAATAAATAAAATATCAAATACATTTGGGGAACTTTCATTTACCAGAACAAAAACTAAAAAACTTTTTCATAAACGAAAAATTAGAACTTTTTAATTAATCAGAAGAATGAATATAATGTGTTAACTTTTTTTTAATAAATTTGAATGCTAAAACATCGCCTGCTAAATTTAAAATTTAAAAATTTTAATTTAAATGTTCGCCACAAATTCATATCAACAAATTTGATTTTCGTAAGAGTTTGCCTAAATATTGATTAGAATTTGGTTTTTAATTGTTCTAAAGTATTTATTAATAGCTATTTATGTATTAAGGGCGTAACGTATGTATGTCTTTTCCCCTTGAGAGTGAAATTGCTGCTCGAGGCGTTAGCCGAGAGAAACAATCACTCGAAAGCAAAAAAGATACTTCATGCCCGAACTGCATACAAGATTGTTACGTGTTAGTGATGCCGCAAATGTTTTCATTTTGGCGAAGGGCAATAATACACCTTAAATATTTAATAAAGAGATATTACAATAAAATTGTACTGACAAGTTTGTTTAACCCATGTGTTTTTGTAAAATTAGTTAAGTGCATAATAGATTATGTGATGGATAGTAGCTGTATCAAAGTTGGATGAAAAGATTAAGATTGAGTTTGTGTGTGGGGGTGGGTTGGGGGAAAGGGGTTAGGGGAGGGGAGCGAAGCTCGCGGCTACCCCCTAGTTATAAATAAAAATACATATATTTACACAAAACTGTGAAACAGTTTTTGAGAAATTTTTTTAATCAAAGTAGTTTTGCTTTTGATATTTACTTTCCTAAATTTCCATAGCAACCAATTTTTTTGGAGTATAAAATTGTTACAGTCAAGTAAATTGAGGTTGGGGATCTGTTCTTTTTGTTAGACTTGATACAGTAGCACTAGGGCAGAAAAATAGTAGCCACCATCACTTCGAATAGCTAGAGTTCAAATCCTGTCGATATACTGATCTCAACAATGTTCAGTTTCAGTAGACAAATCACTCGACTCTCTTAACAATGCACTCGTTGGAAATAATTTCACGACCCTTTTGCCTCCAACTATTGTGATCGGTGACTTTAATGTTGATTTCAATAAAAATCCTCAAATTTGGCTCTCAAAGTATTTTCTACAAAAAAATTTACAAAGAAAAATTCATTGAAACTAAAACAATTGATAGTATATTTTCCAATTTAAATAATTTAGAAAATGGCGTTATTGAAGCTTTCTTGAGCCACCACAACCAACTTTGGGTAAGATGCAACCCAACGTGAAACTACACCAACAAAACCGTTTTTTTCTCAAATATTATATACACGGAAACCTCAGTGAGCGAATTATATTCGCACTTGCTTGACTTTTTTTTTAATAAAAACAAGGTGGTTTGGAAAAGTTTTGTGGGCCACAAACATTTTTGGGGTGGGACACAAGTGGAACGCGGGCCGCAAAATTTGACACTACTATTTTAGGATGTAATTTACGCATTGTTATTTCAATTAAAATGCAATATTTAAAAATATACTTTTTACTGTTTATTTTTAATTTTTTATTTTATTAATAATAATATAAAGTTCCTTATAGTAACAATTTGAATTTGATTTTTTGATTTTATTGAATATCGATTTCAATTTACGTCATCCTCAGTTCTTAAATTATTTACAATTTTTGCTTAAACTATTACTTAGCAGTTGAAATAGTACTGCTGTTTTTTATTATTATGTAAATATTCCGAAAACCAACCCAAACGGATCAAACAATAAATATTAAATGACATCAACCATACCAACATAAACTAGCTGCATACAACCATATGATCAATAAATTGAACAATATACCAATGAATGCAGAAAATTATCAAGACGAATTAAATAATATAAAATACATAGCCAGTAAAAACGGATATAAAAACGAAATAATTGACACATTAAATAGAAAACATAAAAAAAGAAAAATCTGCAAACCCTAACAACATTGAAGAATGAAGAAAACTTAGCAGGCAAAAAATACATAGGCGTAAGATATAATAAAACAACATTCAAAATAATGCAAAAAACTTTAAAAAAATATGAATATATTGCAGCTTACAAAAACAAAAATAAAATAGAAAATTACCTAAAAACCAAAAAACCCGAACCTTAGACACAGGTGTTTATAAAATTCCCTACAAACGGGACAATCCTTCACAAAAAGATTTATTGAACACACCAGTGAAATTAATAAGAGCGATCCAAAATCCAGATATGCCCAACATTTGAAAATAGAAAAACACAAATACACCAATATCAACAGAAATTTAACCTACATAAAAAAAGAAAAGGACAACATCTAGATAGATTGGAAAAAATAGAAATAAATAAACATAAAAACAAGAGCAACATTTTAAATGATAAAATCAACACTAAAACTAACAAAATATATGACATAATAATAAAAAACAGCAGTTGAAATAGTATATAAGTAATAGTTTAATCAAAAATTGTAATAATAATTTAAGAACTGAGGATGACGTAAGTCGAAATCGATATTCAATAAAATAAAAAATCAAATTCAAATTGTTACTATAAGGAAGTTTATATTATTATTAATAAAATAAAAAATTAAAAATAAACAGTAAAAAGTATATTTTTAAATATTGCATTTTAATTCAAAAGTGACACAAGCACACAAACAGTGAATAATATGAAAAACTATAATAACACATATATTGTTATTTCAATTGGAAAAAAGCCTTGTTAACTGGAAAAAAAGAATTCTTAACTGGAAAAAAGCCTCCTTAAAACTAAATTAAAGAAATCATTTGTATACGATTGGATTATTATTTTTTCTTTGTTTTGTTTCATTGTGCTGTTTACCTTCTCTTTTTTCACCCGTACAATACTACCCCTTTTAATGATATAGTTTTAAACATAGTCAATTAGTTTTTTATTTTTTATTTTACCGATTTGCTACGGTTGCATTATACCTGTTCACATTGTTTCGTAACTGAGGCACTCCAATTTAAATGTGTTGAACAGTATGAAAATTTAGGCTCGTCCAAATTGAACTCACTGAGCCACAAATTTCAAAAGGGAAATCTCTGTCGCAACGCAATGAAAGCAGTAATAAGCCACATATCAGCATCGATTTTAATAACAATAGAGGCGTTAACTCCAATTTAAATATGAGGTAAAACATTGCAAGTAAGAAGCTTGACATATTGTTTCTTACCGAAACAATTTTCAGCGGAAAATCATCGAATCTGAATCACGATAAATACCAAAATGCCTGGTTATGAATTGGATCGTTCTTTTTATAACAAACATGGTGTTTGTGTGTTTGTGCGAGATCCATTTCTTTATATGAGAATTAAGACTAACGAGTTGAACTACTTAGTTGAACTAAGCATCAAGAGTTATGATGCATTGATGATCTAAGGTGTTGAAGAAACTATGTTTATAATAGGAATACACATATTCTTGAACTTCCTCTTTGGTTGCTCCTTTTTACTTGAGGAATATATAAATTTTAATTTATTGAGCTTTTTAGAGTCTTATAACGAAACAACCGAGTTCCTTAAACTTTCCAAATCAACTATTTTTATAAATCGTGATAATAACAGCCAACACATTTAACACTAGCCTACTCTTTAATTGAATTCATGCTACTCATTTTTGTTTTATAAAATTTTTTTTTCTATGCCTTATAAATAATAAACACAGTTAATGTTCGCAATTTTGCAACTAAGACGATTTTTAATATTTAATTGCTCTTAAAAAATGCCCAATAAATTAAGTATAACATTCCTCAAAGTAGATTTTCTTATGCAAGCCATCACAACCATTTCAATTGACAAACTTTAAAAGGTTTAAAACTTAAAAGACTTAATAGTGGCTGGTTTTAAGAGATAAACTGAATTTTAGATTAATCTTAACCAACTTGAATTAAATTAATATAACAAGCCATTTTCACCATGAAAGTGTTAAAATTTATAAATTGGTTTACTTTTTCACCCAAAACATAATCCATTCAACAAAATTTCCGTAATAATTCAACGTCCTAACAAAAAATCCATTAAATTGATCTCTTTATCTCTATGAAATTCGTATAAAGTATAGGTTATAAAAAGTTTTACAAAAATATATTTCCTTCATATCCTCATATAAAAAAAAAATTTTATCCTTCAACCCTATACAAAGTCGTATTCCATATATTAAGTAAGAAAACAGGAACATAAGTCGAATTTTATTTATGAAGAACGACTCCTTTGAAAAAATATTTTTTATCGTTTTATTTCTCGGACGAAGATAATTCTTTGGTGTGTCAGTTTCTTATTGAAAAAAAAAAAATTATAAAAAAAATTAAAGAAAACCGAAAACTGTGACATAGAAAAATGTGTCTAGAAAATTGTATATAAAATTTTTTATCAACTTTTTTCGGTAATACGTGTCCTTTTCAGTATTAAAAGTTTTTTTGTTGTTTATTATTTAACAGAAGATTAAGTGCAAAATTTAAAAATATGGGAAATTGTGAAAATATTTTGCCGAATGTAAATATGTATATCATATAATATAAGTGATAGTGGAAATGTATATTTAGATGTTTCTTGGTTAAATTGTTTTTAGATTATTTATATGAATAAAGTTCTGAGTTTTTGTACCGATCACAATAAAAAGATTTAACAACTCATAATCCTTGGATAATATTAAATATACCAATAAAAAAATCATTAACCGAACTCATGTTATAATACAAAAATTAAATTATCTTTTTTTCATTTTATTATTTGTAAAAAGATTCATTAATGATCTTCTGATATTGAGATCGTATAATGACTGAAAATAAAAGATTATGCAATTTGCTAGCGTTGACATGAAATTTTATAAGCTTAAGTTCAGTTACATTATTTTTAAGTCAAGTACAAAAGGTGGAAAATAAACTTTTATTAAAATTTAAATTACAATTTTAATCGTCTGGGTTAATGTTTGGGTTCATTTTTCACTGGTTATACAATTTTGGGTAGACACGTATATTTCGATATAGATAAGAACAATATTTTTTCTAACTGATGGGCTTAGAAACGGTTTATTTAAGTTAAAACTGTAACATGAAAATATATTGTGATTTACCATTATTGTTTTTAGACAGTTATCGTCGATATTATAGCATGTCACGATTGGTGTTCTATGTTGAAGAAACTGAACTAATTAGCTGGCTAATGGGTTCTTTTTTTAATAAAATGTGTTGTATGGTAGGAAATACAATATATGTCACAATTCACAACAGTAAATAAAAACATTTTAAGACCATCGACCCACAACAACAAGCACCTTTTTGATTTCCTTAATATCCAATGAAGGAGCATAGGGCGTCTAACTTTGGACTGGACCATCTAACTCTGTAGGGTGCAATCGCCTTTAGTTCTCCCCATATCCTTGTTATATCTTCTTGCCAGTTTACTGATATTTAAATTTATTTTTATAATATTAAAAAAATTATGAAAAAATTAATAAACATTTTTATAAGCAAGTCAAATATTAAAGTTTTGGGTTTCTGATTTTTGTTTCATTTAAATTGTATGATTAAGCAAATGCAAAAACATGGACTTATCGTTTACAACTGCAATCACACACATAAATTTTCAATAAGGAGCTTAAAAGTACGACTGTTATCTTCAATTTCTTAACGGCGTTACCAAAAATATAAGTCTAGAAAAGATTCATAACGTATCAAAAGAATCTAGTTATAAAAGTCATACATCAAATAATTTTGTATATTTAATATTTATGGCCAACTTTTACATTTAACGGATATTCAGGCTGCAAATAAGGTTTTCCAGCTGAACTCACAACGTCAAACGCAGCTCAGCACTTTATATTGTCTCTCAACAAGATAACTTATCAGTTAAACAGTCACCTCGTTTGGTTGTTATGGCATTTCGGTATAACGAAATATATGGAGGGGCTGAAATCTCAAGCTCTGAGATATCAAGACTTCGGTCTGGGTTAAGGATTTTGATATAGTTTTCGGCAAATAACTTTTATGAGGACTTTGTTTTTTGTTTTAGGCAGCGATGTATATCAAACATAACTTTTTGTTAAAGTACATGCATTTTTTATCTCTGTTTAGAAATTTATTACAAAACTAACACGAAACATCAATTCGTGGTCGTAAAATTATAACAGATCATAAATTAACATAATTTAGTGAAAAGACTGTATCAGCAAACTACTCAAAAACCTCTCAATTTGGCGTTTCGAGAAAATATTTCAAAATCACAAATTCATATTTCATTCATAATTCCAAAAATATTGTAAAAATTAAATAAAATCATAAATTCAAACTTTTTTCAAACAAAATTCTAAAAATATTTCAAAAATTATTACAAAATCAAAGTTTAAAACTTTTTCAAAAACTCTAAAAATATTGCATAAATTATAACAAAATCAAAAATTGCAACTTTTTCCAAAATTATAAAAATTATAATAAAATCAAAAATTTAAAATTTTTCAACATTCCTAAAATATTCCAAAAATTCTTACAAAATCAAAAATTGAAATTTTTTCAAAATTCTGAATATATATTTAAAATTCAAAATTCCAAATTTTTTTTTAAAATTCTAAAAATATTCCAAAAATTTAAACTTTTACTAAATTTTAATAATATTCCAAAAATTCTTAAAAATTCAAAAATTCAAACTTCTTTCAAAATTCCAAAAATATTGCAAAAATTATAACGATATCAAATATTGAAACTTTTTCCAAAATTCCAAAAATTATAATAAATTCAAAAATTAAAAATTTTTCAAAATTCTAAAAATATTCCAAAAATTCTTACAAAATCAAAAATTGAAACTTTTTCAAAATTCTAAAAATATATACAAAATTCAAAAATTCTATTTTTTTGTCTAAATTCTAATAATATTCCAAAAATTCTTCAAAATTCAAAAATTCAAACTTCTTCCAAAACTCTAAAAATATTTCTAAAAATTATAACAATATCAAAAATTGAAACTTTTTCCAAAATTATAAAAACTATAATAAAATCAAAAATTTAAAATTTTTCAAAAATTCTTACAAAATCAAAAATTGAAACTTTTCCAAAATTCCAAAAATATTTCAAAAACTATAACAAATTAAAAAAGTTCAATGTTCAATTATATTTATAGTAAAGTCATTATAGGTTTTAACTGCGGAAAAATTAATATTGAGCTGAATTTAATTTTTGTATGCACCTTTGTTACGGCATTTTAATGAATATGTGAAAAATCGACATTGATATCGTGCCGGCAAAAAAGTTATGAAGGTCAAAAGGTCGCGAAAATCAGTTTTCTTCGCTAGCTTCTTCTCCACAAAACAAACAGACTTTTTTAAAATCAAAAGCGCTAATTCTTTTCTTACGCGGAGATTGTGATGTACTCGGTTCTTCCTGACGTCGTTTAAAGGCCGCGATACTCAAATTGTTCGTATAATTTTTACGACAATAACTATGAACATTTACAGAAGTCACGGTATTTAAATATTCAACATTACCATCACCTCTATCCATACTAGCATTTTTTAATGTTTGTAAACCACGTGTAACTTCTACTACATCACAATCCGGCAACAATTCATTGCATATAAAACATGTATTACTCATTATGAAAATTGTTCAAGAGCATAAAACTACCAAAATAACGTCTTTAGCTATCGAAAAATATTTTTCAATTGAAAAAATATATAAACATTTTTTCAAACACAGTCCGACAGACTTGTTTGTTGCCGAATCGTTTTTAATCGGTCGTCTTTTTCCGAATCTCTTATAAGTATATTTTTCACAAAACACGCGACCATCAGATGAAATTTTTTAATACAGTTGAAAACATAAATAAAAATCAACTGAGCTAACGTTTTGGCATACAATGCATTCTTGTCACGTTTTCAGCGCTCTACTCCAAAAATGGTTGATCTTACAAAAAAAAGCACCAATCATTTTTTGTAGATAATTTCATGATGAACAATTTTTGCTACGACTTCTGTTGCCTCTGACCAGGTCGCGAGATATTCGCGGAAAACTGATTTTCGCGACCTTTTGATCTTCATAATTTTTTTAGCCGGCACGACATCAATGTCGTTTTTTCACATATTCATTAAAATGCCGTAACAAAGGTGCATACAAAATTTCAGCTCAATAGGAATTTTTCCGCAGATTGGGGCTTAAAACTTCTAAAATTACTGGACTATTACGTAAACGAACAGCTAAATTTTGTTTTCCAAAAAATTATCTAAAAAATTAATTGAAATCATTTTTTTGACACACTTCACAATATTTTTTTAACAAACTTATAATGCAATAAAATTCTCAATAATAATAATTTCATGTTTATTATACATTTCATTTCATACAAATAACTAATTTTATTTTTTTTCTAACAAAATAAATGAAAATCATTCTTTTGACACACTTGACATTATATTTTTAACTAACTTATAATTCTCAATAACAATAATAAAATTTCATGTCGTACAAATAATTATTTTATTTTTCCAAAATATTGGGTAAAAAAATTAATAAAAATCTTTCTTTTGACACACTTGACAACATTTTTTTGACAAACTTATAATGTCATAATTCTCAATAATAATAATAAAATTTCATGTCATACAAATAATTTATTTAATTTTTTTCCGAAAAATTGGGTAAAAAAAAAAATAAAAATCTTTCTTTTGACACACTTCACAATATTTTTTTGACAAACTTATAATGCCATAATTCTCAATAATAATAATAAAATTTCATTTCAAACAAATAATTAATTTTATTTTTTTCCAAAAAAATGGATAAAAAAATAAATAAAAATCTTTCTTTTGACACACTTGACAACATTTTTTTGACAAACTTCTAATGCAATAATCTAGTTTTGATCTCACATACCAAGCCCGACCATCCAGATTTCTCCACATTCTTTGTTCCTCCTTATTATCACTTAAAATCAGCGTTGGTTAAAAACACTGTTTTTTTTTAAAAAAACAAAAAAAACTGTTTTTTTTGTTTAAAACGCGTTTTTTATTGTTTAAAACAGTTTTTTTTGTTTTTTTTGTGTTTTTTTTGTTTTAAATATGTTTTATACTACAAAGATTCGTTTTTTTGGTTTTAAATGAAAATATGTAATTAGAGTGAAAAAACTCCAAAGAAAATAAGTGTTTTAAATATTCTTAGATTAATAAGGGTCGTCTAAAGATTTTCATCTAAAGAGGGTCTGTACGCCCAAATGTTCTTAAGATTCTTTAAAAATGCTCAATATATTCAAAATGATTCTCAAGATTTTGTGGCTATTCTTAAGGATCACATTAAAGATTCTCAAGATTTCTTGAATATTCTCAGTAGCTACTCAAATAGTTGTCCCAAGATGACTAAGAATAGTTAACACCTCAATCTAATGGCATTGTTGTATTAATTGGCTAACGTAAACTTCAGAAATTTGAATTATGATAAGAATTCTGTGACCTACGTATTTCCGAGTCGTGATGCACCTAAATAGTTCAACGTGAAAAGATTATGGAAAACAGGTAAACGATTTGTTTAAATAAATAAATTGAGTTTCTGATTGTAAATCACAGATTACGATATTGATATCATTCTTATAAGCATATTCGCTGTAACGATATAGTTAGTACCTTTAACAAGAAATCTATTGAAAACAACAAGATTTTGAATTTGAATTTTTAAAGCAATATACATAATTTTATTTAAATTTAAAATATAACGTAATGTAACGGAGACAAAAATGCTAAATATGCGTGTACGGTGATAGAATAATTTCACTTTATTGCGAAACACAATAATTATTTTATCTCTTTTATATTTATTTTATTTTTTATAATTTATATTTGTTTATAAATTTTGCTAATTGCGACTTGATGGTGCAAGTAAAAAAAGACTAATAATTACCATAAAGCAAAATGAAGCTAATACAATTTACCTCCACTATGTTCGTATCATATGTTTTTTTTTCCGGTAAAACCATTAAGTTAGAATAATGATGTGGATAATCTTGTTTAGAGCAAAACGAACTCTGGTGAAATTGAAAGTATGATGAACATTGAACAATGCGTGTTTGATTATTTTTTGCATCACAATTGATGGCCAAAAATAAAATCTAAATCATGTCGTAACTGCTTCTAAATTTGATTTATTTGTTCAAAGCATTTGCGACTGGTTTTAAAATTTGATAAAGTTCCTCAACCTATTTTATCAAGCCTTTGTTAAGTATCTGGTAAAAAATGTTAATATATATCACTGATATGAAATACGTAAGCTAATCTTTAATTTCCTTTTCAAAATTGAGATGTTCCTTTTGATCCACAGGAATAGCATATTTACCACTTTTTTATTTAACAATTGAACAAATTGCACTTGATCCTCCATTGAACGTCTATCAGGAATCGAATAACACATCCTTCAGAACCTTTCTAATAATAGTTTGGCTAGTATTGACAATCGAGTGAACGTGAGATATCACATACCACAGGAAATAGTAGTAAGATATCACTACCTAGTCAACCCTAAATTTTATCTATGAAATATTCCTTGGTAATGGCACGTTATTGCTTACTCGAGGAATCGAGCTTTGATATTTCTCTTTGTGTGGGCTTTAATAATTGAGGAAGACAGTGCGTCACATGATCAAGGAATATACCACTAGCTGGATTATTGGTAACCCCCTTTTAATTTTGTAATTTTGCAAATTTTTAAAAGACATTTTCTTTTTATCTCTTATTTTATTTTTATTTTATGTATCCTATCCTATCATCATGGGATATGTCATATTTTATATGTGATAGAATTTATTGTTTAGTTATTCCTTCTTTGGAAAAAAAAACAAAACATAAAGATTTGCGTTCAACACCTTACAACGCATTTTATTAACAAAAAAACATATGAAAGCTTTAAAATTTTTTAAAATTTTAATGACTCCTTAAGGTGCCAAAAGGTGCTCTAAGGTGGTCAAATGTATTAAAAACGGTAAAACACGACAACGTACAACAGTTCTATTGGATAGCAAATAAGCAACATTGCAATATTTAAAAAAAACAATTTTTGTTTAAAACATTGTTTTTTTCAAAAAAAACAATTTGTTTTAAACACTGTTTTAAACAGTGTTTAAAACAAAAGTGTTTAAAACAAACCAACTCTGCTTAAAATGAACGTTTTTAAAGCAAAAATATGCATATTTTCTTGTCTTGACACACTTGACGATTTTTTTAACACACTTCCGGTATAGTTATCGAACACATCATCCTTTCGGCTCTTATCATTGAGTGTACCTATTTTTAGAATTCAAAATTATTCAAATCCCTCCTACCGTTTTCTAGATTTCGTCGGTTGTGACGGCCGAACGGCCGACCGGCAGACAGACATACATTTTTTTTTGCTTTTTTAGAATCAGTAGGTCCTAAAACGTCGAGAAATGCCAAAAAAGGTGGGGTAAGAATTTCCCTTTTAACTCATGAATGTAATACTTAGGTCTTTCAGACCGAAGTAAATCTAAAGTCGATAAACTTGCTTTAGAAGGCACTTACGGTTGGTTTGATGAAAAATGTT
This sequence comes from Diogma glabrata, assembly GCA_963693315.1. Taxonomy (NCBI): domain Eukaryota; kingdom Metazoa; phylum Arthropoda; class Insecta; order Diptera; family Cylindrotomidae; genus Diogma; species Diogma glabrata. Next base: position 87,344,725 of record OY856188.1, on the reverse strand, counting down.
GCTTCAAAAAAGTCCATACATGCACATATGCAAAGTGTTTGGAGGCCACAACATGTATGATAAACGGGTAGATGTGCCATGTTCTCTAGCCATGTTCCGAAAAGCTAGTGTTTAATCTGTTTGAACAGATTTTTGAATTAGTTCGAATTTATGTAAGCAGTTAAATTCAAATCAGTCAGAAAATCATTTTGTGTTTTAAAATTTTATGTCTAAAATTAGTTTATTTCCAAAAAACTACACTTTTTGTATCGGGCTTGAACTGATTCATATCCATTTATGGTAGACACGTATGAACAGTGCCACCGAGAGAAAACATTGCAGTCTATTGGTAGTAAGAACCAAAAGAAATCCGTTTCTTTAAAATCAAACAGAAAAAGTCAATAAAACTGCTGTTGTAGGGCAATCCTATCAAAGTTTATTTTGAACTGTGAAACCTGTATTCGTCACGATAGCCAAACTGCATCCGGTATAACGCAACAAATTGCAGGGAGGTGTAAAGCGACTTTGCTAAGGATCTTCCTTTTGTTATGTTTTATGAATCACAACCATTTTGGTAAGCTTGCTGGATGCGTTGCAACATAGAACGATGAGTTTGTACTTTTGTTCTTAATAAAACCTCCTATTGATGCAAATCGATTCAAGACTCGATGGTGTGAACTCGAGCATTTCCAATTTTCTTGCAACTTCGGTAATCGTTTAGATAATGAAAAAACGTTAATTCGTGATTTTTATTTGTGCCTAGTTTTGACACAGAGTGGCCCGAAAGGTCTTAAGATTTTTAAAGCCAAGGAAAGTTTAAAGTTAAATTGTGCTCAAACGAGTTAGTCTATTCTAATAATTTTTTTCTTTGGAAGGGACTAAGTAAGGCTTTATAAAAATATTACAATGGGAAAAAATGTATCCAGAAATCCACACCTGGCATACTTTGTGTTAATAAATACTCAAATAAGCGTTTGCCGTCAATAAATTAAAACAGATGTCTGTAATTTTACTATGTTTAAGGTAATTAAACAAATCTTTAACGTAAAAAAAAGTACTTTTTGAGCTCACCATGTTTGAAAAATAACTATTAAAATATATTTATTTTATCGGTGTTAAAGTTTTATAAAGCCATACTTATTACTTAGTGCCTTTCAAACCAAAAATAAATTATAACTAATGGAATGGGAGTGCGACCATAGGGGCCACGCCAGGAACTTCCCTTAAGATTAAAAACAAATCAGTTACTGGATAAGGTATACGTAGTAAAAACCAAAAAATAACGGTTAAGGCAGGGGTGATCAACCTGTTCGACCAAAGAGCTACTTTTTGCCCCAAATGAAAGGCGATCGACCAAATGAGAATAATTGGCGTGCAAGTAAAATTTAGTAATTTAAAAAAAATAAAAAAATGGTTTTCATTGAAGAAAACATTTCTTTATTTAATGAGATGATTCAAATTGAATATCAGCAGCTATTTTTGAGTATTCGGGTTTATATCAAGATGATTTGCAGTGATACGTGGACGGTATTTGATTTTGCATAATTCATTTGAGAGAATGACGATTCACATGAAAATGTTGACTCAAAACATGAAAGCATTTTAAGACAGACATCTCTTAAAAGTGGATATTTTTCAATGAAAATATTGTTCTGTATTATCACGCGATTTCAAACCCTTGTCGCTTTGTAATTCAATTAATTGCGTTTCTGAACTACCTACATCCATACTAAATGTTTTTCCGCTTAGTAGAGCCATCTTTATTTTAAAATGGTGAAGTTAAAAATGAAGTAATTAGAGTCTACAAATCTTTGTTTAAATTGCAGGAAAATGCTTTCCAAAATATTACTAAATTGTTGGTAATCACCCATTGCCATATTTGATCATCATTTCGTCTGTTCAAGTCAAAAAATGAAATTTAATCTTCCTAGTATTTTTCAACTGTTCTTATTAGTCGAGAAAACTATTCAGAAAACCTTTACATTCAGCTAAACGATTGTTTTCAATAACTACAACTGAAACATCCAAATATTTGCCAACCCAAATATTCCTATTGATCAACAATACTTCAATAATTAGCGATATCTAGCATGCAATAACCTGAAATATTCCAACTGTATCTATTATTTGGAAGTAGCTGAATCTGGAATCACTCAGAAACATGCTCTTCAATTGAGGACCTTGCAGCGAAATGAGGGCACATCCAAATTTTAGACGCTGCTCTTTGTTTCTAGTCAAAAGTGTTTCTTTCCCATAACATGTTTTTTTTAAATTAGGTAGCAAAATGTATGAAAATCATTCTTTTAACTTATTTGAAGATATTTTTGATACACTTATAACTACATGATCAAGCTCTTTGTTTCACCTACTAATTAGCTACTAATTATTATAACTTAAAATATACATTTTAAGCCAAATAGTAAATATTATGCAAAACTTTTTTTTGACGCACTTAAAAATTTTTTTATATACGTTCTGTGCAGTAATCGAATCCATCGCCGTTTGGCTCTCCACAATAACGAAACATATAGTTAACTCGTTAGCTTTAATTTTTATTTACGGTTGATATATATATATATACAAACTGCATCGTTTTTGTAAAATGAGGGCTATCGTGTTTGTCAAAATCTAATCTTGCCCCATGGCCATTGATAAATTTGTATCCGTAATATAATATATATACAAATGCAGGAACAGATAAATAGTTATTTGGCACAGCTGGATTAAGGTAACGTAATAAAAAACGAAAAATTACAAAACAAATATTAAATAAAATTTGAAAAAAAAGTCAACAAAATGTGAATTAAGTGAATTAGGCTCAATTAGGGTTTTTAGAGCCTTAAATACACAAAATTAAGATTTATTTATTAAACGACAAATCAATTGTAATAATTTAAATAGAATTTGAATGTGTGTGTAATCATATTTAAATTTAATAACATACTAACACTTAGACTTCAAACTAAAATAAGTTGTCTAGACCGATTCAGAAGGTATTGAAAGGTGAAGATATCAATAAAATGTCAATATCAAAAATGATCTCCAACACAACAGTCAACAACCTAACCTATCGGTAAGATAAAAGGTCAACAATTGTTTGATGATGAACACCGACCACTATATACAAGACGCCTCAAAAGCAAAATTTGTTCTATATTTGTTCTATGTTGACTGAAACATTTTACCAAAGATTCGTCAATGAGTGTTGTTGTGATATATTTAAAAGAATCAGATCAAGCTATATAGCCGAAAGTGACAAACCGGAAGTTGTAAAATTACTATAAACATTACAAAAACCTTATGCTCTAAGTTTCAACAAAATTGAATGTCATGGACTGAGTGTGATGTTTAAAAAAAAAATCGGGATATGTGTGCAATTCACACGTGGTAGAAGTGAAACCTTCAAAAATTTTGGCTTCAATGTGAATTGTTTTTCCTGCATTTTAATCATCAATAATCAAAACAATTTCATTTTTGTAAAAATTTATTTTCATAATTGAACATAAAATCGACATTAATCCATTTCTTTATTAGACTACATACGGTTACACCGAAATTGCGTAAAATTTATAATATAAATAAAATTCTTACAAAAAAATATAAAATATTTTATCCACGGCTACTAAAGAATATATGCTTTCCATGCGTATGTCTTCCATTGTAATTGTATTCATTCCACAACTAGTGAATTTGATTAAAATTCTTTAACAGCTCTATAGTTTATTAAATATTCCCCTAACAAATTAAACAACAAACTTGTTTTGTTTTTCGCTATCTTTGATGTTTTTAGTTCAATATGGCGATACAAATTTTGAATGAAAACTGGAAATTAAACGAAACATTTTACAGTCGTGGATAAAATAGCATCTTGTATTCGCTTAGGATGATGGAAATTCTCCACTCGCTACGCTCGTCTCGGGAAACTTCATCCTCGTGAAGAATTGCCTTCATTCTAAGCTCATACAGGAATCTGCTATTCTTGTGTACAAAAATTAAACAGTTTTTCAATACTTACCTTATCAACTAATTACGTTTTTTTTATGATATTAAACATTATCTATTTTTCCTAATAAAATTACAAAAACAGTACAAAAATAAATTTTTTATTCGCCTACATATTAAAGTGTTACTTTATTACTGTGATTTGCGGCTTTAAAGTATCACTTTTCAACTATTTATTTTGTTGTCATAGCTACGTCCAAAAGAGTAAAAAGCATTTGTATTTGTTTAAATTCTATGAAAAATAAAATTTTTTATCAAAGCAACCCTCAAATTCAAAATTTCATTATCCAATTAAAATAGTGTTTATCATTTGTTGTTATAGCTACACAATAATTTGGAAAAAATAATAAATATTTTGTCAAAGGTTACTTGTTCCACATATTTTTATTTTAAAATTTATGAAAATTTCTAATTTTAATTTAGAATAAACAACTTTTCTTAAAATATTTTGCTTTCGGCGAATAAAAAATAGTATATGATGCACGGACGTAAGCTATTTTGGACTTAATGTGGGTGCAAATCTCGACTAGCGCCTCGATTTGCAAACTCCACATCCGTCCAAAATCTTTAGCTTTACGTCCTAGCATCATAATGTACTATATTGTCTTCTAAACATAAACATAACCAAATAAAATTTAAAATTTCATAATAAATTTTTTTTTTTCAATATAATAACATAATACATTATACAATACCACCAAAATAATAAGTAAAAAAGGAATATATTAAAAAATATTCACGGTCTCTTTTTACTGTTAAAATTTCGTTTCATCCAGTTTAAAATCACAACGATACTTCAAACACTTCAAAAGGTTTTCACTTCAAAAAGTTGTTCAACGATCCACAGACATCCTCCCCGACTCCTTTGTCAAATTTTGAAAAAAGCTCATATTTTCTATATTCAAATAAACCCGAATGCGTTTGCAGCTCAATCCAAAAGTTTCAACAAGATCTCATGCGTTTGCGTAACGAAAATAACACCTAATTTTTAAATTTTCTTAAAAACTGAAAAATGAAGATAACAATTGTTTATACAAATGTTTTTATAAACTGTTGACATGATGACAAACAAAATGGGAGATAAATGGGATGATAAATGGTCAAATGAATCGATTTCGTTAGAAAAGGACTGAGCTGTAAGTTACGCCCCAAGATACATCGATTGTGACCATTGCCGTTTACACATACTGGCCGTTAAAAATAGCCCAAACAGCTTCAGAAGGTCTTGAAACTTTCAAAAATGCTTATTTTGAAAATCGACCCAAAAACAATAACTTCCCATATCAAGAAGTTAATAAACAGTTGACCAAGCGATCCACTAACAAACCTCTGACCTTTTTGTCAAATATAGAAAATAACTCAGATCTTCGATATTCAAGTAAACCCGATATTCAAGTAAACGCCAAGATACCTCGATTGCGACCAATTTCGTTAAAATCGACTTATCCGTTGTTGACAAAGCGTTGGACAAAAATTTGTACATACAGCGATACATACATACATACACACACACACATACCAGCTAATATACTCTAACAGCTTCAGGAGGTCATGAAACGTAAAGATATCATAAAAATTCCGATTTCGAAAATCGACCCAAAAACAATATCGGGAAGTTAAAAATCTGTTAACCCTTTAGTGCACAATTTAACTTTAAATCTTTATCTCTAACATTATTAACAAATTTCGAATCACTCTGTGTTATAAGTCATAACTAGTAAAAAAAATGGAAACAATAAAGAAACACGTATTACCGATGTCTCAAGGAAATCAGATATGGTGTGATTCTAGTTTTTTATTTCATCAGGGTCGTGATTTCATCTTTTGCAAAAATCAAAACTGAAAAGTTTGGGTTTCTTTTGCCGTAAGTTCTATTAGTTAAAATTTTGAAACACTATTTCCAATTTTGATTTTGTGCAACTGCAATGCCAACTATAACTATACATACCAAATAAATCAGCTACATCAAAACTTCTAATACCACATTCCATCATGCCTTCCCCAAAAATTTAGTTTTCCCAAAAAATTATTAAATTTGAAAATGAAATCATGCAAATGATAATATATTATTGTTTGATCATTTTAAATACAAAACAGAAACAGAAATTAACGAATTATCCAATTTTTCAAACTACATGATGAGAGATTAATTTATAATTACTTATAAATGGTTCCAAAAAAAAAACAAAAATAAATTCTCCTGTCATTGACGAGACAAGCTAAAAAATATGACAAAAATTAAATTTTCAAGTAATTTGTTGTGATATAATAATTAATTTTTTGAAATTTTTTTGTTTTAATATTTTTTTTTCGCGAGAGAAGTTTAACGAAAAATAAGCCTCGTTTGATGAGTTGTCAGAGCTTTTGATAAAAAACAATGTGTCACAATAGTATGTCAAAATCTTGATTGATAATTTAGTTGACGTTAAAATTAAACGGTAAGATATGTAACAAAAATTGACAGAGTGGCAACGATATCATTAATTTTTAGGTCTTTAGTTGGTGTTCCAAAATTACATATAATTATTTGAAATTCTCATAACGAAAAATTTTTTATTATTGATTGCGTTGTCTTCATACTTTTATTTATAATCAAAAACTATTTTGTTTTAATAAATTAATTAATTCCTGTTTTAATTTTGCATCAAACTAAATAAATACTTTAAACTGTTCGATATTGAATAATATGAAAATATGTATATTCATTTATGATTTTTTTTATCGTAAATAAAAATTAAATATCGGATATCATATCCGTTTTTGTGTGCTCAGTTTGATTCATCAAATATTTTATTAAATTTTTGTTTTGGTTTCACAAAATATATGTTTAATCCATGTGTCATTATGTCTATAAATTATGAAAATTTATATGTATATACGAAAGTGTATTTATATGATTTTGATTTATTCTACTCAATAAGCTTTTTAACAAATGATAGCACATAGAATGTTGAAGATTAAAAACATAAACAAACTACTTTAATGCTAAACGTAATAGTAGATTATACATTTTTTGGTGCATCAGAGCTCCAGGTGATACAGTAAAATACGCTTTTATGATATATTATCTGAAACAATTCCAAATAATTTACAGAAGCCTAGAACACAAATATTTTTTGAAAACATGCCAGTTGTCAACAAAATACTGCAAACTATGCCCAGGATGGGTGTATGATTTATATTTTTCTTGAGTTTGGATGTTGTTGCAAGGGCATGTAACGTACAGTTGACCAGGGTCAATTTTACAGTTGACCAGGGTCAGTAATGTGACGTTGACAGAAATTTATCCTTCCGTTATTTGTACTGGACCGCTCATTTTTCGGCTGCTTCAGTGCTGGTGTGGGTATTTCCAGTACAACGGAAAGATCTTGATAGAGCGGAAAAATAAAAAAAAAATTTAAACAAAAAAAAATTTTTGGTTTCACATGGTCACTGTGCCGAACTACAACCTCTCTCCCTCTCTCAACAAAAAGATTTAACTATTCATATTTATACATTTAATTACTCATATTTAATTATTCGTATTTACATTCAATTAGTTTGAAATTTGATAGACAAAATTATAAAAAAAATAAAAAAAATCACTTACTTAGCTAGATCCCATCACCATACAATTTCCGTTTTCTATTCTAATATGAGACAAGCACAAACACATATAATTTTTTCTCTTATTTTTTTTTTCTTTAATGGGCTGAATATTGAATGTTGATTTAGTGGTGTTATTTGTAATTGATGATGATGATGGTATTGATATGATGAAATATGATGATATTGTTTTTGGTGATTAGTTGAATAAAAAAATTTTTTTTTTGTTACATATAATGAAATGATAACGATGATATGACAACAAAAAAAATAAGATCGCTTTATTTTTGGTGATCAGTTGAATAAATTTTTTTGTTGTATTTAATGAAATGATGAGGATGATATTACAACAAAAAAACTGATTTCGTTATCGGTATTAAGTTACAAACTATTTAAACATAATGGCATACAATACAACACAAGTAATTTTCTTTTCTTTCTTAGTACAAGTAATTTTCTTTTCTTTGCTTACTTTTTTTGTAATTTAATTAACTGTCACTATATACATATATAATTTTTTTTCTTTCTCCTTTTTTTTTATTATTTAACATTTACAATCAGACTATCAAAAAAAACTCCAATGAGAAAAAAATCAGTAAATGAAAACTCTATTTGAACCAGCAAAACTATAACAAACCACAAATTTAAAAATAATTACTAAACTTTATTGAACTTTTTCAAAATGAACTTTATTAAAACAAACGAATTTAAACAAAATTCAAAAACATTTTAATTAATTGGCACCCGAATTAATCCACTAGCATCAAAATTCTTATTTCCAATTTCTAATAAATTACCGAAACGACTGCACACAATATACCAATCAACCAACCTTATATACCTTGTTTTTGATTTCGATGTACATAATGTCGTACATAATCAAAAAAAATTGCCGTTAAATTATTTGCAAATTCTGCAGATTAATCAACTTTACATATGAAATATAAAACATATATTTAAAGAAAAATACTTGTTCTTTAGCTTTTGTACACTGGACCAAGAATTTTTTCTTGTTATTTACAATTTTTTTGTGCAAAGAAACATATCATTTTGTTTTAACAATTTTTAACAATTGTTACAGCGCGGGGCAGACCCAAACCCTAGATAAGAGTACTCACTCAGCCGAGGCATCAGATCAAAAACAAATACCGAAATTAAAAAAAAAAAACATCATATAAGTTACAGTTATACCACCCACTAAGAGCGAATGTCTTTTAAATAGTAAACTCCCATAGTTTTGCCATTTTCATCTCCTATTTCGTACGCAACATTGCCTATAGGTCTGATAGTTCGTCCTTTAACAAATTTAGGACCTAATTTAGCACAAAAGTCTTTAGTAGCATCACTTATTGTAAAATTCCTAACGAAAACTGCTTGTTGAGGTACTAATTTTCTAGGCCGACTACGAAGGTTATATTGATGGACATTTTTCTTGTATGCTTTCTGTAGGTGGTGTAGTACTGATTTCTGAGCACAAGATAACCTGTCCGCTTTAGTGGCAATAGACAGTTCTGTTTCGCTCACACCCTTGAGTTTTCTTAAAAGCTCATAGTTTGAACCGTGGGATATCATGTGTTGACCGAATACCAGGAAATGAGGTGAAAATCCTGTTGATTCGTGTACTACATTTCGAAGCGCATTTGCTACCTCATGTATGTGTAAGTCCCACTCCTTATGACTCTCGTAAACATATGACCTTATAGCAGCCAGAAGAGAACGGTTCACTCGTTCTGATGCATTTGATTGAGGTAAATATTTTGGTGTGAACATGTGTTCCACACCATACTTTTCCAACAGTTTTTCTAACAGTTTGGACTCAAACTGCTTCCCATTATCTGATAGTAGCACTTTGGGAACACTGAAAACATTAAATACCTCGTGTTCCAGATATTCAACAAGTTTTACGGAGGTGGCATTTCGGAGTGGTTTCAGCAAAACAAACCTAGAATATTGGTCCAGTACGATGAAAATGTGGGTATTGCCAGATTTAGAACGAGGGTATGGTCCCAGAAAGTCGACATAGATTCGTTCCCAAGGACGGTTAACTTCAAGATATTCACCCATGCAGGGACGAGTTTGAAAATTTACAGCCTTGCTTTTTTTGCATGTTTCGCATTGAGATATATAGTCTCTGACACTTTTTGACATATTAGGCCAAAAAAACCAACGTCGCAAACATTCCAATGTTTTAGCTACACCTAAATGAGAAGACGTGGGAGGGTTATGGGCCTGGATTATCAAAGAAAGAACTAACGCTTCAGGTACGAATAATTTCCAGTCAGAAAGATCAGTATCTGTATAAAAAATACCAAATGAAGGATTTATAAATAGCTTCCCACCTTCTTCCCGAAGATTGGTGTTGTGATTCGGGTTTTCCTTCATTGCCTTTATCCTATCGGTATAAGTTGTTTCCATGAAAGCTTCAGAGTTAAGGTCAATGTGCAGTGGACTTAAATCTACATCTCGTAATTTTTTTAGGCAGATCTCTGATATATCATCTGCGTTTACGCGAGAAAGTGCGTCAGGCACAACATTTGCTGAACCCTTTACATGAACAATTTCAAAATCATAAGCCTGGAGTTTTAGACTCCACCTTGCTAACCTTCCAGACAGATCTTTTTGATCCATTAACCATTTCAAACTGGCGTGATCAGTTATTATTGTGAAATGAAACCCTTCAATGTATGGACGAAACTTCTTCACGCTTACTACTGCTGCCAGACATTCCTGCTCTGTCACTGTATAATTACGCTGGGCTGCGTTTAACTTTTTTGAGATGTACGCTATTGGGTGATCTGTCTTTCCATCCTCAGATTTTTGAAAAAGAACTCCCCCGACACCCGTAGAGCTGGAATCGCATTGTATGAAAAACGGTTTGTTGAAGTTTGGGTGGGTTAACAATGGGGCACTTGTAAGAGCTAATTTCAATGCATCAAATGAAACCTGCGCTTCTTCTGACCAGACAAGTTTGTTGCATTTTTTTAATAAGTTTGTCAAAGGTGTAGTCAAACTAGCATATTTGTCGATAAACCGACTATACCAACCGCACATTCCCAGGAATCTTCTTACTTGTTTCATTGTTTTCGGGACCGGATAAGACGATATCGCTTCCACTTTCTCCGGATCTACTTTCAAACATCCATCGCCAATTATATATCCCAGATATTTGGTTTCTGTAAGAAGGAATTTGCTCTTCTCAATGTTGATTGTTAAATTGGCCTGTTTCAGCAACTGCGCGACTTCTTCTAACAAGGTGTAATGCTCCTTTAGGGTAGCTGTGACAATCAATAAATCATCGAGATACACGAAAATACGATCATGTAGTTCGTGGGGAATCACCTTATGCATGACCCTACACATTGTTTGTGCCGCATTGCATAACCCGAAGGGCATTCTATTAAAGTGGTATAAAGGTCGTCCGGGTACTGTGAAAGCTGTTTTCTCTCTTGATCCTTTATCAAGAGGTATCTGCCAATAAGCGTCTTTTAGGTCTAAGCTTGGGATAAACCTTGTACTTTCCAATCTACTCAACAGACCTTCTATTATAGGAAGGGGGTATGCGTCTTTCACTGTCACTTCATTTAATTTTCTGGCGTCTAAGCACAGACGAATGTTACCATTTGATTTTTTTGAAATGGATATAGGGGAGCTCCATGAGCTTTCACTTTCTTCGATAACACCCAGACTAATCATCCTATCAAGTTCTTGGTACATGTCTTTCTGTATCGCTGGGGACACAGGGTAATATCGCTGTTTAATAGGAGTGGATGAGCCGGTATCAATTCTATGTGACCATATATGTGTTTGTCCTAAGCCATGTTTTGAAAAAGAAGGAAACTGATTTATTATATGATTTAGATACTGTTGTTGATCTAAAGTTAGCTGGTGTTGTTTAAATTCAGGTTCAACACTAGGAGTTTGGTTTTGTTTGAAGTTGTGCATTTCGGAAATGCAAGCTGGTGACAAACCAAAAGACTTCCAAAAGTTCATGCCAAGATATAACGGTTGCACTAGGGATGGCGCTATGTATATTTGCAAAATTTCCGTTTTATTGTGAAAAGTTACTGGTACTTTTATATAACCCACAATTTGTTGGCACTGTCCACTAGCTGTAGCCAAGTGTGTTAAAAACAGATATAATTTCACATTTAGTTTTCCAATAAATTGTTCAGACTGTGCACCCAATACGCTTATAGTTGCCCCACTATAATGGGGCCCCACTAATTGTTAGATAACAGTCCTTTTATTGGGAGATGCGCTATACAGATATCGGCATATGGTCTTGGATCACAAGCAGAGATACTTTCGGAAATTACGGTTTCGGAAATTAATTTTCGCACTTTTTTACGGTATTCCCAATATTTAAGTGTCCTATTTCTAGTACGAGGCTTAGGTCTGATATAAAGTTCAGGTTGTTGATTGAGGTTATTGATACAGTAAGGCTTTGTAATAATATAATGAGGAGGGTCTACTTGAACGGTCGTTTTCTCCACCAATCGGGGTCTGTATTGCTGGCCGCTTCCTCTGTCGACAATTTTGGAGCGGTTGCATCTGGGTAACGGAAATGATTCCTCCCATATTGCCTCATTTCCGTTCTCCAGTTTCCCATATTCGCATTGCATTTAGGACAATGTGGCTTTAAAACTGAGTCCATTCCACATCCGAAACAAAACTTGTGCTGCAAGGGCAAGACACAGTCTTTGAAATTATGACCAATTTTTAAACAGTTCCAACACTTAACGTTTTGGTTACTATTATTGCATCTCATTGCATCTACCTGTGGCTCATTACTTGATACCAATGTTGTAGGTGGATGATAAAAACCCATATTTTTAGCGTTTAACGGAGGTGGTAAAATATTTGTAGAACAACCTGGTAAATTAGTTAGATCTGTTGATATTGAGTTGATTGATCTGCGATGGTTTAAATTGCTCATAGGAACGTAACCTAATAATTTCCAAGTATCTTCAATGGATACAACTCTTTTGACAAACAAGTCTAGTGAGAAAATGTCATGTCCGGCTAATGCAAGTTGTAGCTCAGGATTCATGTTTCTCCTAAGTATATGTAAAAGGGTAATTTCAGCCAGTGGGGTATTTAAGTCTAGCGAATTAGCTAATATGTCGCTATAGAATTCGAGGAAACTTTCTTTTGATTTCTGTTTGCGTTGCTCTAGTGAGTTTAAAATGTCGTAGTCAGACTTTCTGCTACGAAAACGATTTAAAAATGCTTCCTTAAGGGTTAACCAAGTTAAAATCACGGAACTTTCAACGTATACCCAGTACCATTCCGCAGCTACACCCTGTAGTAGAATGTTGAAGTCATTTACTAACTCTTCTCCACTAATACCGTGAGTCTTACAAGATGTTCCACTCTAAATAAGAATCTTTCCACAGGAATACCTGAAATGGAACCATTGAAAGTAACATTCCATTTGCTCATCACTGCCGTAACCTCCCTGGATGACTCTGAATAGTTGGAATTGTGAGCAGTTGGTAAAGCAGATGGTAACCAGTTACTATTAACTCTGACTCCCTGATTAGAATCTCCATGGTATGGTAATGTCTGTACGGGTGCGATTGGGTTACTATGAATATTACTATCAGGGACATGAGCATTGGTACTCATCCGATTTAATTGTCTGTTAACATCTTCAATCATTGCAGATAACTGTTCCATATTGGCCGTGATATTGACTTCAGATACGTTACGCGCATCAGGTGTAGAGGGATTTGGTGCTCTATTTATGGAAGGACCTGGTGCATTTGCAGATGGGTTTGTTTCACCTTGACTTCCTGGAGTCCTGTTTCCCGCCAAGGTCTGGATTATCGAACTACTAGCAATATTGGTAGGGGTAGAAGAAAGATTGTTTTCGAGGGCTATATTTTCTAGCATTTCCGCTATGTTTTTAAATTCTTCTACCTGAATACGACCAAGAGATTGAATGGTTTCATTTTTGTCTAATTCAGTGGCGCGATGTTTACTTAGAACTTTAATTAGCTCATCACATGCAGACATCAAACTATTACAGATCCTTTGCACAGATTTTGAGGTACTAATCCTGTGTAGTCGTCCCTGTATGTGTAGTAAACGAGAAAAAATAACATTGAACTGCTCGGTTTCATCAGCATGTTCAAGTTCCACGGTGTCGTATAACAATTGTTGCAATTCTTTGAGTTTTGCCGAGCAGAGTTCCATCTCTCTTTTTGGCTGTTTGAGTGCTGACGTATGAGCTCTTACCGGTGGCTCTTTCGAATTTTCCGACTCTTCTTTTAATAAGATTAGTAGGCTTCCAAATTGGCTCTTGGCAGAACCTTTCAAACCTCTAACCTGGCACTCAACCATCAATTCGTCTGGTTTCAGTGTCAAATAATCCATGATTAAGCGCAAAAAATTCAAATAATTCAATTTACCGACCTTTCGGACCTAATTTATTACAAACACAAAGTATATAGGGCAGTTTGACGCTAATTAATGTTAAAAGTATATATAATTATGTATATAGATAATATGTATATAGATTTATGTATATAGATATTAAAAAAATCAAATATTTTGCAGAATTATTTCTCTTTTGTTTCTACAGTTTTGCTGATGTATTTAGAAAATAATGAGAAAAACAGCATAATTATATATGAATACATATTTAATTATACAAGAATGTATGTATAATAAAAACTTATTATTTTTTCTGTTTTTTTTTTTTATTCAAAGTTAGGCATGTTTAGTGTTAATTATAATAAATTATAAATTAACGTCTCTGAATATCCGAAGATACCATGCCAACTAGGGATAAGAATGGAATGCAAATTAAGATTCTCTGAGAAATTTATGAACGTTAACTTTAAAGCCTTGAGGATTAAATTCATCAGGGAAAACCCAGGAAGGTAAGGCATTCCAAAGATGAGAGTAAAATAAGTTGTTCCTTATTAATTTCTTTAATAGTTTCTACTAAGTATGAGAGAGCGAGAGAGATTGGGTTTCGACAGTAAAATGCACAAGTGAGATCTACCTACAACCAATTTTGGATCATGATTCTAAAATGAAAATATAAAAAAAAATGCAAGGAAACTTAAATCAGGAATTTCAATTGCAAAACCAATTTTTGAACATCATAAAATCAAAACGTTTAATTTATGAAACCGGAATATGTATGTATTATTGATTTTGATATTGAAAATCATAAAAATTGATACGGAAACATTGTATTGATCCACAAAGAAAAAGTAAAATTTAAAAATATTTGTTCCAACGAAAAAAGTAAAAAGTGATTTAACTACTATTAAATTCAAACGCCTTGTGACGGATAAAAAATAAACACTCATCACTTTCTTCCGTTGATAACACCGCTATGTTTGTTGTTTAAACTTTATTTCATTTAATTTTTGTTTTTCGACAAATCGTTTATATATAAAATCTAAAAATTTATTTGTTTCTCTTTTTTTCTTTACATAATAATTGTTGCCAACCGGATTATCTAAACTCAATACAACATAAGTGGAAAAAGACTCCTGCAACATTCATTAAAAATTAAAAAAAACAAGAAGAAAAATACTTTTGTCAAAAAAAATTGAGCCATATTTGGTTTGGGCGCCACTGTAACGTACAGTTGACCAGGGTCAATTTTACAGTTGACCAGGGTCAGTAATGTGACGTTGACAGAAATTTATCCTTCCGTTATTTGTACTGGACCGCTCATTTTTCGGCTGCTTCAGTGCTGGTGTGGGTATTTCCAGTACAACGGAAAGATCTTGATAGAGCGGAAAAATAAAAAAAAAGTTTAAACAAAAAAAAATTTTTGGTTTCACATGGTCACTGTGCCGAACTACAACCTCTCTCCCTCTCTCAACAAAAAGATTTAACTATTCATATTTATACATTTAATTACTCATATTTAATTATTCGTATTTACATTCAATTAGTTTGAAATTTGATAGACAAAATTATAAAAAAAATAAAAAAAAATCACTTACTTAGCTAGATCCCATCACCATACAATTTCCGTTTTTCTATTCTAATATGAGACAAGCACAAACACATATAATTTTTTCTCTTATTTTTTTTTTTCTTTAATGGGCTGAATATTGAATGTTGATTTAGTGGTGTTATTTGTAATTGATGATGATGATGGTATTGATATGATGAAATATGATGATATTGTTTTTGGTGATTAGTTGAATAAAAAAATTTTTTTTTTGTTACATATAATGAAATGATAACGATGATATGACAACAAAAAAAATAAGATCGCTTTATTTTTGGTGATCAGTTGAATAAATTTTTTTGTTGTATTTAATGAAATGATGAGGATGATATTACAACAAAAAAACTGATTTCGTTATCGGTATTAAGTTAAAAACTATTTAAACATAATGGCATACAATACAACACAAGTAATTTTCTTTTCTTTCTTAGTACAAGTAATTTTCTTTTCTTTGTTTACTTTTTTTGTAATTTAATTAACTGTCACTATATACATATATAATTTTTTTTCTTTCTCCTTTTTTTTTTATTATTTAACATTTACAATCAGACTATCAAAAAAAAACTCCAATGAGAAAAAAATCAGTAAATGAAAACTCTATTTGAACCAGCAAAACTATAACAAACCACAAATTTAAAAATAATTACTAAACTTTATTGAACTTTTTCAAAATGAACTTTATTAAAACAAACGAATTTAAACAAAATTCAAAAACATTTTAATTAATTGGCACCCGAATTAATCCACTAGCATCAAAATTCTTATTTCCAATTTCTAATAAATTACCGAAACGACTGCACACAATATACCAATCAACCAACCTTATATACCTTGTTTTTGATTTCGATGTACATAATGTCGTACATAATCAAAAAAAAATTGCCGTTAAATTATTTGCAAATTCTGCAGATTAATCAACTTTACATATGAAATATAAAACATATATTTAAAGAAAAATACTTGTTCTTTAGCTTTTGTACACTGGACCAAGAATTTTTTATTGTTATTTACAATTTTTTTGTGCAAAGAAACATATCATTTTGTTTTAACAATTTTTAACAATTGTTACAGGCAATAACAAACACAGTTTATAGTGCCCAGCACCTTAACCCATATCTAAAAACGAAAACGGAGCTCACATCAATCAGGGAAATTGAAAATTATATAAAACCCAATCAATTTAAATAAAAAAGACATTAATAATAAAAACCTCAACTCAATTTAATATTTATCTCAATTGAATACTTTGAAATTTAAAAAAAAATTGTTCTTTGAACTCACCATTTTCTCGACAAAGCCCAAAAGTTTCTTCCCCATAAATTAAATGTTCTTTTCATTATTTTCAAGATTTTTAAAATGAAAACTTTTATTTTGATTCAATCCATGGACAATTTCCATGGCTTTTTTTTTTATTAAATGAATAACAAAACGAGTTCATAAAATTACTTGATACAAAAGAGCAAACAGTTAAATATGTTTCCTTTACATTTTTCTTTTATTAATCACCAAGACGGAATGGTTTGTTTCTATAAGTATCGTAAATATAATTCATTGTTGACATTTGCTTTTGTTTTTTTTTGTGTTTCTGAAAGTACAAAAGAAAATTGAAAATTAAATCAAAATTTAATATTACTTGAAAAAAAAACTTTGTACTCAGGATATGAATTTAATGGAAATGAAATTGTAATAAAAATGTAAATTGAAAGTTTTTTTTACATTTTATTTTTCCATCAATTTTCATTTTCAAAACCAGCTTATAAATATATAATACAATTTTCTTTTGTTTACACTAAATCAACGTGAAAATTGGAAAAAGTTTTTTAATCGTGAAATACTTTGCAATTTTATTCCAATGCGTGGTTTATAAGGAAATGAAATCTTACAAGTATTGGTATTTCGAGCTACAATTCAAAGCATTTGATGCATTTACCAATGATTTAAGGTATTTTTGACTTAAAACATTAAATTAACCAATTTAGTTAAATTTATTTTGTGTGAAAAATTTGTGAATTATTATTGAAATTCGTTTATGCTAGATAAGAGGAATAAAAAGGTTTTCCTAAATTAAAATATAAATTAGTATATAATTCTGATAATGTTTCATTACTGCTAAAATGAAATAAAACTGCTTTAATGTGATGGGTCTAATTTATTGTTTTATTTAAAAAAAAAATACTGTTGCGAATATTAAATAATATTTGCAGTATTAAAAACATCTTTTTTTTTAATTATCTGTTACAACAGATGATACTAAATATAATTTCGTCCCATAAACAAACACTTGCCCGAATATTTGGAAGAAAAGTGTTTTCAATGAAGCTCTAAAGAAAAACATTCAAACTTCATCCATATTGGTTTTAATTGATAAAAATACAAGAAAAAATTTGATGAATATACACAAAAAAAAGAAACTATTGATATTAGGAGGATGAAAATGGATCGATAATTGAGGTAAGGAATTTTGAATCCAATATTGATAAAAATTGAATGAAAGTTATATGTAATGGAATTAACGATATAATAAGAAAGTAATAAAAAGAATATATAAATTGGATAAAGGTTTTAAAAAAAACTTTGTAGTATATAAAAGAAAATAGAGCATGTATATACTGTTTTCCTTTTCTTTATAAAAAGAAATAAAAGAGAGGGATAGAAGATAAAGTGATAAAATACACTTGCTAATTTGGAAACATGCAAAATAAAACACAACAAAAATGCAAAAGTTTTAAAACTTTAAGTTAGGGATAAAAAAATTGTGAATTGAATAATAATAAACATTTTGAAAAAGACCAACGACAAAAAGAAACATAATTCACAACAAAGACAGAGAACAGAGAAATCATGTAGATAAGATATAAAAATAATAACAGAGAAAGTAAGTAAGCTTACAAGGTATACACCAGGCAATAGAGCACTATATGGCCAGTAATAAGGAAAAGAAGAATAGAAAAATGAAAAGTGTCATATTTGTTAAAAAATTAATGCAGGTACAATTTCAGAAATTAACTAATTGAAAAATTGAGCAGAAATAGAACTAAAGTTATAACGAGAAACTAGAAATAAAATCTTAAGAAATTTAGAATTAAAAAATAAACGCAATATGCAAATTTATCTCCCCAGTAATCTGATTGAAACGATTGGTTTTATTATTAATATTTGTATGAATTTACAAAAAGATGATATCAGAGAAGGAGGGAGATTGAGAGAATATTAATATGAAACAATATGGAAAAAATAGAACCGGAAAGGAGGATAAAAATTACTTTCAGACATGCGTTTATTCTGGCGCAAATTACTATGTTTTTTTTCACACTCAGTACAACATATAGATGTTAAAATAAATATGTTAAAGCAAAAAAAATGTGAAAAGGTGTACTAAAGAAGTTCATAGAACAAGCGAATGCAAAAATGATATTAAATGTCTAAACTTCTTTACATTGTACTGCGTTTATCTAGTAACTTTAATTGCAATGAAACTGGCAAAAGGAGATTAAAAATTGAATAAATAAATGATGTACTAAACAATTAATATTTACCGTGGAAGAAGAAGAATGGTTAGCACTAAAAAGAAAACTCAATTAAATTATTAAAATAAAATGATAAATATTAAGAATAATTTGAAATGAATAAATGATTAAAGTAAAAAAATAAATTTGCTAGGCAATAATATGATCAACCATGAAATAGGAGACACAAATGCAGATATTACAATTATTGAAATAGTATAACAAATCCACAAAATTGGAGAATTTGTTAACAGAAATAAAATAAAAGGTGAAGAAGGGAAAGTAATGAAAGAAGAAAATTGAAAAGATTTAGATAGGAGAGAAATTAATCCTAGTTTGGAAATTAAAGATGTGTGAAAAATAATTAAATTTTCTAATAATATTAAAGCAAAAGAAAGAAATTGTTAGGAATAAGGGAAATTCAGCTAAATTCACAGAGAAAAATATAAAGAAAAGCATAGTGGTAGAAAAAAAAATGTTTAGTAGTGCACACTTATGGAAACGAATTTGTTATAGTAGAAATAACGGAAATAATAAAAAACAGTCAAATATACTTCCAGGTATAAACAGAAACAACTCCCAAAATTAAAATTATAAGTAAATATCAAGACAAAACATTGCAGCAACACAGGACACCAGGAAAAGAAGTAGATGATTTTAATTATAAAACAAGAGAAAGATATCCTATCTACAAATATACATACATTTTGTTTGACATACATTTTTGATTTGATTTGAATTTTACGGATTGTGCGTTAAAAACTAATTAGTCATGGTATCAGAATGGGCTTGACAAATAGCACGTTGAAAAAAAAGAAAGTAGAAGAAATTAAAGCTAAGAATAATACAATTTTTATCAGTAGTCTATATAATACATGCAGTGATGAAATAGAAAAAATAACGCAGATTTAAAGATAGATATGATACTGAAAAGTAAGATACGCAAAAAGAAAGGAAAGTAATTAAGAAATAATAAAAAGATTACGTTAGAACACAGATTGGTCGGTAATGAATTTAAAAAAGAGGAATAGAAATATATTATGAAAAGATTACAAGTAAAGAAAACATGGCATATCAAAAACAAAAAATAATGATTAAATGCGTAGAAATGAAAGCAATTAGCGGAGCGATTAATAAAGCTATAAAAAATAGCAAAATATGAAATGATCATTTTCACAGACCTGTCTCTCATTGAACAAATTAATAAATATGGTCTAAAGGTAAAAATAATTTGGATTCAGAGTTATACAGAAATAATAGGAAATAATAGATATATTATATAAAAACTGAAACTAGTACACTCTAAGAAGTTTCTAGGTAACCTCCCTGTTTCACCCTTAAAAACAATCAACTTAAACAGAGAGTATCTAAGAATTTTAACGTGGTGTGTTACTGGACATGGTTTTTCAAACCACCATATTAACAAAATGGGCCTTGTTGTTTCCGACAGGTGTAGATTCTGCTACTCGGACGCGGAAACGATGGAACACGTCATTTGTAGCTGTCCTGAACTCTCTTGGCACAGATACAACCAACTTGGTCATAGAAGACTAATACTTCCATTACCACAAAACGTCATTCCAATTGAGCTAATTAATTTTATTAAAAGTCTCAACTTGGATGACAGAATACAACCAGTAACGGCTCAGACGACGACTGACTGATAAAACAATCAGGGTAGGCTCAATAGACCTTCAGGTTGCAGTGCTACTTGAACTGCAAGTCTCAAGGCCTTCCAATAAAAAAAAAATATAAAAACTGAAAATAAAAATAAAAAGTAATGACGATCAATAAAAGAAAGCAATATAATAAAAATATCAACGGTAGAATAAGTCAGACTCTATGGTTTAAATATAAACATCACTTTGAAGCAAGAATAATAAATCACATAGCTAGACTAACAACTAATCACACATATGATAAAAAGTATTTAACTTAATTAAAAAAACGAATTCAAATTTATCTGAAATATGGAATTCAGAGATAAAATATGAAATATTAAAGAAAAGAAAATTGCAAGAAATTGATGAAGTAGAGCAGATGGAGTAGAAAACTAATAATTACAAACTATAGAGTTTCTCGATGAAATAAATCTGAATATTTAAACAAAACATAAATAATAAGTGCAAAAAAAATAATCAAAAATATTAATAGTAATAATAAATATTAGTTCAAGGGCAAAAAAGAAAAACAATAATCAAATAAAACAAAAAGAATTATTTCATAAAAAATAAAGCAAATTAAAATAAAATTAGAAAAAAAAAATAAAGTGGAGAAAAAACAATAAGAGACAAAAAGGTTGATAGTATAATACTTTACTTATACTTTTTGTTAAAATAAAAACTAAACTGCGACTGCTTACACACAAACGCTAATTAAGATAAATTTAAAATTTCAAAAGTAATATTAACTGGTGATTTGTGAATAAAATTGTTTTGTGTCTAGGTCAGATCAATAAACATTTTCATTTTGTGCGATGTGTGTGTTGTATTTAATGTGCATGAGTGACAGTGTAACTATTCTGCCACACAAATATTTTCGCCATACATAAAACATGTCAATAATAAATAAAATTGTCGACGCACAGGATTTTTATGCGGGAGTGAAATTTTTTGTGTTAAAATCGTTATTTATTTAATTTAGTAAAAATACAAATTATAGTTTATACCAACACTTTATTACTTTCGTGTTGAATATCGCTTTCAACTCATTTTTACACACTTAAAAAACAAAACATGCATCGCATACAACACAAGTATTTATTACCTATATGTGCTGTAAAATTGCGTCTCAATAATTTCCACCAAGTAAATTCAACACACACACACACATTTTTTTCATCAATCTGTACCGGGCTTACAATACAAATAGTTTGATCAGTAAAATATACAGATCAGTAGTTTCTATATACTGTAACAGTATTATTAATTTTCTTAACCTATTGAATTATGGAAATCTTCCTATATAAAGGAGCCCATAAACGATCAATCATGGATATCAATCTTGACTTATGATAAAAATTCAAACATGCTTAAAATTTCATCAGTCATAATATTTGACTGTTAGTCATTCTCAGTCATACACATACACAGTCAGTCATGAATGGCAATCACGTTAATTGTCATTCAAAACTGATCGTGTATGGGTCCTTTAAGGGATGATCAATATACGATACTTTATGTTTGTATTAATCAAATTTATTCTATTGTAAAAAATATTATTATCTCAGTCATACACCTACACAGTCAGTCATGAATGGCAATCACGTTAATTGTTATTCAAAACTGATCGTGTATGGGTCCTTTAAGGGATGATCAATATACGATACTTTATGTTTGTATTAATCAAATTTATTCTATTGTATAAAATATTATTATACAAATTTCAATCACAATCGCTTTTCTACTATTCTCAAAAATTCAGTTAAGTTGAATTATCTTACTTTTTTAGCTGAATTTGGTTGATTGTATGGAATGGTTTTTTTTATTACAAACGTTTTTTATCAGAAATGTTTTCTCTTTCAAATACTGATAATCCCTGGGCCGGCGCCGATTTCATATGATGATTATCATATATTTTATACTTCGTGAGGTGTCTGTCCTTGACGAGCCCGAACACATGTGTTTGGTGATTTTTCTCAAATTGGCATTTTTCGGAGCTCTCCGATCGCAAAAGCGGTCGATCTGAGAAAAATCGCAGAGCAAATGTTTTCGGGCACGTCAAGGATAGGCGACTCACGAAGTATAAAATATGTGGTAATCATTAGATGAAATCGGCGCCAGCCCAAGGACTATGATGAGTTTTGTTTGTTCCACACTTTTTCGTGTAAGCCTTTGCAACAATAAAAGTTATATTTACGATAGTTTGCCATTCTGTTGATCTAAATTTCAATAGCAGTTTCTATTGTTGTTTTCTTTCTAAAGACACTAAACAATTAATGTCACAAATCACCAATAGCTCTAAAACAGATTTCAATTCAGTACAATTCAGGTACAATTTGCAAACTCTTGATCAATCAAAAACCAATTTTAAATAAAACCGGCTTTCGGTTAAAACTGGATTCCAATAAAAACCGATTTTTGATAGAAACCGATTTCCGAAAAAAAAAACGGTTTCTTTTTTTCTTTTTGAAACTGAAAAATAGTTTGAGATGATTTCAAGTTATTATGACGTATCTCAAATATTCAATATTCTTATATAATAAATTCATAAAAGACAATCATTTCAGCATATCTTTGATTTAACACAATTTAAAAAAAAATCAACATATATTTACATTGATAAAAAAAACGGATTGCATTTGAAAAATTGAAATTGATTTGTTTTATTGTATGAAAACTGATTTTCCAATATTTTACAATTTGTTTCTGTTCTATATTATATGACTTATTTATAAAAAAATATATTTTCCTTAGGTGCGCATACAAATAAAATGCTTCGGTTTTCTCGTATGAATCTATTGAAAGTGAATTTTTTTACTGAATTTTTTTTTAATGTTCAGAATTTTTTTATTGATATTGTAAAGTTACATAAATTTATTTATAAAATGATAAAATAAAACGTAAATATTTAAGTTGAAATTTTGTGGAAGATAAAAATCGATTGTAATACGAATTGGAATTGTATAAATATTTTTGTTTTCAATATGATAACAACTAATAAAATATATCAATGATATTTTGTATCACGTACTGATGGCGCCTCTGACTTGGCAGTGGACTGTATGTTTTCTTTTTGACGAACGACGTTAAATAAAAAGCCAGAGAGCTATCAAGAATTTTGGTTTTATTATATGCGTGTCCTCAGTTATCGCGCCTAAGAATGGCAAATGTTGATGATGACGGCTGATAATAATAATGTATGACGACTGATGATGTAATATAAATTGATTGATGTTATGCGTGTCCACTGTTATCACGCCTAGCAATGATAGGAGATGATGATGGCGACTGATAATATAGTATGAATGCGACTGATAATATAATATATGACGACTGGTGATATGATATAACTTGATTGATAGTATGCGTGTCCACTGTTATCACGCCTAGCAACGGTAGAAGATGATGATGACGACCGATAATATAATATAAATGTGACTGATAATATACTATTTGACGACTGATGATATACTAGAACTTGATTGATAGTATGCGTGTCCACTGTTATCACGCCTAGCAACGGTAGAAGATGATGATGACGACTGATAATATACTATAAATATGACTGATAATATACTATTTGACGACTGATGATATACTATAAATTGATTGATAGTATGCGTGTCCACTGTTATCACGCCTAGCAATGGCAGAAGATGATGATGACGACTGATGATATGATATGAATGCGACTGATAATATAATATGTGACGACTGATGATATAATATAAATTGATTGGTAGTGTGCGTGTCCACAGTTAGCACGCCTAACAATGATGACGACTGATAAAATAATATGTGGCGACTGATGATATAATATAAATTGATTGGTAGTGTGTGTGTCCACAGTTAGCACGCCTAACAATGATGACGACTGATAAAATAATATATGACGAGTGATGACATAATATAAATTGATGAATAATGTGCGTGTCCACAGTTAGCACGCCTAACAATGATGACGACTGATAAAGTAATATATGATGAGCGATGACATAATATAAGTTGATGGATAATGTGCGTGTCCACAGTTAGCACGCCTAACAATGATGACGACTGATAAAACAATATATGACGAGCGATGACATAATATAAGTTGATGGATAATGTGCGTGTCCACAGTTAGCACGCCTAACAATGATGACGACGGATAAAATAATATGTTATGAATTGTAAAGCGTGTCCACTGTTATCACGCCTAGCAGCAGCATATATGAATGATGATGATGATGATGATCATTGTGTGCCAACTCATCAATGCCTCAGTTGGCATGTGCTAGTAATTATTGTATTGCCTAAAAAA
Organism: Diogma glabrata; assembly: GCA_963693315.1. Taxonomy (NCBI): domain Eukaryota; kingdom Metazoa; phylum Arthropoda; class Insecta; order Diptera; family Cylindrotomidae; genus Diogma; species Diogma glabrata. Next base: position 87,319,705 of record OY856188.1, on the reverse strand, counting down.
GGGCAATGAATTAAAAAATGAGTTTCATAAGAAGTAAAAAATGTTTAAAGACACTGTGCCAAATAGGGCTTGTAACATGAATTTCACTCCTTGTGAAAATTAATCAGCATTACAATCAGATATTTGGATGCTTAAATATGGCGGCCATGCAACAATACTTTCGGTATCACACTGGCAGGCAGATGAACATAGAAAACCACCACTGCACAATTTCACCAATTAAATGTAGAACTATTTATTTTATTTTAAAAACATTTTTGTTTTACAATGTTTTATAATTCACATTAATTTTACATTTATTCTGAACATTATTTGTATTAAATTAACTACTCAAAAATTAACCATCACTTGTCAGAAATTAAACGAAGAAGAAGACTTATTAATCATAAAATCTAAAATATATAGCCAAAAAACTAATCATTTTATTGACTGCAGAGCTCACGTGTTCAACATTAGCATAAATAAGTACTAAATACTGTCGTATCGACACAAGATATGATAAATCTTGCCAAGTGGTGAGAACGTGAACTCATCAGATGAAACCTAAATGTCAAAAATTGACATTTCAAAAAACAATAATATTATTAAAGGTAAAATTAGTTGATTAAATTACAAACAATAAATTAATAAAACCTTTCTCTTTCAGTATTATTCTATGGATCGGAAACATCAACAGCTGGAGATGTCATGGATTGCAAGACTCGTAAGTTCTGAACTACTTAATATAAATAATTTTAATGTTTGCAGACAGACAATATCCAGTGTTAATAAAAATCCCGACGGCTAAGCAAAGTTAATTACGAAACTTAAATTAACAGCTTAAATTAAAGTAATTAACCAATTAATACAAGTCAATTTTTTTCTTTCTTTTTTCAGAGACAACAAAACAAAACAGCCACGAAATGTTGACTGAGGTTATTCAACAAATATTTTGACGAAGGACAGAGATATTATTGGTAAGTATGACTATTTACATAACATTATTGTTTTTTTATTTCGAACAGCTCTGTCCGTTGTCAACATATTCCCGCCTTTGACGATAATTACTTATATAAATTATTATAAATCATGAATTGATGAAAACTATTAATCTAATTGGTTATTTAAAAATTCAGAGAGTTAACAACTTATAGCTAATATCATAAGTGTGTCATATGACCACTTTAATTTTAATTCAGAACATTTTATGTAAGTTACTTTAATTCAGAAAATTATGTTACTACTAGTTTTAAGATACTTATTTCTGGTTCATAACCAATTATCATTTTTTTGCTTTAGAAATGTTTATTTTTACAAAAACAAAAATATTTTTTTATTTTGAATAAATTTATCAACAACAACTGTTGTGATTATGTACTTTTTTTATTTACAATTGAACATGAGATATCATGAGAGATGCCAAATGACAAGAAGTGAAGTTTAAAAGCTCGCATTACTGTAAGTATCAGTGTACTTTCTGCCGTTGAGGTTGGTTGAAATAATATGCTAGAGTTCACGATGGGCAGTAACGTGTAGTTCTTAGTGACGCAGGCAACAACTTGAGACCTTCATCAAGCTTGCTAAATACTGATTTTGTGGACTCGACCAACGGTGGTGTTATGATTGTAACAAAGCGACAATGGTAAACGACTCAAAACGGAACTGACGTTGTGAAGTGGTGATACATGAGTAACGCGATTAGATTTTGAATTGGACCTAACTGATAATAGTTTCTGCTTCCTAAATGGAATTACAGATGACGCAAATTGAGACGATGAATATTCTGATCGATAGAGACAATGACTCGTATATTAAAATACTTTCGAAGACGAGTCAATCGACGAAATTGATGACAGTGAATTTAAAATTTGAATTAGTCCAAAAATCATGACAGATAAAATCATTTAATGTGCGTGTGTAGCTGACGTTATAGCGGATTAACCATTAAATGTGCTGAGCATTGACGACGACTAAAGGTTTAATCATTGAGTGTGCGTAGCAACCGAAGAGATAAATAATTAAACCTGGATTATGCAGAGCATTGACGAAGACTAAAGGTTTAATCATTGAGTGTGCGTAGCAACCGAAGAAATAGATGATTAAATCTGGATTATGCAGAGCATTGACGAAGACTAAAGGTTTAATCATTGAGTGTGCGTAGCAACCGAAGAAATATATGATTAAACCTGGATTATGCAGAGCATTGACGAAGACTAAAGGTTTAATCATTGAGTGTGCGTAGCAACCGAAGAAATAGATGATTAAACCTGGATTATGCAGAGCATTGACGAAGACTAAAGGTTTAATCATTGAGTGTGCGTAGCAACCGAAGAAATAGATGATTAAACCTGGATTATGCAGAGCATTGACGAAGACTAAAGGTTTAATCATTGAGTGTGCGTAGCAACCGAAGAAATAGATGATTAAACATGAATTATGCAAAGCATTAATGAAGACTGAATGGTTAATCATGGAGTGTGCGTAGCAACCGACGAAATAAGTGGTTAGACATGGACTATGCAAATCAATAATGAAGACTGAATGTTTTGATCACATTGCATAATGTGTTGACGAGAATGGCATCATGAGCCAAAATGTAGCTATGATGCACTAGCTTATGAATTAGAAAGTTATGATTGTGGAATTACCATAAGTAACAGCCGATCGAGGTTGTAAGTTCTTGATCGATTTGCACTGTGAAAAGTCTTTTGACTTTTGATTTTCTTATACCAGTTTTAGTGATTTCAAGTTCACAACTCTTGTACATTGTGAAGACTCGAACCAACGTTTGTTGGTTAAAATACTCTTCACGGAACCAACGAAAGTGTTGGTTACGTGAGAATGCTCTTCACAGGAATGTGAAATTACGATAAGTAACAGCCGATCGAGGTTGTAAGTTCTTGATCGATTTGCACTGTGAAAAGTCTTTTGACTTTTGATTTTCTTATACCAGTTTTAGTGATTTCAAGTTCACAACTCTTGTACATTGTGAAGACTCGAACCAACGTTTGTTGGTTAAAATACTCTTCACGGAACCAACGAAAGTGTTGGTTACGTGAGAATGCTCTTCACAGGACTATTATAACTGATGCGAAAATGGGACGAAATTCTCTGTTTGGTTTAGGTAGCGGGAAATAGTAAATGCTAGTACTGTATTGGATTGAAGTTAGATAAAACATATAAATTACTATTGAAATTAAATGATACAACTTCAATTAAAATGAGAACTTTAATTGATAAGAATTATTCTGATAATAATGACCTACATAGTATGTTTTTTATCGCTTGATACATGATATAGGACACGATGATTCGTATAATCCTTTGTCTATGCAGTCAACAACTGTAACAACCAACTTGTTCCTAGCGGCAATTGTAGTTGTTTGCCGAATTGACTAGAGCTGCAGGATTTTAAGTTATAGACAACTCATCGCTACTTAATTTATAAGTGGGGAGAGTTTAAAGATTATGCTTGTGAGGAGATGTATGTGACATCAAAAAAATAGAAACAACTCCTATTTGATACACATGTTATGACCAAGGCTAGGTGGTTTATTTAATGTGGAGGATCATCAAGTTAGTAGAAGGAACATATGAATGATTTTAGCCGAGTTTGTATTAAAATCGGGTTAATGATGGTATGTCTGAAAGCAAGTTACGTTACAATGAACATGTTAGGTAGTAACGTCTTTGTCGATCTCGGTTTCAAATGGTAGAACACTTATACGATTGACAGCTCTTTTCAATTCTGACAGTGCTGTCTTGACTGTAACCACACGAGTGATCCCATCTTGTCCAGGATGTAATGCTGTTATGCGACCTAAGTGCCATTTTAATGGTGGTGAATTATCGTCATGGAGGATAACTAAAGAACCTACTTGGAACTTATGTGAGCCCTGATGCCACTTGTGTCGTCGTTGGAGTTCCGATAAGTATTCTTTGTGCCACCTTTCCCAAAATTGATGTAAATTTTGTTGAATTCGTTGCAAGCGTGACAACCGGTTGCTGGACAAATCAATTAATGATGGTTCTGGGATTGATGTCAAAGGAGCACCGATAATAAAATGACCAGGTGAAAGAGCGGTCAAGTCTGATGGATCACTAGATAAGGGCGTAAGAGGTCGAGAATTGAGACATGCTTCGATTTGTGAAATCAGTGTAAGGAGTTCTTCCACAGTAAGGGCTGCATTGCCAACTGCGCGTTTGAAATGATGCTTAGCACTTTTGATTGCAGCCTCCCACAAACCCCCAAAATGTGGAGACCGTGGAGGAATGGTTTTCCATTCTATTTCGTTTTCGGAGCAGAATTTTAAGCTGGTGTCTTGAAATGACTGAGAAAGAAATAACGTTTTGAGCTCCTTCAGTTCCGAACGTGATCCGACGAAATTGGTGGCATTGTCCGAATAGATGCGAATGCATATTCCGCGTCGAGCAATAAACCTTCGTAAGCAAGCCAAAAAGGATTCAGTTGAGGCACTCATCACAAGTTCCAAATGCACTGCTTTGGTGGTGAAACAGACAAAAAGACAAATGTAGCATTTAATTCTTGTTCTGGCTTTATTGGTTTGGATATATGAAAATGGCCCACAGAAATCTACTCCGACGATGAGAAATGGACGCTCCACGGATTTCACTCTATCAGATGGCAACTCACCCATTACTTGATTGCGTAATTGCGGTTTTATTCGATGACAACGAACACATTGATGGACGATTGTCCTGCATAAGTTGCGTCCACCAGTTATCCAATATTGCAAGCGAAGGTTATATAAAAGTGATTGAGGCCCAGCGTGTAGCAATTTTTGGTGCTCATGTCGTACGATTAATACACTGAAGGGATGATTACCAGGTAGTAGGATCGGATGTTTCTGATCCTCTGAAATTATTGCGTTATTCAGACGACCGCCGACTCTTAATATATCGTCTTTATCTAAGAATATCGCAAGAGATCGAAGTGAACTGCTAGGTGAACAATACTTAGTCTTTTTAATACACCGAATGTCGTCACTAAAATTACTTCGTTGAACCATTCGGATCAAACACAGTGTAGCATTTTTAATATCGTTAGGTAATAGAAAAATGGACGCATTACCTTCTCGAATATCTCTATGTTTTGTATTGTTAGTAAAACGAAGCATATAGGCAACAACTCGAATTAGCCTTGTGAGAGACGAAAATCGAATAAAAAGAGAGTTATCATCTGTTGTAGAGTGGACTAAACCACGATCGTTGGTTTTACGCACCTCCAAGCTCACAAATTCATCTGGTAGATTGATGTCATGTCAGATTGACCAGGCTGACGAATGGCTCTTCAAGAACTCGGGTCCTATCCACCAAAGTGAAGCCGCAGAAAAGGACGAAGGCATAAGTCCTCGAGACGCTAAATCCGCTGGGTTTGCAGCTGTAGGAACGTAATACCAATCATTAGCTGACGTAAGTTCTTGAATTCTTGAAAGACGATTTGCTACAAAAACTGCATATTTTGATGGCTCTGACTTAATTCGATGCAACGTGATTTGTGAATCTGTCCAAAGGTATACCGCACTAAAATTCATTTTCAAGACAGACATAACTTTCTGAGTCAATTCTGATAAGAGTACTGCTGCGCATAGTTCCAACCGTGGGATCGCTTCCTGCTTCAACGGTGACACTCTTGTTTTCGCACAAATAAGATTTAGTTGATATTGATTCGTTGAGGAGAAGGTTCGGGTGTACAGTACACAACCGTATGCTCGCTCGGAAGCGTCGCAAAACCCATGCAGTTCGATCGGATTAGACGTGGAGGAAGCAATTAACCGAGGGATGTTGATTCGTTGTAATGTATTTAATTCCTGTTTGTAAGTTGACCAGGCTTGTGCGATGTGAGGTGGTAGTGGATCATCCCAACCCAGAGTTTGAAGTTTCCAAATAGCTTGCATGATGAGTTTTCCGGTGAGAACAATTGGAGCACAAATACCCAAAGGATCAAAAATTTGGCATAATTCCGAAAGAAGCCTGCGCTTGGTACATAAAGCAACAGTAGGAGGCAAGTCAAATACCATTTCGAACTGATCAGATTTTGTATTCCATATAACCCCCAATAAAATGGTAACGGTTGATGTGTCGTGATCTTCAGATGATAATTGCTTCATGTTAGAAACAAACTTTCGTAGTTCGAAGCCACCGCAGGCTAGAAGTTCAATTAACTCTGTCTTCAGTTGGCTGGCCTCTGACATGTTTGATGCTCCCGTTAATACATCATCTACATAAAAGTCATTATCAAGAATTTTAGATGCTTCTGGATATTTGATACGTTCATCAATGGCGAGCTGATGTAGCGTCCGAGTGGCTAAAAATGGAGCACTTGCAGTTCCGTATGTAACAGTGGCGAGTTTGAACACTTGAAGACGTTCGGAAGAGTTTAAGCGCCAAAATACTCGTTGAAGGTCTTGTTGGTGATCTCGAAGTCTGATCTGTCGATACATCTTTGCGATGTCAGCACTGAACGCAATGTTATGTTTCCGAAAGCGAAGCATTATCGAAACAAGATCCTGTTGGATCGTAGGGCCTACCATCAGGCAGTCGTTCAGGGAAACAAGAGATGAAGATTTTGCGGACGCATTGAATACTACGCGCAACTTTGTTGTTTCACTTTGTTCCTTTATCACATAATGATGGGGCAAGTAAAAGTTGCATTTATCACTGTCGTGTACCGCAGTGGTCATGTGTCCCAACTGATAGTATTCACGCATAAAGTCTTGGTATTGTTTATAGACCTCAGGTTTCCCTTGTAAACGAGTTTCCAGGGCGTAGAACTGACGACGCGCTGACAGATCGGATAAACCTAGTTGGTCTAACTTGGGATTGGTAGGGAGTGCGACGGTGTATCGGCCATCAACTGATCTCTTGACATGTTCCTTGAAATGAGTTTCGCATGCGAATTCTTCTTTAGACCACACCGGTTTGGACGATACTGATTCCAGTTCCCAAAATCGTTTTACTTGAGCTTCGAGAGATTGGATGCTGCACAACGCTATATGTGATTGAGATTGAGTCCTTGGAGTGCATGAAATATTCGTCTTACCAATAACCACGTAGCCCAATTCAGACTCATAAAATGGAGGTAAGTCGCGATGAAGTTGAACTGATGACCCTTTGAACAGACATTGATAAATCTCAGCACCCAACAGAATGTCGATCCGATTTGGTACATTAAAGTGGGGATCGGCCAATTTTATGTGATCAGGTAAGGTTAGCTTGGGAAGCATAACTCTTGTAGAAGGTATTTCATGGGTAATGGTGGGAAGAACATAACATTTTAACGTCGTAGCAAAGGCTGAGACACACGAAGAGATTTTTAAATAGATTTTGTGTTTGATCAATGTTTGTGATCCCGCAATACCGGTAATGGTTTTAGATGTGACGTGTTTACGTGCCTGTAACAATTTGCATGTTTGTGTAGTAACAAAATTCATTGTTGAGCCGCTGTCTAGTAAAGCTCTGCAGAGGATTTGGATACCATCATTAACTGATGCTCGCACTAAAGCAGTGCCGATAAGAATGACCTTGCTGAACTTGGTGGGTGTAGTCTCTGATGAGACTTTCAGACTGGTTACCGCAGCACACGTCGCTTCACTGCAATCATTATTGAGTGACTGAAGTTCGGAACAGTTAGCTACAACTGGTTGCATTTTAACATCCGGAAATTGATTGTTGCGTTCGAAATGCAATAATGTATGGTGTTTGAGTGCGCACGTTTGACACGGCGGTTGACGACATTCACTGAGAGGATGACGATCTCGTAAGCAATTTCCACAAAGACGGCGATTCTTGATAAAATCATATCTGGATCTTGGCGTGAATTTAGTGCTGGAGAATTCTGGACAATGAGCCAACATATGGTTTCCCAAGCAACAACTACATTTGTCGGACGAACTTGCCGGCGGTGTGTGTGTGACATTTAGAGCGACTGGTTTGTATGACTTATTCACTCGAGAATGAGTGTGAGCTGATGTAGATGCTAATGTCTCGAGCACTCTGACTCGGTTACGCAACAGCTGCATTAATTCGTCAAACCGAAGCAAATCATTTGGTTTGGTGTGTTTTACCACATGGACCCTAGATGCCGTGTCCAATCGTTGTATGAGGTGGTGAACTAGAATTAAATCCCATTCAGAAACAGCTACCTTTAGGGATTTTAATGCATTATAATGTTTGAAGATCTTCTCAACAAACATTTGGAGCGCTTTAGCTGAGTGCTCCTGAGGAGTTCGGGCGTCATAGAGTTCCCGGGTATGGTGCCGTTGAATCGATATTTCGTTATTATATTTGTCGCACAATAATTTCCAAGCTACAGTGTAGTTGGCCGCAGTTACGGGAAGACTCTCGATTAGTGCAAACGCAGACCCTGCTCGAATACTTGAGATTAAATATAAGAACTTAACTGTTTCATCTAAAGCCTTCGTGTGGATTAAATCAAGAAAAATGTCTCGAAACGATAACCACTCCGATTCCAAACCACTAAAGAACGGCAGTGTAAGCTCTGGAAGTCTAACTCCAGCAGAGACATTGGTACTAGGACTTAGCTCATGCTGAGACGTATTGTGAAATGAGGTTGACAGGGAACTGTCTTCCGATTTTTTGAGGTCGTGCAATTTATCTCTCAACACGATCTCTAACTTACTATACTCTTCCTCAAAGCCAGAGCGATCAGGAGTAGCAAATTCATCTAATATCTCGATTTTTGACTGGACACCGTCATACTTGTCGTAAACACGTTGAAGCCGACTAAGAAGAACTTCGACTGCTCCAAATGATTCAGCAGTTGGAACTTGGGTCTTAAAATTGGTCAATTGGCCCTTAAACGCAGCACGCTGCTTTTTGAGGAGCTCTAATTCAGCCATGATGCGGGTTGAAAATTAACACAAAGGAGAATTACTGAACCAATGAGTGAACTAGGAACCGGGGTTCGAACTGTTTTGGAACCTAAAATTGACAATGCTTGAAATACGTATAATGAATTGTTGTAACAAGGACAACCAACTACAACGACAGAAAGATCACTGACACTTATTTGACTACTTATTGATGTGACCGTGTATCGTTTAAACCTCAAAGTTAATGTTAATATAATCTGTATTTAAAAGATATTTGTATTTTAGTATATTAATTTATGGTTTTAAATATAATATGATTACTTAAATGTTTAAAACTAAAATTAACCGAATACCTGAGAAACCAATCTAGACGATATGGTTTTCTACTATTTTTCCTTTGTGATGACAGCTGTGTTCCGGTGGCAAATCCGGCTCGAAGGACCAAAATGATGGCGCCTCTGACTTGGCAGTGGACTGTATGTTTTCTTTTTGACGAACGACGTTAAATAAAAAGCCAGAGAGCTATCAAGAATTTTGGTTTTATTATATGCGTGTCCTCAGTTATCGCGCCTAAGAATGGCAAATGTTGATGATGACGGCTGATAATAATAATGTATGACGACTGATGATGTAATATAAATTGATTGATGTTATGCGTGTCCACTGTTATCACGCCTAGCAATGATAGGAGATGATGATGGCGACTGATAATATAGTATGAATGCGACTGATAATATAATATATGACGACTGGTGATATGATATAACTTGATTGATAGTATGCGTGTCCACTGTTATCACGCCTAGCAACGGTAGAAGATGATGATGACGACCGATAATATAATATAAATGTGACTGATAATATACTATTTGACGACTGATGATATACTAGAACTTGATTGATAGTATGCGTGTCCACTGTTATCACGCCTAGCAACGGTAGAAGATGATGATGACGACTGATAATATACTATAAATATGACTGATAATATACTATTTGACGACTGATGATATACTATAAATTGATTGATAGTATGCGTGTCCACTGTTATCACGCCTAGCAATGGCAGAAGATGATGATGACGACTGATGATATGATATGAATGCGACTGATAATATAATATGTGACGACTGATGATATAATATAAATTGATTGGTAGTGTGCGTGTCCACAGTTAGCACGCCTAACAATGATGACGACTGATAAAATAATATGTGGCGACTGATGATATAATATAAATTGATTGGTAGTGTGTGTGTCCACAGTTAGCACGCCTAACAATGATGACGACTGATAAAATAATATATGACGAGTGATGACATAATATAAATTGATGAATAATGTGCGTGTCCACAGTTAGCACGCCTAACAATGATGACGACTGATAAAGTAATATATGATGAGCGATGACATAATATAAGTTGATGGATAATGTGCGTGTCCACAGTTAGCACGCCTAACAATGATGACGACTGATAAAACAATATATGACGAGCGATGACATAATATAAGTTGATGGATAATGTGCGTGTCCACAGTTAGCACGCCTAACAATGATGACGACGGATAAAATAATATGTTATGAATTGTAAAGCGTGTCCACTGTTATCACGCCTAGCAGCAGCATATATGAATGATGATGATGATGATGATCATTGTGTGCCAACTCATCAATGCCTCAGTTGGCATGTGCTAGTAATTATTGTATTGCCTAAAAAAGGGCAATGAATTAAAAAATGAGTTTCATAAGAAGTAAAAAATGTTTAAAGACACTGTGCCAAATAGGGCTTGTAACATGAATTTCACTCCTTGTGAAAATTAATCAGCATTACAATCAGATATTTGGATGCTTAAATATGGCGGCCATGCAACAATACTTTCGGTATCACACTGGCAGGCAGATGAACATAGAAAACCACCACTGCACAATTTCACCAATTAAATGTAGAACTATTTATTTTATTTTAAAAACATTTTTGTTTTACAATGTTTTATAATTCACATTAATTTTACATTTATTCTGAACATTATTTGTATTAAATTAACTACTCAAAAATTAACCATCACTTGTCAGAAATTAAACGAAGAAGAAGACTTATTAATCATAAAATCTAAAATATATAGCCAAAAAACTAATCATTTTATTGACTGCAGAGCTCACGTGTTCAACATTAGCATAAATAAGTACTAAATACTGTCGTATCGACACAAGATATGATAAATCTTGCCAAGTGGTGAGAACGTGAACTCATCAGATGAAACCTAAATGTCAAAAATTGACATTTCAAAAAACAATAATATTATTAAAGGTAAAATTAGTTGATTAAATTACAAACAATAAATTAATAAAACCTTTCTCTTTCAGTATTATTCTATGGATCGGAAACATCAACAGCTGGAGATGTCATGGATTGCAAGACTCGTAAGTTCTGAACTACTTAATATAAATAATTTTAATGTTTGCAGACAGACAATATCCAGTGTTAATAAAAATCCCGACGGCTAAGCAAAGTTAATTACGAAACTTAAATTAACAGCTTAAATTAAAGTAATTAACCAATTAATACAAGTCAATTTTTTTCTTTCTTTTTTCAGAGACAACAAAACAAAACAGCCACGAAATGTTGACTGAGGTTATTCAACAAATATTTTGACGAAGGACAGAGATATTATTGGTAAGTATGACTATTTACATAACATTATTGTTTTTTTATTTCAAACAGCTCTGTCCGTTGTCAACACGTACCAATGGTTGTTTTTTTAGCTCTGAGATTGCTTTTTCCAAAACAAAATTCTAAAAGAAATATATTACCAAAAGTAATTATTTACAAGCACGAAACAACCCTATAACAATAAATTTCAAAAAATTTAATAATCTCAAAAAAATGTATTTTAATTTCTTTTTAACTGGTCATTCATTTAATTTATATCCGCTTCAATTTCCCAAGAGTATTTCTCAAATACAAGAATGATAGGATGAAAATAAAATAAAATATAAGTGAACCAGAAGTTTTACATGAAGACTCACATAGAAAAATATTTGCTTTATTCTTTAGTCCACTTTTCGATATAAAACAATTTGTTTTTATTAGTTGAACTCATATGTAATTTATAATCCATCCAGTACAAGCAATAAATTTTTAAATAAAACAAAAAAATAAAAAAGCTCAACAAGTAATTTTGTAATATCATGTATTATTTTAAGCTTTACTGAACAACATAGAAATTATAAATTAAAACAAAAGCAACAATAACACTAACATGACTGGTAACTAGAGAAAATTTATTGCTTTTGTAGATGAAAAATGGACTATTAATATTCATTTTCTGTCCGTTAATTTATTGACTGTGAAGAGCTTTCAATGACACAACCTATATGATATAATTAATGTGCTATTAAAATTGATTTTAATTTTGAATGTATTTTTGCCGCATTATAAAATAAGGTAGATTTGATAACAGAAGTACTATAGTCTGACAATAATTTATATTAATAATTTTTGTTTTCATTAAAATCAAGGTGGCAAATCAAGAAAAATAATCGGATGGTATTTAATTGTATTTATGTCAAGATTTATTGAGCCGTACGTTGTGTTACAATTTGTGGAATCGTAAGCATAAGTTTGATGAACCTTGATTTGTACAGCAGTAGACAATTTAATCGAAATACTAATTCTACTTGAAGGTTTTAAGGAATGTGAAGCATCCCTTACTACCATTGGTGCGAAGTTATATAAATTTTAACTGAATAGCTCAATGTATTTCATCTATTAAGGTTCCACTTATAATTTCATAAATCATGGCTCATAAAACCAATTTTTCACGATGTGCAGCACGTTTTAGCCCAATTTGTGCACCTGTGCGAGCGCAAAAATATATCTAATAATCGATGTACAGTTCATAATAATTCAATTCGTTAGGGCAAGAAGCATACCTTTTCCCGCAATAAGCCAGTTGCTTGCCCTTAAGTTCATCTCCACAAGAGTATATAAATCAAACTGAAGAGTAAACTTGGCAGTTGAAGACATGCAATGTGAACATATCTGTATCTACTCTATGAACAATTTTTGAATTTCTGCCTTATCTTGTTTTTTTTCCGCCTCTTCTTCTGATTTTTCTTTGATTTTAAGGTGTTATCACCAACAGTACAAAGTCTGTATATCCTAGCTACCATACCTACTCACCATAATTCTAGACCCGCTTTGAGATATTTCGAGGATATAGAACGTCCCCATAACATGTGAACAAGGCGAAATCAGAACACATCACTTCTTTCGTCGAATTTCTATCTGTAAACTGTTTCCGTTTGTTTGATGTATTATAACATGGTCATCGCATTCCGATTTATTTGCATCTTCTGTTTTTAAAAAAATTATGTGATTTATGATTTTATAAAAATGATATTTTCTAAGAATCAATTTTCTGCAATTAAATATGCCTTTGTATTTAAACAATTTTATTAAACTTATGTTTTGACAGTTGTGTTGGCTTAAATCTTGTCATTAATATTTCAGCATCTTTAAATAATGAAATTAGTTTCAAATTTAGCAAAACGAGCTTATTGAATCAGAAAATTAATCAAAACTGAAAAACCAAAATTAAATTCTTGAATTATTTTGTCCCTCTCTATAAAAGCTTCAAATCAATTACATCAAATTCCATACAAATTGGAGTGACCACTTTTGTTGTATTGGAATTTCGCTCATACTTTGTAAATCATTATACTCGGGAACATAATACACGTTTTTGTCATTTTTATATTGAAGAAAATTAATTAAAAAATTTAAAAAAAAAACGCACAAAAATACACATTTTAGAAACGAACTAAAAGTGAAAAATAAATTTTGTATTGGCACAACATTATGTTGCAAGGGAACAAGCGATATGTTCGTACATAGAGATTGTCTTTTATAATTATGCTTTCTTTGAAATTGTAAGAAAAAATAATATTTAAATTGCTAGTGTACAGCCAGTTCTAAAGAAAGGTGCTAAACAGACCCAACTAACTACAGACACATATCAATTTTGTCGGTTGTTTCTAAAATATTTGAGAAATACATTAATAAGGTTCTTAGAGTCTTCAAAACTTCTTTATGCAAGACAATACGGATTCCGTAAAGGAAGAGCGACAGGAGATTTACTTTCGTTTGTCACGCATATCTGGAACAATATATTGCTTGAACACTTGCATATCTGGAACACTTGCACTTTCGGTGTAGCTCTTGATATTTCCAAAACATTTGTCAAAGCATGGCCCAACAATCTTATATGCAAATTGAGATGGTACGGCTTAGACGGGAAACTTATTACTTGGATACAGAGCTGTATATCTGAGCGTAAATTTCGTGTTAATGTTGATGGTGTCTCATCAGACACATTTTCAACCAATGCTGGTGTTCCACAAGGTTCCGCGTTATCACCTACTCTTTTTCTTCTCTATATCAATGACTTGCTAGATTCAACAGTTAATCCCATTCATAGTTTTGCTGATGATATCACACTTCATGCGTATCATGAAAAACCAAATATTTATGCACCAACAACACTTAAAGTCGCTAGATCAAATTTGATAGAGTCATTAAACATTGATTTAAAAACAATCTAAGATTAAGGCGTATCTAACAGTGTTGAATTCAACACGAGTAAAACTCAAGTTTGCCATTTTTCTAGGTTATCAACACCTAATCCGTTTTCATTCAAGTTTAATTCAAATGATCTTGAAGAGAAAAAAACCGTTAGACTTCTAGGAGTTGAGATTGAAAATAATATGAAATGGAATTCTCATATTTTCAGCCTAGCTAAGAACGCTGTTAAAAAATTTGGGTTTTTGGGTCGTTTTCGTAAGGTTTTTAGTAGAAAGCTTCTTTTAATATATAAGTCATTTATTCGTCCCTGCATGGAGTATTGTTCTCACATTTCGGGTGGAGCTTACGTAAGTAGTAGTTAAATCTTACTAACGAGCTTGATTCCTTGCAACATAAAAGAGATGTTCCTGATTTGACGGTATTTTACAAAAACATTATGGATGGTCTGCGGAGATCAAATCGATTTTGCCGGAACTTTGCGCGTTACACTAAGGCGTCAATACCAGCCTATCTTTTTACGGTTCGAGTGACAAGATGTAGAACTGTGGTTTTTCAGCCTGATTTTTTTAACAGAGCCTCACATCCTGCCTTGCCTTACCGGCGTGGGTCTTTCCTGATAATTTTAATCCTCAAAACTTTAAAATCAACGTGAATAAATTCCTCAAAGAAAATTAATAAATACTCTTGAGCCCTAGTTCCCCAGTTAGCATGGTATCTTCGGATATTCAAAGACGTTAATCTATAATTTATTATGGTTAACACTCACTAAACATGTTCAACTTTGAATAAAAAAAAAATTGAATAAAAAGAAATAGTTGTAAAGTTTTTTGTAGAATTCTTCTTGTAAAATTGTAACATTTGTTTGCATAACCTAATTTACATACAATATATGTCCTATACCTCCTACTAACTTAATTCAAAGAAAAACAATCAAGTCATTACTCAAAAGAAACAAACAAATAAGTAGAACAAACTATGTATGTTCAACTTAGTTCTGATTACAGTATTACTGCTATGTATACTATAGAATTCTAAGACACTAGAAATGAATGTATTCAATTGAATAGAATGATGGTTACGGATCTTTCACTTTTCAAAGCAATTTTTCATTCTATTCAATTGAATACATTCGTTTCTAGTGTCTTAGAATTCTAAACTACATAATGGTTAGATCCATTGCTAAAACTCTTAATAAAATCTTGTATGTATACTATGTATACTATTAGAAAAATTTCGAAAGCAAGTATATTGATAAAAGCACGAGCCCGTCAATACCACTTTCTTGAGGAATTTTCCAAAAAATTATGAGAATTTATTACCTGTCGAGAAGTGAACGTGTTCAAGTCATTAAAGACTTTGAACGTCCCACAAATGTTAAACAGCTTAAACGATTCTTAGGTATGTTGTTATTAACTTCTAATTGACGTTTTCTATCAGCTGCTGCAGCTAACCAAATTTTACTCAACAACTTTTTAAAGGAATATGGATGAATAGTAAAATTCGAATTACAGGGAGACCTTAGTCCCTTCAAGCCTGCCACAATTGTAAAAATAAATTGTGTAATGCCACTCTTTTAGCTCATCTGTTATCTTCAGCTCGACATGCAATTTTGGTCGACGCTTTTGATGCAGCTATAGGGACCAAAGTGCAGCAACTTGTTGAAGAAACCTGGGAACTGCTCAATTTCTTCTCGGTTCGTCTTAATGGTGCCCAAATGAAATATAACGCTTATGATAGAGAACTTCTCGTGGCGTATTCAGGCTTCAAGCATTTCAAGTATCTCCTGGAAGGTCGTGCGTTTATATTATAGACCGACCACAAACATCTAATTTTTGCTTTTAAACAAAATTTCGAAAAAGGATCTCCCCGTCAATTCCGCCAGCTGAATTTCATTGGACAATTCACCACTAGCATATTTCCAGCGTCGAAAATGTCGTAGCTGATGCGCTATCTAAAATATATCAAATACTCATACTAGAGAAAATTGATTATGCTGCAATCGCGGATGCGCAAACCAATGACAGGGAATTTCGAAACATTCTACAAGCAAACATAACTTTGAAGTTTTGAGCATTTTCCGATTACCCTCAATGTAAGTAAACTGATATATTGTGACACATCACCAGCTATACGCAGGCCATATATTCCAGCACAATTTCACCAAAGTGTTTTCGATGCATTTCATGAACTTTCCCATCCTGGTGTCAATGCTTCAACCAAATAACTAATCAAGCCCGTTATTTGACCGTCTATTTAAAAGGACTTTAAACTTATGGCGCAACAATGTATAGCGTGTCAGAAGTCCAAGGTATTTAGGTATACTAAATCACCTCTTGGCACTTTCAAAACTAATTCACAGCGTTTCTCGCAAATACACCTCGACATCATTGGTCCTCTACCAATATCGGAAAACTAACGATTTTGTGTAACGCTAATCGACCGTTATATGGGATGATCCGAAGCGATACCAGTTCAAGACATCCCTGTTGGAACGGTCGCATTCACTATATACAACTAATGGATTGTTACTATTGTTACTAATCAAGAAACCCAATTCGAATCCCAACTCTTGGCTCGACTATCTAATCTATTGGGTTTCAACAGATCATAACAACAGCTTATAAGCCAAAATACAACGGCACGGTAGAAAGATGGCATCGCACAATTAAATCAGCAATTATGTGTTATGACCAGACTGGACAAAAATTCTACCTTCAGTTATCTTAGGTTTAAGAACCTCCTTCAGCAAAGAACTTCAAACAACTTCAGCGGAACTTACATATGGAAGCTCGATAAGACTTCCGGGACAGTTTCTCGATTCTTCTACAAATTCTTTTGTTCCCCAAACTGAATTCGTCAAGGAGTTGAGGAACCATTTGATGAAATACGGCCCAAGCCAGCATCAACACACGTTACATCCTCTTCCTTTGTGAGCAGAGATTTGCAAACTTGCTCACATGTATTTATACGTACTGACGCTGCAAGGAGATCATTACAAGGTCCTTATAGTGGTCCTTTCAATGTTTTAAGTCGCAACAATTAAAACTTCAATATAGAAATTAATGGCAAGGACATTTCAATTGATCGATTTAAACACGCTTTCATAAAAATTCAGGCATTGAACAATTCAGTTCCCTCGCTAAAGCATCTTTTTTGAATCAACCAGATTAAACTGCTAAATTGTATCGTATCGATTTTTCTGAATTTTCAAGAAGCAGCAACCAAAACAATTTTTCAAACAAATTAATTCCAGCTGATCATACTGATTCTTTTCTGAATACCAATTTTCTTAATTTTTCTGCGAATCTGAAACAATCAGATGCAACTGGTGTGAATCAATCTAATTCAGTATCACCAAAGCAACCTAAAAAGAAAGTAACATTCAACGATCAGCCTGCTGTAATTATTATCCCCAATCAACGAGTTTCTAAATGTTAAAAGATCATCAAAACCCCCCATAAATTTTTAAATTATATTGACCGGTGTTTTGAAAATTTTAAACAAAATATTACCTCCAGTTATCTTGTTGGATATTTTTGATTTTTGTGTTCTCACTGTCGTCGAACACTGCCGCAATTCTGTTTCCTATGTATATAGCTGTGTTAAATTGGCAGTAATGCTCATATTCTCTATTTATTTGTTTTTGTTTTACCCAATCTTTTCACTGTTAAATTCCCACTTTTTAAACTGTTAATTTACTAGTTTCTCTTGTTATTCTGGCGAATCACTGGTGAGGGATTGTTATGTGGTAACTTTTTTATTTAATCGTTTGCTTTATTTGATAATCTTTCCTTTAAATTCGTTTCAAACTTTTAGCAATAGATTAATACAACTTTAGGTACAATTTTTCTATCTAGTTTTCATTAAAATATTTTTCATCTAGTTTTCATTTCAAAATTTATATAATAAAAATTTTGTTTTTTCTTCATTAAGAAATTTCATAAAGTTTTGTTCATGAACCAAGTTCACATTTATTATAAAAAGTTCTGTTTTTATTATTGTCAATGCAAATTGTTTTTTCATGATTTTTAATTTAAAATTAAACAAAACTAAACTAATGAATTTTGTCATTGATATTTCTATGCAAATTTAAAGAAACTTGAAGAACGTTTTTTCCATTCATATTGTAATAATTTAATGGCAATTCGAATAGAAAGAATTCAATATAACACCTAGTTGAAAACTTTTGAACATTGTGTTATCGGTTGCTCTTATTCAGAGGAAATTCCTATTCGAGCACATTGTGGAACAATTGTTATTTTTTGATGAATTTAAAGGAAAGCAACGATAAGTTGTTACAATTGGGAGTACAGTTTAAAAGATAGCGGAAAAATAATTTATATACGATTGAGAAGCTAAAATTCAATCAAGAAATACTATCTAGTGATGAAGGCATTATAATAGCGAGAATGACTAGCTACTAAGGAACACAAGCAACAATATACTGACATTAACAGTTATAGATATAACGTTTGAATAGCCCTTGTTTCTTTAGAACATCCCGTTGTGTCAATGCAAAATTAAATTTTTAATTTTTAGTTCGTTTTCAATTAAAATATGTTTTTTAAACGTGTTTTACATAAATGTATGAGAGGAAAATTGTTCAAGCAACTACAGATTTCATTTTATCGAAATTTACCCATTTATTGACATCAATGTTTCTGTGATGGAGACAAGCTATATAGAAAAGAAAATAATAAAACTTATGCAACTATGTTTTGCATTTGTCCAAAAATGAATTATTTGCTTTTGCAAACAATTTTGTTAATGAACAAGGCACACACTTCTGTCCGGTCTACCGGAATGGTAGGTCGTTATATATACCCAGTCTAATTTAAATACACACTCAAATTTAAATCATTTAAATTTTTATTATTCTTCTCAATCGTTTTATAAAATTAATATTAAAATACTTTAATTGTAAATTGTGATGTGTTTGACTCATTCAACATAATAATCGAAAAAAATAACATCGGATGGGTAAGAATTTCATCAATTGTATTCACATGAAATTATTCTCCATGCTGTAATCATATTTTGTTATGGCGATTGACATTTGAATTGATTCATGCATCTTGAAGATTTATACGCAATCGTGGCTATTTGATTTAAATATTCGATATTATATTTGAGAAATTGAATTTATGATGGAATTGATATCATTGAATTAAAAGGAAATTATTAACAACTCGCTGCATCATATTCAAAATGGAGATTCTTCTACAATACATCATCTTAATGCATATCAACATTAAATGCAAATTTATATGCTGTTTTTCAATCTTCATGTTGAAAACATTTTCAAGATGGCGTTTTCGGTATCATCATATCAAGAATTAACACACTAATTAATTCTCTTATGTCATAGGTCTCAATGTTATGTATATATATTGATAAAAGGAAATTATTAACAACTTGCTGCGTTCTATTCAAAATGGAGATTCTTCTATAATACATCATCTTTACGCATATCAACATTATTTCATGTAATTTGTCTTCGTTATTATTTTTACAACATCATTGGATCAGGTGAAATATTACAGGATGATTACTATTTTCAATTGCAAGTCCATATGCTGTTTTTTAATCTTCATGCTGAAAACATTTTCATGATGGCGTTTCCGGTATCATCATATCAAGAATTAACACACTAATTAATTCTCTCATGTCATAGGTCTCAATATTGTGTATTGATGACTTTATGCTAAATTTAACCATGAAAAGTGGAGTTAATCTTATTTGTTGGATTTCTTTAATTCAATATAATTGGTAATACTCCGATTCAAGTTTTAAATTAGTTCAATGGTTCTGATATCCACAATTTTTAAAGAATTGTAAAGATTGTAATTGAAATTTATTTAAATTTATTAATATAACAAAAATAACTAAAAACAAGTTTAAATATAAAAACATAAAGCATTTAATATCAATTTAAAATATAATTAAAAATTTAAAACTATAAAATTTGTTTGACCACACAACTTAATGGTCTCATAATAATTTGTTAAAATAATTACCATTCATTTAATATTTAATCGACTACATCATGAGGTGTTTTGAAAAGATACGGAATTCTTCCAATAATGTCGGACTGACAGACACAAATCATTTTAAATGTTTTGGTCTTGCGCAGGACGACATTAGAGGACAGGTTTTGCATCTTTCAAGACAGGTCATCAGGATGTAGTTGATTTCGTCCTTCCTAGGACAATTTAATTTATATAAATTCAAAAATCTTTGTTTAGCCAAACAATCAAAATGGCATTAAACACTATGTTAACCATCGCCAAGGAGGGCAATTTCTTTATCACTTTTCGTGCCTGATTGGATGTCTTAACACAGCCCTGTCTAATTTTCGGGTGTCTGCCTTGTTAAGCTCCAATCAACCATGGAAATATGATAATAAAATTGGTCACCTTGGCCTTGGGCACCTCTCTTAATGTATTTAATTTGGTGATATAGTCTTACCGGCTCAACCAATAAATTTAAATTAAAAAAAAAAAAAAAAAAAAAAAAAAAAAAATATGAACAAGGGTGAATGGTGACTTTTCTTTTTATGTAAAAAAAATAAAAGAAAAAGAAACAAAATATGTCTGTAAATTAGGCTTTGTTTATACAACGAATAAAATGTTCAGACCAAATCAATTAACTAACTTCTTATCATTCTTTCAAAAGTTACGTGAGTGCTTATCAACAAGTAAATTAATCAAATCATTCACAGAGTTTATATTTATTTCATATCTTAACAATAAACATTTTTTGTTTCTATAATAAATCAACACGCCTGCACAGCAGTTATCCACTGATATGTCATTCTACCAACACAATACAAAAAATATTAAGAACATCCACAGTTTCATTTGTTGAATATTTAATTTGTAATAAAATACAAGGATTAGTTGATAAAAATAATGAATCGCACATAAGAAACCAGCATCATTTATGACTTATGTTATCAATTTTTTTTTTAAATCTTTGAAAAAATGAAACGATAGATTGTCTTGGTATTTGTTAACTCATCTTAAAATAATGAAAAAAGCCGGTATTACATTTTGACAAGTTGACTTCTAAGAATGATATGTATGTATAACGTAAGTATAAGATATTATTTTTTCTGATTAAATGTTTCTGCTTGTCAAAAAATATTGCAAATTATTCAACAGGACTCCTTACGTATAATATATGTTTAATAAAGATAAATACAAGATGTAAAAAGCTTTTATATTAAATTAATTTATTGCTGTTACGAATACGTTGTTACGTTGTTGATGAATAAAATAATTCAAGCTATTTAGGATAAAGAAACAAAAATATTTAATCTTTTATGTTTATGGAAGTTTTAATGAGGATTGAATTTTCTTCATAATTTTGCTGTCAAAACTCATAATAAATGGAAAATTCTAGCGGATAATAAAATTTATTTATTATGTCATAAAAAAGCAATAAATTTTTTATTATAAATGTAATTACAAGTATCACTTCATTAATTTAGAAAACAAAAAATAATTAATATTATAAAATGAAGAAATAGGAAATATAATTATATCCTGTGTTTTAGAATAAGGATATAAAAATTACAATTTCGAATCACCCCCGCTTAAAGCTCACACCGTCCATTTAAATAAATTTAATTTAATTTCATTGAAATTGTTAATTAAAATCAGATCCTTTAATTTCGTATAAGGGATTTATTCAAATATTTTATTGTCAACAAAACAAAACCCACATTCAGACTGAAAAAAAGGTTGTTTGAGGATAATGACTGTCAGTGGGAATATCTTAAAAATTTTAATCTTCTTATGATTAAATTTCTGTGTTTTTCTAAAAATATCTTTTCGTTTAAATGTTCACAAAAAAAAACTCTATAAAAATACTTTTAAGTAAAATGGTTAAATATTCAAAAAGAGTCGTGATAGAAATGGTTTTAGTACTTTCCTCTTGTAATCTATTCTAAACTACCTGCGATGGATGTTATGATCACAAAAAATTCAATCTGCACCACGTTTTTCAGTAAAAACTTGACATTCGCTTTTTCGCTCGATGAAAAAAGAACAAGCACAAAATCAAATTAAAGGATTCCATAGCTGCTGTTAAACCAAAACAAATAATTATAAAAAAAGCTTTTGTGATTGTACATCAAATTTGGATTTTTAATAAATTAATTAATTAATTTCAGATATAGTAAAAATTTTCATGTTCAACTCCTTCCTAATCATTACGAACCACAAAAATTTTTATATAATTATTTATGAAAAAAAAAACTTTAATTGTAAGAGAATACAAGAGCTTTTACTTAAAGTTGAAGACTATAAAATCTTTCCTTTAAATTTTCCCATAATTATATTTTTCGTAAGTAATATTCTTTCAAACATAAGGTTAGATTTATGTTAAAAACATTTACCATAACCATAAGAAAATGAAAAAAAAAAACCAAAGTTTAACGGATTATATTTTCCAAAGATCATACAATTTTCTTATAATAGAAAAAAAAATAAATAAACACAAAAAGCTTCATAACATTGTATGTAAAGTATTTTGGATGTGTGTATGCTTCAGATTTTGTGGTTTTTGTGTTTTGGCGATGTAAAAAATATAAAAGAAACACAAAACAGTGGTTAGAGCTTTGATGCGAATTAACAACATAATCGTTGAACACTTTTTTTAATATTTGTTCATTGCTCAATGTTTTATGTTGCCTTTTAGTTATGTTAAGGGATTAAGTCTATAAATTGGATTGGCTACCCTAAACTTTGAATTGTCAATAATTTTTCAAGCTTCTTATGAAATTTAGAAAGAGTTTTATCAGACGATTTGTTGTCAAAAAAATATTTAAACTTTAAATTTCTGTTGAAAGAATAATTAAACCTTTTGACAAACAAATATACTCCATGAAATAGAAAAACTTATTCACTGATGATCAAGAAAACTTATTCACTGATGATAATTCTCTAGAAATGTGTTGTTTTGACTACTAATTTAAAATTATTTACCAAGAAGTAATTTTAAAGTATAATGAAACGTATGGGAGCTTCAGTGTACGTGAAAGCTAAAGAAAATGATATAACTCGTTGAAAAAAGTTATGATGTACGTGACTTGCGTTTTTGACATATTATTTTTTATCAGTTTTATTT
The DNA here is from genome assembly GCA_963693315.1 of Diogma glabrata. Taxonomy (NCBI): domain Eukaryota; kingdom Metazoa; phylum Arthropoda; class Insecta; order Diptera; family Cylindrotomidae; genus Diogma; species Diogma glabrata. Next base: position 87,296,154 of record OY856188.1, on the reverse strand, counting down.
TTTTTTCGGAAGAGATAATTCAAGTAATATGAGTATAAATAATATAAGTAAATTTTTGTTCGAGGAAAATTGTACTATTGATTAGCATAATTGTTTCCAGAAAGAATTCGACTGTTTTGAACTAGATATGTACTTCAATAATAACACTTTGTGTCCTACTAGAACGCAGAACTTATTGTTAATTTTTATTAATTACAATATGTGTTTCAAAAAACCCTTTTAATACCAAGATCCCACGACAACATGGGTTTTAAGATGTTGTTGGAATTTTTTTTAAAAAATCGATAACTAAGCCATAAATCCTAAACCATATTAAAATATGACATATGCTTAGAATGATCATAAAAATTTATTTATAAATTAACAGAATTAAAAACTATTAAATCTATTCAGCACAATAATTTTAAGCTCACATCTAGATGTCACTAAAATCGGTGAAGGGAATTACTTAGGAGAAATTTAATCGTTTAGATCTAGATGTCATCATTTGGAGAATTAATTTTTTAAGAAAGTGTATATTGTAAAAAAGCACATGACTTTTTCTGTCTAATTTGAGCTATCAAAATGAAAAGACTCTAATAAAAAATTTTAAATTAAAAGGTGAAGCGTGATTTATTATTAGAAGTTTTACAGCAAAGGTGATTCAAATAGCGATTGATATAATCAAGTGACTTGTTTTCCAAATAAACTGGAAACCTTGAACCGAGGAACAATAAACCAAAATACAATTGGAACCTGCAGTTTTGAAGACACAATAAAGAACTACGCCCCGAATCGAGTTCTCAATAGCAAACCACCACAAGTCACTGCTGAAGAGGTAAAACTGCCACGCAGCACCAGAACCATCCTAGCGCAGTTAAGATCCGGTTGGTCACGCATCTTAAATAACTACATGAGTAGAATTGACCATGAAATTGTTTACAAATGTCCCATATGTGAGGGCACGCCACATGATGCTAACCACCTTTTCAATTGTCCAGAGAAACCAACCGAACTGACGAAGGAAGATCTATGGTACCGCCCAAGGGCAGTAGCAGAGTTCCTGAATCTGGACTTGGAACCGGAAGAATAGCATCACAACTCGTCGCTACAACAACAACATATCTACCCCTGTAGATCTATTATTTGGAGCAGAAAAGATCTTTAAAATCTTAGGTGACGCTCAAAAACAATTTAACACGACCATCCTTCACAAGACGCCATTTGGTTGGTTGGTTTGGTCCACACAATTATATATGCAAAGAAAAGAAAAGTCATTCACCAGTGCCCATCTGAATATACTAACGATGGATATAGATGATAACTTATGTAAATTCTGCAGGGGAATACAAAAACCACCTCACACTAACGATACCTCTTCCGATAAAGCATGTGAAGAGTATTATGAAGCTCCACACAAGAGACAGGAAGATGATCGTAAGACTTCCGTTCAAAGAATCATATCTTAAACTATCCTTGATTAAGTCGCGACTGTACGATTTTTCGCTATATGAAACGTAAATTATCAAAAGATGCTGAATTAAAGGAACTTGACATCCATCGAATGAGAGAATATTTGGAAATGGGACACATCATAGAAGTGCCTTCAACTCAACTAAGCGTACCAGATGACTCTAAATTCTGTTTGCCTCATCATCCAGTGATTAAACTAGACACAGTAACAGCAACAGCGAACATCAACGTATGCCTTGGTAGGAAGAGACTAATCAACAAATCCGCCATTATAAATTAAATAGAGTAACGTTTGATCTGGCCTGTTCCTCATACCTAGCGATACCTAGCGATGTCTGCAGATAACCCAGCTGACCCTGGATCAAGAGGTGTCTACCAAAATTACTCGTTAACCTGTCCCAATGATGGCAAGGACCAGATTGGTTGATACGACCAAAATCATCATGACCAGCAACTAATCTACTTCAAATAGATTGTCAAACAAAGGTGGAATCAACAGCCAATAAAAGCAAGGAAAAAAAATATGCATTCCAATCCTCTGTTGTAACAACTTGGTTAGATGACATTTATCTGAAAAGGTCAAAACTCAAAAGCATCTATATATAAATACATAAGCAATATTTTTGCGGTACAATTCTAAAATATTTGCCCCATCAAAAGTGTGTCAATATGTATATCGTTGAAAAGGTCTTGAGTAGTAGATAAGAAGACAATTCAAAATCAGTTATATCAATTAATCAAAGTTTGAAATAATGTGTTGTAGCTATTTTGTTTCGAGGTCTTTCTACAATTTCTATTTACAATGGCCGAATTTCGGCAATTGGGCGATTCCTAGTTTATCGAATTATAGCATCTGTCTATCGATTTACGGCCAATTTGTTGAGAAGTGATCCATCGCAACACCACATTGGTCAAGTAAAAGGGAATGAAATTGAATATGCAATTATCCTATGTGTTAAATGGGTCCAAAAGGAAGAGTTCAAAGATGATATTAAAAAAAGTCCGAGCGGCACGTATATCCGCTAGAAATAGGTAGATTTCGAGATCAGACAGTTTTGTGTGCCAGTAGAATCTGATGTATCAGATTAGTTTAAACAAAACAAACTAATTTCAAACAGATATCGAACAAATTTTAAAAAGAAAATTAGCTACCTACAAGCAAAATTATATCTATCCAATTTTGCAACAAACAAATATCAAATCTACCACAGAACATGTGTGTGACAATTTATGACACAAACCTACTCTATATCATATGTCGTGCAATTACTGCAAAATATCAAAATATTTTATTTCTAAGAAAAAAAAATTAATTTCTTCTATTCAAATCTTTTATTTTTTGACTGTTATAAGATTGACATTGACTGTTATAAGGTTTTTGGAAATTGTAGTTGTGGATTGTTGCAAACTTTTTTGTTGAAGCCAACAAGACAAAAACCTCTAACTGCAGAGGTTTATATTGACGAGAAACGGATTAAAATGTTTCCACAGATTCTAAATTTATGAAGATTTTAAAAATATTAGTATCCAAACGACCGTTATAACGGATTAAAAAAAACACTTTTTTTTCTAGTATAAAGCCTATAGTTCCTTAACCATGTGTCAGATTTTTCTGATTTACGAACTTTGTAATTATGTTTATAATTATCCTGGACCTTTTGCAACAAAAATTTTGTATCGTAAATGAACGATTTAAAACTAATTAATAATACGCCGGAAAAACCCAACTGGTCCGGAAGAATCTTAAAAAAATGGGAATCTCTTATTCAGAATAAAGGCCTTAACCCAACATTTCCCGAAGGAAATTAAAATTTGGAATCCAATGAAAAAAACGGAATATAATATATATATATATAAAAAAATATTAACATAGAATCGTATAAAAACCTTATTTTATTTCTTTCTTTCGTCGAAGCTGTTTCATCTCCAGTATTAATTTTCAGGTACTTCCAATATTTGTGTGAATAATCGCCATTGACGACGTTGATGATTCTCCTTCTAATGACGTGGCAGTAGATGATGATCTCAATTTTCCAATTAACAAAACGTTGTTTTTCTCCTCATTCAACTTATTTAAGCTATTAAGTATTTATTCTTACAGGATTTTAAATTCATCGCATTATTCCCTCTTCCAGATTAACAGGCCTATTTATTCCTGTCGATCCACAAGAATTTTTCTTTGTTAATTGCTATTGACGATTAACAGATCTTTAAAATATTGATTTGTGCTTAAATATGGTATCACAACATTTTATTTATTTTTTTTATTTAAACGAAAATTTTATTTGCCAAGTTAAAATTCACTACAATATATTTGATATCTATTTTATTTTTTGTAACACAAATTATTTATTTGCAACTAAATCATATGTAATATTTATACGAGATACAAATGTTAAAATAAAGTAATTTTTCTGTCAACTTTTTACTATTTCCATGACAAGACTTGAATCAGTCTAACTAGAAAAAAACATGTGTCTTTTTTGAATCACAAAATCGGAATCGAAATGTAAAAATCAAAAATGAAATCTGATTTTCCTTTTTGACATCTTCCGATGTCAAAATAAATCGGGTAACATCGAAAATTCAGTAAAGATTAATAACGACAACGACATCTGTTCGCTAGAATTGGAAATAAAATTGAGTACGTTCGTTTGCTTTCTATAGTATATTCAAAATTTAACTAGCAGTTAAGTTTTAGAAAATTTTAAAATTATTATTAATGTAAAAATGAACGGAAACTAATGAAATACATTTCTATTGAATTGAAAACAAAGAGGAATTTGGTTTTATTATTATTTTGCGATTACTGCGATCGTTACACCATGAATTCAAGGTAAAAATCAAGATTTCTACTCTTGAAATCACAAAAACGTCGCCATCCCCTCCATGACAGAAAACCACCGAACTACTTCCACTTATTAAATTGTATCTGGGATCGAGATACCCATCGTCACTGGCGTCAAGACCGATGACCGGTTCCAACACTCATGAAGTCCTTAAGGACTTCACTGAGTATTGAGATCGACCATCCATCCGAACGTCAGAACCATGGACACCCCGATGCAACCAGTAAGTATGACCTGAAGATGTGAACCCCAGAGACGACAATCAGCCAGAGGAACAACCCTACCTAACGAAAAGACATCATTCCCTGATGTCTTTCGCGTGATGTACTCCAAGATTCTTACCGCTCATATCTATGCACTCATAAAGTACATTTCCAATCTTAGTCTTAATCATTGCAGGTAAGAACTTTGGAGCCAATTTTGCCGAGAATTTTTTGGTAGCGTCACTCAAATGATGTTGCCGTACAAACACACGTTGTTGTGGTTGAAAAGTCCGTAGTTTAGATCGCAGGTTGTACTGATGTTGCGATTTTTTGAAAGCTGCTTTTAAATTTTGTTGAACCCGGTTCCTGAGCAGAGTCAAATGATCAGAGCGTTCTATTTCCTCACCAGCATCTTCACCAAGCTTGTGTAGTGATCTCAGCAAATGGTAAGTATTTCCATCCGAGATTGGATGTTGACCAAACAATAAATAGTACGGTGAGTACTTGGTAGCAGAATGTACTGCAGCCCGCAGTGCATATGCGATTTCACCAATTTGTGAGTCCCACTTGGTATGTTGACCTTTAATGAACGCTCGAATTGCTGCTAGAACTGACCTATTGACTCGCTCTGACGCGTTACTTTGAGGACTATAGACACCGGTCCTAATGTGTTTAATGCCGAAATCTGACAAAAGACTTTGAAAGTTCCTACTAGTGAACTGTTTGCCATTGTCACTGTGTAGAAACTCTGGTACCCCATATGTAAGAAACACTTCATTCCTTAGAAAAGCATTCACCTTCGGTGAAGTTGCGTTTCTAAGTGGTTTCAGTAGTACAAACTTCGTAGCATGATCCAGAACTATCAATAACACCGTATTCCCAAGTGTAGAACGAGGATACGGTCCCAAAAAATCTATATAAACTCTCTGCCATGGACGTGCTGTTTCGAATTGATATTGCATCGGAGGACGCAATATCTGATTCGTGGCTTTTGTTTGTTTACATGTGTCGCAGGACACAACATAGTTGTGTACCTGTGACGCCATGCCCGGCCAATAATAAAGACGTCGAAGTAATTCTAAAGTCTTTTTAACACCTCCATGAGCAGCAGTACTATCATCATGATGTTTCTGAATCATGTTGGAAGTCATCGGTTTTGGTACCCAGAGTTTCCACACAGGAACATCGTTGGGTATTGCATCAGGTCTTGGCTCAATACGTATGTATAGCTTATCATCCACGACTTTAACTGATGGAAAGTCCTTTGGTGATGATTGAACTTTAGCTATCATATCCGTATATTCTTTGTGCCGATAACCTTCATTGTCGATTTTAATGTCGTTAATGTGATGTGATAATGCTTCCGTCAATTCCTCGTGTGTATCGTCATAAAGACGAGATAGAGCATCAGGGACTATATTTTGGGTACCTTTTTGGTGGATAATGGTAAAATCCATATGTTGGAGTTTTAGGCTCCACCTAGCCAGACGACCACTCAAGTCCTTCTGTGACATAAGCCACTTCAGACTTGAGTGATCAGTCACAATTGTAAATCGGTGACCTTCAACATAGCCCCTGAATTTCTTCACACTCAGAATTGCCGCAAGACATTCAAGCTCAGAAACTGAGTAATTTCTCTGAGCCTTGTTAAGTTTCTTCGACATGAAGGCTATCGGACACTCTTGTCCGTCAGTATCAACCTGATACAACACACTACCTATCCCTGTCAGACTTGCATCGCATCTAATAAAGAACTCTTTATTATAGTCAGGGTTTACTAATACCGGTGCTGTAGTCAGCAATCGTTTTAAATTTTCGAAAGCAGCTTGCGCTTCTAATGTCCATTTCAATTTCCCCGAACTCTTCTTTAATAAATCTGTAATTGGTGATACCACGCTTGCATAATTTGGTATGAAACGTTGGTACCAACCAGCCATTCCCAATAAACGTCGTATCTGTTTAACTGTAGATGGAGCTGGATACTCTGCTACAGCTCTTACCTTGTCAGGGTCTGTTCGAAGACCATCTTCACCAACCAAAAATCCCAAGTATTTCACCTCTCTCAGAACAAATTTACTTTTCTTGAGGTTTATTGTTAACCCAGCCGCTCTTAACAATGAAGAGACTTTGGACAGCAATTCCATATGTTCCTGGAACGTAGAAGAGACTACCAATAGATCATCTAAATAAACAAAGACATTTTCGTGATATTGATGTGGTATCACTTTGTGCATTAGCCGACACATTGTCTGGGGAGCATTGCACAATCCAAAGGGCATAACCCGGAATTGATACAATGGACGACCAGGCACTGTGAAGGCTGTCTTGTCTCTAGATGCTTCTGCCAGAGGAATCTGCCAGAAAGCATCTTTGAGATCAATACTTGAAATGTACTTTGTGCTATTTAGACGACCTAGTAAGCCATCAATCAAGGGAAGTGGGTAAGCGTCCTTTTTCGTTAGTGAATTGACACGACGGCTATCCATACATAATCTGTTTTTACCAGATTCTTTTTGTACCAAAACCACTGGCGAGCACCAAGAACTGTTACTCTCTTCGATCACGCCCATTTGAAGCATTCGGTCGAGTTCGGCATAAACCTTTAGTTGAACAGCCGGCGATGTGGGATAGTGCCTCTGTTTAACAGGTGCACTATCACCAACATCGATGACATGTTCAACCAAAGAAGTCTTTCCGAGTCCAGACACTTCAAATGACGGGAAAGAATCCTTGATCATATCCAGTTCATGTTGCTGATCAGTGGTGAGGTTATGTGTATTTAAAGGTTGTAGCTCTGTACGAGTCAGTTCACTAACAAAAGAAGGAACAATACCGAATTTCTCCCAGAAATCTATGCCCAGGTAGAGCTCTTCTCGTAATCCAGGGACAATATGAAACCGCATTGGTTTAGTGGAGCCATTCACAGTTATTGGAATTTCAATGTAACCTAAAATTTTAGTTGCAGTACCATCTGCCGTACGAATACACGAAGTGTACTTACGGTAAGTTGTACCTGCTGATTCCAATAATTCCAAGGAATTTCTTCCAAGTATTGTGATTGACGCTCCACTATCTAATAGTCCTGAAATATGTTTGTCCAAAATCCTAATTGTCAATCGCGGCCGAGGATCCTTTGTTTCTGAAAGGATAGATGAAACACAAGCTTTACGAAATAATTTCCTCATCCTCCAATATCTGATGTTACGTTCCAGACGTCTAAAATATGTGTGATGTAATGATGGGAAATTAAATGTACTGGGTGATTTTATTCTGGTTTCCTGAGTGGTGATCGATCGTCCTGCGTTGCTACATCTCTCGTCGTTTTCTTCGGGCTCATTGGATGTTGAACCGAGGGTACCATCCCCGAAGCATGTACTCTCGGACGGTAGTTTACCGACGGGTGACAATATGAACAATTTGCATATATAACGTCCGGCTTGTTACATTTCCAGCAGTGCAATTTTATTCGATTCTTAGAGCAATCAGGAGCTCGATGACCGTTTACTCCACATCTGAAACATACTATTGGTTGTCTGGATATTGATGGACCAGGTTGACTGTTGTCAAATGTTATGCTAGGTCGCTGCAATATCCGTCTCTGTGTTGAATCCACCGCATCAATATATCCATGTTGTTCTGCTTCAGCATCCACCTCATAATCATCCATTTGTTGTACCTCGCTAATTCTTAAATTTGATGTTCTGGTTGGAACTGGTGTGGACCACAAACGTTCAAACTTCTGACATAGAGTCCGAAGTTCATCAATAGAATGTATTGTTGCTGCAAGTGTAGCATTTTTGAGCTCCACACTAAGTCCCTCCCGAGCAATCTCTAGCATTTCTCGGTCAGCAAATGGACGTGCTAAGCGACGGTTTAACGAACCAATCTCCACCAGATATTCGTATACGCTCTCCTTTGACTTTTGTTTGCGGTTCAGAAGAACGCGCAAGATCGCCTTATCATCAGTGAGCGTACCGAAGGTTTGTAGGAGTCCCTCCCTTAGCACTGGATAGGTCACCACCTCATGTTCATGAGTTAAGTTCAAATAGTATCTGTCGGCAGCCCCCTTGAGATACCGTGGAACGATAGACCTAAGGTCGTCCCAGTTCACACGGTCCCTCCTGGCGGCCGCCTCAACTCTGTGAACGAACTCATGAACATCAGGAGAGTGACCATCTCCTGTGAAGGTTGGAACCCAATTTGAGTCATAACGACTCAAATTGTTCCCACGAACCCCTCGGTACTCCACTGGTGCTAACGCTGGAGCCGCGTCACGCCATACCTGAGGAGGTTGGTTGTATGGTGGTGGTGCTGTTAGTGGAGCTTGTGGATAATTTAATGATTGTTGTTGTACCAATGCTGGATTGTTGTGTATGTGTTCAGCTTGGAAAGATGGACCCAATAGTGGTATTGCAAGGTCCTCTGCTCTCAAACCTGATTGCTGACAATAGGCCGGTGGTAATTGATCCGACCGTCTCTGTTGTTGATGGTCTGTACGATTCAGACTATTTATTGTCTCAGTTATTGGCTGTACTGGGATCGGTGTGGATCTCTCACCTGGTCGAAAAGCAGGTGAAGCAGATGGAGCAGATGATACTCCTGGTTTATTTTGTATAATTGGACGTGTTGACAGTGATCCTATTATATCCCAAGCGCGTGACAATTGCGAGATAGTGTAGGTGCGGGCTTCTTGCAAGTCATTGCGAGGACCCAACCTATTCATCCTACCTGTATAATGCAACACTCGATTCGCCAAACCATCTAAGAAGATCTGATTAACCGGTGGTTGAAGTCGACGTACCTGATCTAAAACAACTTGTGCTGCCTGCACCACCGTTTGAGACTCAGCTACCAAGTCTCTCGCATGAGATACCATTACTGGAACTGCACCATGATTTACGTGGTTTCGCAGTTCCTCTGCCCAATTGACCCCTCTAAAATCCACACCCCGAACCAGACATTCGATCTGCAGTTCACTGGATTCCAAACCATAGAACGGATGGTCCACGCCAATGTGACTTGACATTTTGATGGTAAAATTTATAAAACCCGGAATTCACAATAAAAACGTCAACACCAATAATAAAACCAATTTCAACTAGAAAAAAGGTGGAGTTAATTCGCCCGGAAAAATTCGTCCGATGGAAGTTGTAAAACGCAAAGAAATGAAAAAAAACAACGAACGCCCCAATTCAAAAAAAACACAAAAACCTTTTTGTAAAAATACCCTTTGTAAAGGAACAAAAAAACCACTGTCGTACCCAATCTTTGCTGAATCTTTCACAAAAATTCCTAAAATATTGTATATAAAAATATAATTTATTTATTTTAATTTCAGATATGCTGAAATTTATATATATACCTAAAATTAGTTATTGACGATAGCACCCCTAAGAATATTTATTTATTTTTAAAAGAAAATTGAAAAATAAAAATATTTAGAAGAATGTTTATTTATTGGATGCACCGTCCTAACTTTGAAATATTGATTTATTTTTTTAAAAAAAATAAAAAATATTTATTTATATCTTGATGTAATTTGCTTAGTTAAAAAAATTATTTATTTAGTTACCTAAAATTAACTTAAATTTAAAAAAATTATTTATTTAATAAAAATTTTATTTAATTAATTTTCGAAAAATTTGTTTTATTTATTTTATTTTTTTATTTAATAATTAGATAAGAGATTCCCAAAATCAAGATTCGTCTGGAGACAATTGTAAAAAGTAAGTATGGTACAATTTCCATTTTGTTTAAATTTGAATTCCCGCGTTCGCGAGCCCACTCCAACAATGCATGTGAGAACTGACTAGAAAAGCCCCTAACGACCAGATTCTACAGAACAGATTCTCCCCAACCTAATAAAACAATCACAACTGTCACGATTAGACACTAGGTCCATTTCTACTGACCCAGTTGTGCTTGTTTAACCTAAAAATAAATTACAACTAAACCTAATGCGAAAGTTGAAGAACGCTCCCGAGCACCAGACTTCAAATCTTAAACTCTATGAAAAATTGTTCTATTGTAAAAGCTAAGTGGAAAAATATGAATTTGTATGAGGTGAAGCCTCTGATCCTGAAAGCAAAAGTACAATTGGTTCTTCTCTTCATTACACCGAAGAAGCCTCTGAGCAAAGAATGGTACTACTGGTTTGCACCTAAGTACAAACACAGCAACACCACTCCTCGTCCCTGAGAACTTCCTCGCCGAATGAAGAGAAGAAACCAATGTTCTTCGATCGCATAACCCCGATGGCCATAGGCGATCTAAGAACGACATCAATGTTAAGGGGATAAGCCCCATGGATGGCTTGTTAGGCCTACCGCTGGGAAAGTGAGTCAATAAACCTAAATACTACATAATTTATCCATAATCCAAACAATTCCCTATTTAAAAATGCTAAATCGAAACATGAAATATATAATATGTGTTAATAAAGTTTTACATGAAATTAATTAAATTTAATCTTCAGACTAGATAATAAATTGGTAATTTACAAAAAATTACGATTATTTTACATTTAAAACTAAGCTTACTAATCTTTAAATTATTAATTCTAATATATTTGTTCAGGTTAAATCTTTCGCTTTATTTATTGTATTCAAAACAAAAAATAAATGTTAGCTAAGAATAATTGTTTCTATATTTATACCATTTTTTTAAAATTAATCGCAATAAAAAAATAATTTAAAAAAAATGGTGGTAGCTAAAATGGACTCATACGAGATATGTATACGTACATCCGCGGATAATTATGATGACAAATGTAGAGATATTGATTTGGATCCGGCTCACTCTATAAAGTTGATGGGAATTAATTATTTTCAATTGTACTTCCATAAACTCAGACCAATAATACTTTGAAAGTAGTGACGAAAGATTTAAACTTATACAAAACCGTTGAAAACTGTTTGGTCAATGTTAACTTTTATTACGTTAATAACATCCTAAAACTCATAAAAACATGACTTAACCACAATCAAAAAAAACATACGATTAATTTCATATATAAATTAATTGCATCATCCAAGAATATGTACAATATATAACCAAGTATAAATATACATTATGTACAAAAAATTGTACTATGTATATAAAAAAAAAATATGTACAGGATATACAAAAGATATGTACAATAGTATACCAAAAATATGTACGCGATTATATACAAAAGAAAATTATTTACAAAAATATGTACAATATGTACAAAAACAAATTCCAATGACAGCACAAAAAAAACAATCTCCAAAAAAAAATTGCTGTCCCAAAACGGTTTTTTTTTCAAACAAACAAAAAACAATGCATAAGCTTAGCTTATCCAACAACCAGGAACAGGAGCCTCCTGTGGTCCAATCCACTCCTCTACCTGTCGCGTGGTCGGTGAGATGGAGACCTCCTCGACCACCTCAACCACTTGAGTATCCTTGGTCGAGGAAGACCCCATCTCCACGACCAAGCGACTCTCTTCCTTCCTCTTCTTATTCCTTTCCCTCTTCTTCAGGGTCGATTTCCTATTCCTGGAGATCCTCCTCCTTTCACGCCAGCCCACAATCGGCTCTGACAGAGGGAGATCCTGGATCAGCTGTTCCAGGAGGTCTCCAACTATCTGTTCCGAATGTGGATCTGGCTCACCTCGATCCCCAGGTCTCGTTCTCTGTAGAACAGGTCTGTAGACCCGTCCTACCTCTTCCTCCCTATTTCCCCTTCTTATAATCTGCACCCCGTTGAAGAGGGACCGAACCGCTACCACGTCTTCACCATTGAAGCTCCTCTGCCCCTGTTGTCTTTTGCAATACATTATTGAATTAGAATTAGAATAGAAACGAAAAAAGGTTATTGAACCAGATAAATTAAAAATTCTTGCAAAATTGCAAAATCGCAAAAAAAACCAAAACTGGTTTTATTTTTAAAGATAAAAGCCAGTAAGTGGTTTCCAAAAAAAAGAAAAGGCAGAAAAGCAAAAACCGGTTTGACGGCCAACGCCCAAATTAACTTTTTGCTTTCCCGCTAAAATATTAATAACTGTAAACAAAAAATAACTCAAATAATGGTCCCTTTTGTTCGACGCCACGTTTGTAATTATTAGTCCCTGTTTCGGCGCCACGTTTGTAATTATGTTTATAATTATCCTGGACCTTTTGCAACAAAAATTTTGTATCGTAAATGAACGATTTAAAACTAATTAATAATACGCCGGAAAAACCCAACTGGTCCGGAAGAATCTTAAAAAAATGGGAATCTCTTATTCAGAATAAAGGCCTTAACCCAACATTTCCCGAAGGAAATTAAAATTTGGAATTCAATGAAAAAAACGGAATATAATATATATATATATATAAAAAAATATTAACATAGAATCGTATAAAAACCTTATTTTATTTCTTTCTTTCGTTGAAGCTGTTTCATCTCCAGTATTAATTTTCAGGTACTTCCAATATTTGTGTGAATAATCGCCATTGACGACGTTGATGATTCTCCTTCTAATGACGTGGCAGTAGATGATGATCTCAATTTTCCAATTAACAAAACGTTGTTTTTCTCCTCATTCAACTTATTTAAGCTATTAAGTATTTATTCTTACAGGATTTTAAATTCATCGCATTATTCCCTCTTCCAGATTAACAGGCCTATTTATTCCTGTCGATCCACAAGAATTTTTCTTTGTTAATTGCTATTGACGATTAACAGATCTTTAAAATATTGATTTGTGCTTAAATATGGTATCACAACATTTTATTTATTTTTTTTATTTAAACGAAAATTTTATTTGCCAAGTTAAAATTCACTACAATATATTTGATATCTATTTTATTTTTTGTAACACAAATTATTTATTTGCAACTAAATCATATGTAATATTTATACGAGATACAAATGTTAAAATAAAGTAATTTTTCTGTCAACTTTTTACTATTTCCATGACAAGACTTGAATCAGTCTAACTAGAAAAAAACATGTGTCTTTTTTGAATCACAAAATCGGAATCGAAATGTAAAAATCAAAAATGAAATCTGATTTTCCTTTTTGACATCTTCCGATGTCAAAATAAATCGGGTAACATCGAAAATTCAGTAAAGATTAATAACGACAACGACATCTGTTCGCTAGAATTGGAAATAAAATTGAGTACGTTCGTTTGCTTTCTATAGTATATTCAAAATTTAACTAGCAGTTAAGTTTTAGAAAATTTTAAAATTATTATTAATGTAAAAATGAACGGAAACTAATGAAATACATTTCTATTGAATTGAAAACAAAGAGGAATTTGGTTTTATTATTATTTTGCGATTATTGCGATCGTTACAACTTGTCCAAGATATTAATAAAACACACATTTTTAAGAAAGGTTTTTTTATCTGGCTCCACAAATGCAACCGTGAGAGCACCGGTTGATTCAAACGCATTTTGTGTTTTACAAGCTTTTTTGTTGGAGCCGCTCACTCAGAAACCTCCGACTGCAGAGGTCTTTTTTTTGAAAGAAACTATTTTAAAAGGTTTCAAAGATTCTAAATTTATGAAGTTTTTAAAAATATTAGAATCCAAACGGCCGTTATAACGGATCTAAAAAACAGAGTTTTTTTCTAGTATAAAGCCTCTAGTTTCTTAACTTAATGTGTTGGATTGGGCTGATTTACGAACTTGTCCAAGATATTAACAAAACGCACATTTTTAGAAAAGGTTTTTTGATCTGGCTTTATAAATGCGACCGTGAGAGTGCCGGTTGTTTCAAAAAAACATTTTTTTTTGCAAACTTTTTTGTTGGAGCCGCTCACTCAGAAACCTCTAACTGCAGAGGTCTAGTTTTAAAACAAATTGATAAAAAAGATTCTAAAAATTCTAAATTTGTTAAATTTTTTGAAATATTAGTATCCAAACGGCCGTTATAACGGTTTTAAAAAATCAATTTTTTTCAGAAAAAAGCCTCTAGTTTCTTAACCACGTGTCGGATTTTGCTGATTCACGAACTTGTCCAAGATATTATTAAAACACACAAGTACAGAAAATTTTTTTGATCTACCTCAACAAATGCGACCGTGAGAGTGCCGATCGTTTTTGTTATATCTCATATCGTTTATATATATATATATATATATATATATATATATATATATATATATATATATATATATATATATATATATATATATATATATATATATATATATATAAATTTTTTTTTTTTTTTGTTTTTTTGTCTCCGCTTATCATATATAGTCGTTTGGCACAAAAATTTTTCCAAAATTCCGAGATGAAGCCCATTGCAATAGGTAGATTTTTATATGAAATCTACCTAAAACAAGTACACAATAGTTCCAAATTATTAACATTAGCACCATTTTTGGATTCTTTTAGTATATCCAGAGTCGTCTTTTTAATGCTGATTGAGACTATACTAGCAAAATCCAGTAATATTGCCGTCCAATCACATATTCATCGAGTGGCTCATTTGGGAGACTCATATTAGTAATCTGCATGCAAGATCCACTTGAACCAACCACCTGTTGGATAATGACAAAAATATTGAATAATAGGCGGTCGTGAATAAATTAGAATGATACTGAAAAAATGCGTGATTTGTGCAAAAAACGCACCTAATACTAGTGCCCAATTGATGGATAATTTACCTACAGAACGAGTGACGCTCACTATATCATTCCATAATTGCGGTGTTGACTACGCTAGGCCACTTTAATTTGCATCAGAAAAGGGAAGAGGTGACACAAACCGAGTTAAAGGTTATTTATGTTCTTTCGTATTCCTAGCAGTAAAGGTGGTCCATATCGAAGCAGCAAGCGATATGACGAGTAAAGCATTCTTACCAGCCTTAAAGCGATTCACCGTCAGACGAGGTGTACCAAAAAAGATTCACACTGAAAATGGATCTAACTCTATTGGAGCGATTAGAATCCTAAGTGAAGCCTACGAATTACTTAAGAACATAAATAATAAATATTTAGTTTCAGAATTTTTGTGCAGTAACGGAGTAGCCGATCGATTTATTCCACCAGTTTCACCACACTTTGGTGGAATATGGGAGGCTGCTGTTAAGTCGGTGAAGACTCACTTAATGAAATCAACACATAACATAAATCTGACATTTGAAGAGATGGCCACATTGCTATGTTAGATTGAAAACATCCTGAATTCTAGCCCGCTTTATACATCATGCACAGATGACGACTGCGAAGTGCTAACACCAGCACACTTTCTAATCGAAAATCAAAATTTAATCGTTGAGATCTAGATGACATTATTTGGAGAATTAATCTTTTAAGAAAATTTATATTGTAAAAAAGCACATGATTTTTCTTTTTAATTTGAGCTATCAAAGTGAAAAGACACTAATAAAAATTTTTAAATAAAAAGGTGAAGTGTGATTTATTATTAGAAGTTTTACAGCAAAGGTGATTCAAATAGCGATCGATATAATCAAGTGACTTGTTTTCCAAATAAACTGGAAACTTTGAACCGGTGAATATTAAACCAAAATACAATTTGAACTTGAAATCTGCATTTTTACCTGAAAATTATACACAAGTGAAACTAAGGCTACGAACGAATTCCAGGGCTATAACAACATAGGCCAATTTTTCATGTTAGAATAAAGAAAATAAAATAAAGGGGGTAAAGTAAAATAAACAATTTTTTTTAGAAAAATTTGCGTGAAAATATCTAAAATTGGGTTGTTAGTAATCCACCTTGTGATATATTCCTTAATAATATGACGAACTGTTTTCATCAATGATTAAAGCCTAGATATTGATCTATATGAAAGCTCATTTTTTCGAGAAAGTAATATCGTACCACCAAGTAATATTTCATAGCAAACATTAAGTATGTCATCGACAACCGTTCAATGAATACCGTTCATCCTCTAGCACCCATAAGATATCACCTTGGCTAGTGAAATCTCAATGCTATTGACAGTTGTATATAATATCTCACGTTAGCTCATATGTCAATAACAGGGACTGGAGTACGCACGGTTGTCACACCTGGAAATAAAAAATATACAAATCAACAAAAACTGATCGCTTCATGTGGACTACCATTTTCTGTACTGTACTACACATAAACGTTAACCATAACATATCTCCTCTAAGTTTTTAAAATTTCTGGAAGAAAATCATTTAATATCCGACAGCCAATACGGTTTTCGAAACAAAAGATCAACTACCGATCTATTAAACTATGTAGCGCATTGTTGGAACAGCATACTTGATAAAGGTGGTGAAACATACGTTATCGCTTTAGACATCTCCAAGGCATTCGATCGAGTCTGGCATGCCAACTTAATCAACAAGCTCGTTGCGTACGGTTTTCATCCCAATGTTGTGAAGCTGATTCAAAATTTTCTATCCAACCGATACATTTCGGTAACATTAGACGGATTTTCGTCTGAGTCTAAACTAATTAACGCTGGTGTACCCCAAGGCTCAGTATTGTTCCCAACCCTATTTTTGATTTATATCAACGAATTGTTGAAAATCACCAGTAACCCAATAAATAGTTTTGCAGATGATAGTACTCTGCACAAGTCGTTCGAGCCCCTTCCTTCAAAAGGTAAAATGCACGAACGAATTAATCCTGCCCGGAGAGACGCTGCCATAAACGTGAACAAAGACCTGAATAAAGTCGCCGACTGGGGTGACCAAAACCTTGTCAATTTCAACTCCACCAAAACACAGCTGTTGATTGTTTCCAGATTAAAGACCGAGTTCCCCAAAGATATTTTATTTAGTATGTGTGATGAACCAATAGGTGAATGTAAAAACATTCGTTTATTGGGTGTCACAGTTTCAAATGACCTACTCTGGAACGATCATGTAATGGCGATGGCAAAAAGCGCGTCTAAAAAACTCGGCCTCCTAAATAGATGCAAAAAATTTTTCACTCCATACCAATTGCTCCATGTTTATAAGTCCTATATTCGTCCCTGTATGGAGTACTGCACTGAGAGAAATCGTATTCTAATATTAAGTAAAAGCTAATCTCAAATACAGAAACTCTTAGTTGATGAAAATTCGAAACTCATTTTCTAGATTATAGAATAACTGGTTTAACCTGAGAGAAGTTTTATTAATTTTATCAACAAGAACATTTTCTAAATTAAGATTAAATTAGTCAATTTGCCTTAGTTATGAAATACTCGATTAAAATCATTTACATTTGTTTTAATAGGTTTTATGATCAATTTAATAACTATACGCTTCAAAATAGAATTTCAATATTTCGATGATTTTGTGCAACGTTTATTCTCATTTTTAGTCAAATATTTACAATCATTTGTAGAAAAACCAATTCTTGAAGAAGTATTTCTAATACAGTTTTATTTTGAGAAAATTACAGTCAAATTTTTTAACTCAATTTCTAAAATTTAAAAGCGATTTTACTTAATTTGAGAATTATCGTATCAAATGTTTTTAACATGCAGATAGTTAGTAGATTATAGAACACGAGTATATGTAGTTGAGAAGTTAATTTAATTTTAAAATAACTTTTAAAAACACATAAACAATAAACAGTTAAACTTAGGACTTAATTCAAAATGGCATTAATTTTGGCGATTGCTCTTTTTCTACAAATTAAATATGTATAATAAATAATATTATATAAATCAATAAATTATTAATTTTACGGACGACCATTCTTTTTAAGATTCTATGTTAACGGTGCTGGCCATTGAATTATTTTCAGTCAACGGTACCCATTTTAGTCTTAGTAATTGAGTATTTCTTGATGATGGTTAGGCTTACGTTGATGATAGTTCCATACTCAAGTGGAGAATATAGAAATGTTCATGATTCATGAACTCTTGCATATAATTATACATTCAAAATTATATGAGTTCATACATTGTGTTTAGTTATTCTTGATTAATGTAAAATATAATCAATAATGGTTTCTAATCAACAATTTATCGATATTTTTGTTTCTTTTACTCAAGTAGAGAATTAAGTGATTTATTGTAAACAATTTTGTTAAGTTGATGTGAGAACAATTTTCATAAGTGGAGACTAAAATAATATATGTAATATAACAATATGTATATGATCAATGCTGTTTTGTTTTTTACTTAACAATATCATTGTCAGAATCATATCGTGTTGCAATTTAAAGGAGTAAAGTGTTCGAATCGTACCTTTAAAATAACAAAAATAATATATACAGTCCAATTCTGTGCAAAATAAATATTGAAAAGTGAATAAATAGTGAGTAAATAGTGAATTTTTATTTTAAAAATTGTGTCAAATACAAAATTGGGTCAAATAATTTAGTGCTTTTAAAACCTATTTATGGTGAGTATCAATATTATTTGTTTTAAATATATGTAGATTTTAAAACTGATAAAACTGTTTATTACGATCACATATGTACATGATTTCTCATTTCAGTAATGCCTTAAATGTCACAAAGCGAAAATTTTAAATATGTGTTTTCTATAGCGAGCCAGACAACTAAGTCCAAGTAGAATTCCGCAATGAACCCACAGATCATCAATTTTTTTCTTCATTTGAACTTTTCGTATCGTATCAGTTTTTAATTAAAACAAAGTGAAAATCAAAATTTTGTATATTTACAGATGTTTTGTTACAAGCTGACGAGCAACCATAGTGAGTTTCCATTTGGTTTTCTCTACAATAAATATAGTAATTGTTCAAGCCGATTGAGAGGTAGAGGAATACTTTATGGGCGAAAACGTCGTTCAAGTTTATGATCTTCAGGTAAAAATATTCAATTTTTTAAAGAAAATTTCCAATCACGACAATTTTATTTTATTATTATATAGATGAGACAAGCAGGGTACAAGGAAGCAGTACTAATTAGGAGTTCTTTATTCAAATATTTATTTCTACGACTAAATTTAAACTAGTAAGTTAAATAAATTGTCTGTAACTTTGTTTTGAATTTAACTATAGTATCATTTCTATTAAGGTTGACATTAATTTCGAAGATTTGCTTCAAAACACGGGTTGCTGTTCATCACGAAGTTGCCAGATTTTTTGGAAGTTATCAATCCTATCCAGATTAAACATCAAACAAGAATAGGTTAAGATTAACTTAACAACATTGCGGAGAACGCAACAGGAGAAATTGTTTTTAAAACTTCCTTTATTATAATAATAAAGGAAATAATAATTAATACATATTATATTAAATATTTAGGCAAAAGAAATAATTATTGCAGAAATACTTTCTTAATTTTGAACTTAAGTTTAATATATTTTTCTATATTGAAGTAATGTTTTTAAAATTTACATAACATCTTTAAAACGTCTAAATTAACTCTAATAAAAGAGAATCAATAATTTAGAATTTATTTTAAAAATAAAATTATTTAAACGAATAATTATATTATTATTATTTATTTTGTATTATAATTTTGATACGATTAATTTATTTATAAAAATTGATTTAATGTTAACTTAAACAATAATAATATTTAACACTAACTTTAACATTCCTTCAATATGAATATTTTTTGTATTCATATAGAATTCTAATTTTATTATTAAAAATAAATTTTTTAAAATTAAAAATATTGTGTCTATTTGAACTTATTTTCAGAAGGGTTGTATATGAGATTAACATGTTATTCTTGATTAAACAATATGGGAACGTTTTCGAAATGCATTGCTAGTCTCAAATCGATATAAAATATTTTACAAAATGATTGCTTTTATTCTCAAATGCAGAAATTACATCCACCAATTTTGTGTCAGATTATGAATAATTATACTTAACTCAACTTTATTTTAGAATTATTTCGAGCATATACGTCTTGCAACAACCCAAAAGTTTATCTCAATTTTCTTAATCATACTAAAATTATGCTCAGCCTTAGATAAATTTACGTTATGTAATAAATGAATTCTTGTATTAAGAATGCTTTTGAATACCATATTCTTAAAAAGAGTATATATATTCACAAATCTAGTCTAAATTTAAAGAGGCTAACAATTTTATTAACGATAAATTTATACTATACTCGAAATGAGAAACTGCATTACCTTGAATTAGATTTTAAATTCATAATAATAGAATTTCAAAAATTAACAAATTATCAGCCCCTTATTCTACATATTAGAATAGGTTGAGAATAGTTATTCTTGGCGCACATTTAAGCAACTTTTATGCATGATTTTATACCTATATTGTACAAGTTGAGCACACCTTTTTTTCAGTGTGCTGTCAAGTTTGGGGTGCTGCCTCTGTTTCCATCTTGGCCCTCTTGGACTCTGTTCAAAAGCGAGCTATACGAATTGTAGGTGATCGAACTTTGACATCAAAACTTGATTCCCTACAACATCGTCGCACTGTTGCTGACCTCGTTGTTTTTTACAAATATCGTCATCAGCAGTGCTCAGATGAAATCAGCGGCATCATGCCTCAAACTTATTCTTATCCCCGTTCCACTCGGCAATCGGCTGCCGCAACCAGTGAAACGGTAAAGATCCCGCGCTGTCATACTGGCAGATCGCAGAGAGACTTCTTTGTCCGAACTGCGTACAAATGGAATAGTTTGCCGGAACACTTAGTCTCAGGTGGCTTCAACCCACAGATGTTTAAAAAAAGCGTTAATCTAGGTCTTAAAAGGTATTTATGTGTTGTTGTGACACATATTCTAAACCCTATTACACAACACATTTTATTAAAAAAAAAAAAAAAAAAAAAAAGTGAGTTCCAACTTTGTTGGCAAAATTTTTTTAGATTTATACTGAGCTATAAAATAATAGCTCAAAGTTAATCTGTGATGCGCAAAAATAATTTTAAATATTTAAAGTTCTACTAAAATCATCTGACAAAAATATCTCATCTTCTCCTTACCCCTACACCCGAAAATTTTATCCTGGTTAAAAATAAAAATACCACGAAAAAAATTCCAATTTTAACACCAGAACAAAGAACACAAAAATCTTATACACAAAAAAGAAGCTCAATAAAATTGGAAAATTTGATTTTTGTTAATATATTTAATCTCTCAAAAACAAAACATAACGCTTGTTTGGATTTTTAGTATGTTTTGGGTGAATAATAAAAATTTAAAATATAAAAAAAGAAAAGAAAAAATTACTTTTCAAAATTTCCATGTTTGAAAAATTAAAATAAAGAAAATCTTATAAAAATAAAATTTTTTCTATGATAGCATATGAAATGTCTATTTTTATCACACCTAATGCCTTGTGAAAATTGATTATTTTTCTACTAGTGTAAAAAGAATAACATATTGTAGTTGCTATGGTTTTTCATATAATTTTACAAAGCTTTTTAAACAACGCAACCATGAAACAATAGAATGTGAATTTTTAAAGTTATGCTGTCGATTTATAATTTTATAATTTATAGTAAATATCGATTATATAAATATTATAAAAGAAAAAATTGCATTTCCTATGCGAGATAAAAATTTTTTTCGTTCATAATCATAATCACGTCAACAAATGTTTACTTACGAAAAGAACAATGTTTTCATCTCTTTTAGAAAAACGTACTATTTTTTTATCAAATTATACTAAATTATACTTTTTTTTATTAAACAAGTTCTTATCAGTTCGAAACTAGATCGATCGACAATTGTATGGATAGCAAAAAAATTCATAAATTGCACACCATATTTTGTTAGCGTCAGTCTTATTTTTTTATCCGTTTAATATTTTCATGAAGTCTTTCTTATTACCTTTTAAAAAAACAAAATTATTAAAACTGGTTAACCCGTTCGAGCACAGTTTAACTGTAAACTTTCATTGTCTGTAAAAATATTAAAAAATTTCGAGACACCCTGCGTCAAAACAAGTGAAAAAATAAAAACCATTTTATAGTTTTTTTATTATACTAAAAAAATCGAGAAATGTCTAGTTCAGATCCATTCTCTATCTATTACGACAAACAAACGATAAAATAGAAGTTATTTTGCATAATCAATAAGAATTTGACTAGTTATAAACAAAGTTTCATAAAAAAATTAAAATTATATTACATCGACAACAATGTAATCAATATTGACCGTTCTATTGCTACTCTAACATCAGAAATTTATTTTTTGTTGGTTGTGTATTTGAAATTTTAAAATATTAAAAATAAATTCGTTTTTAACTATCAGTAGAAACCGTAAATCTATAACTCACTCTGTAAGGAATCGACAACCAACTTAAAAGTTCAAGAAACCTAAACATATTTTTAGTCCTCACAAATTCTTAACCAAACCGTAATCTCTTTTTCCTAACAAATCTCATACTTTTATAAAATTATAAGAAACTTAATCACAGATAACGTTTTTCATGATATCTAAATAAAAATATGTATCCAAAAAAAAAGTGTATGACAGCATATTAAAACTGCTTACTAAACCATCTCGTATATAAACATAATCACGTAACGAGAGAAGAAAAAAATCTATAAACATGTACGGATGAAGCAACAATAACAAAAATATCGAATGAAAAGGTTAGGTTGGTAACGAAACAGAAACAATAGCATCAGTGAAGTTATTCGAAATATCTATGTATTTACAACTGTCACGTTGCGAGAAAAAAAACTCGAATTTAATTAGATTACGTTAAATTTATCCTTTTGTGATGATCGTCTGACCAACAGACTACAAACAAAAATCAAAATGAATTTTGTTTTTGTTATCATTCTAATTCTGTGATGGGAAATTGAATTGAGTAAGATCTATGTAATCTGGATTTAAGGTATATGTCGGAAATGTATATTATTTTGGTGAAATATTTTAAGCGTCCGCTTAATCTGTCACGGTTCGTTTTAAATACTAAATTATACCAAAATCGACCCTAGCTAAATAGAACTCATTTTTCAGAGCCTTCCATTTTTTGTTGTCAAAGAAACATTTCATATCATTACTTGCAGTCATTACATTCCTAACACATGTTAATACAATTTAAAAAAAACAACAAATTTATCACTTTCACTTCAAATACAAAACTACATTTAAAATAAAATTAATATGTATGTTATTTAAAGTGCTTACAAAACTCTTAATTTTCCATAAGTAATTTTCCGGAAATGATAAATCGTTTTTCTTAGAATTTACAATATAAAGTTGTTATTGTTTGAATGCAAAGGAAGTATAATGTAGGTTTAAAGTTTTAAATTCCAAGAAACTTGTTGAATTTTATTGTTGTATCCTTTTGTCAGAATCGTTTTCAGGCAGGAGATAGCAAATGGTTTAGGTATAAAGCTTTAAATTAAATTGGTTTTGAGGTGCAATCGTATTAGATAATAGAATATTAATTAATTCGGATTATTTTGTTTAACGTTTGTCAACGACGAGAGTGGTAGGTAGATTTGTGATGTTGTTGCGTAATAAAACGAATCGATTTATACTTGGCTGGATTACAAATTATTTCTAATAAAGAGTGGTAGTTGTACAAAGCACCCTTTAAGATGTTATTCCTATACGGAGAGTATTGACGTGAATGAAATTTCATAAGAATATTTATTATTAAGATCAAAGCGATTTCCATCAACTGATTTTTATTTCGAAGCCATCTATTGTAAGTTTAAAATGTAAAAAGCTATGACACTTTTTTTAAAAATAAAAACATTATAATTTAATCTTTTGTAAATAGAAATAAACTAGTTTGCTTTAGAATCAAAGCGATGTGGTAGATCGCTGTTCGTATAAAAAAATAGCGATAACCACTTTTTCTTATTTACGCTGAACCTAGTAGACATAACCTCTTCAAAAGCTTTTGATCTAATGTTGTCCATATAATTTAAGCTTATGGTGACTCGTTTAACATAAACTGACCTTTAAATATTAATATGAAATGAATTTAATACACATAACTGTAAACAAAATTTGTTAAAATATAACATTTTGAAAAAAGTTTTGAGTTTTGAGAAACTAATGTTAAAATAATTTTTAAGAAGAATAAGTTTCATACTGTCTTTGGCTCCATCTATTGAACGCTTTTTACAATCAAAAAAAAAAATCAACAAATGTCAATTTTACTCTGATTCTGTTGTTAAGAAAAAAATTAGAAAGGAAACTGTCATAAAAAGTAAAAACTTTATTATCATTTAATATTACTCTGATTTTGCATATACAGTAAAAGCCTAGTTATCCGGAATGCTCGGGGATTGAATCATGCCGGATAATCGAAAATTCCGGCTAATTGAATGTAAATGATATTTTAGGACGATTTCATGTAATACTTAATACAAATAATTTGTTAGGATTCTTGTCAATATATTTTCAAATATAATACTAGAAACTTGTTTTTGTATATTTATTTCAAATTGTTTATAACATTGATTGCAAATAATATTTTGTACAAATACAAAAATAAGTAAATGAAGCAAATAACTAGAATATTTTACAATTTTAAATAATTCAAAAGTTAAAGCAAAATATATTTCCTATGAATTTCCAAACAAAAAAAACATTTTTATTGAGAAAGGGAAAAACTTCAAAAATTTGAAATTCCGGTTATCTGAATATTCGGTTAATTGAATGTCGGATAATCGGGCTTTTACTGTAAAAGCTAAAGCAAATTAGCTAAGAGTTAAGACCGATTTTAAAAGGGAATGTATTTGTGTATTTGGTTTGTAGTGTGACATATAAACATTACATATTAAAATTTGTTCTTTTAATGCGTATGGACATTTATTTTTGGACATTTGGGTGAAATATGTGTATTAAATAAGAGCGGGGTATATTATCTAGTGAAGTTGTTCCAAATAATCTTTTTTCCTGGATTGCAATATTTTTTTCTGAAATTTTACTCTGATTCTGCGTAAAAGGTTTTAACAAGACAATTTTTTTTAAAAAGAAATGTGTTAAGGTTTAGGTGTAGGTTGTCATAAAAACATTATTATAATTTGTTTTACTGCGAATGACTGAATATTTCCAAAAATTTTCGGGATTCAATTTAAATTAAATTCGTTTAAAAATCTATACCGTATGTGCCAATACCGTAATGTGCCTATACCGTAATGTGCAATATATACCGTAATGTGCCTTTACCGTAATGTGCCACAACAAAATATTGGAGTGTATTATTTAGAGTCTTTGTCCCAAACAATAATTCAGAGTATGCAATCACTTTTTCTAGAAATTTTAAATTATAGAAATTATAGCTGGTGTGTTGGTTTTGTATTCTTCAAAAATATCATTTAATGAAATTTTACTATGATGATTCTGGTTTTGACTAAGAAACATTAGAAAGGAAGTTGTCATAAAAACATTATTATATAGCTTTTTTCTTAAACATATTTATTTATCGATCCAACTTAAATGAAATTAAAAACTGCACCGTAAAGTGCCAATCACTAGACCCCTACAACAACACCGCGTGTGCTATTTAACGCTTTTGTCCCTAATAATGTTCCCGGGTATGCAAATACTTTTTCTAATGATCAACTTTTATAGCTGTCAAAATTTTTTCAAGTAGGACAGCAAATTGCATAGTTTTAGTCGATTTGCAGATACAAATAAACAAAAATTTTCACCGTAACAAGTGGTTAAAAGTTTGTTGAATCTTATTTTGAAATATGAAATTAAATACTCTGAAAATTATTTTTAATATTCAAAAGTGGTTTTATTAAAATTAGTTTCTAGTTAAATAAAACAAAAGTGAGATAATATAAATTCAGTATTTGTATACTGAAAAATCACATTCAAATTAATCTTAATATTAAAGAAATTTGAAATTAATATTAAAGCAATGATACTTGAACTACATACATTTTTTTTATAGTTCTAAGCCGTGTTTAATATCGAAAGTTCATCTGAAGGCGATAAACAAATTATTGTAGATTCTGGACCAAATAGCAAACATGACGAGACTTATATTTTGGTTTTACATAATATGCTTAATCAATTCTAGTATACTCCTCAAAATATTTGGTGCCAATATGCGAGGTTCACCCAACCAACCCACACCACCAGATAAATCTTTGGCCCAAATTATATATCTTGCAAATTATTGGGTATGTTGTTTTTATGAGCGCAGAAAAATTGGAAATAATTCAATCAATCGTTAAAGTTGGTATACTTTTATTATTTATTTCATTATAATCCAAGCTCATAATAGTAGTTTAATCAATGAGTGAATAATGAAGTAGTTTATTCTCAAGCAAAAGTTTAAAATTTGAGCGAGGCATGAGCGAGAATTTTAATTTGCGAGAGAATAAAATTCATTATTCACGAATCGATTACAATACTTTATTCTCTGACAAAGATTTTATTATAAAAAAGAATTGTGTATTATAAAAAATAAAAACATTTTCTTCAATTAAAACAATAAATCTTTATTGTTTTAATTGATAAATCAAATTTCTTAATAAAAAAACCCTGATGATAAAAAACGCCCTTCTCATACAATCAACCAAGTTCAACTAAACGAAATAAGAGAATTACTCAAAATTTGATTTTTGAACAAAACTTATCAAAGCAATTGTGATTATAATTTGAAAATAATTTTAATGAAATCAAAACAATTTGACCAATTGGAATCATACCAATTGAATAAAATGTTCATTAGGCAATAGGTTAAGTTCATTAGGCTATAGGTTAGAAAACAATACAATAATACATACTATTATTATCGAAAAAACATACAAATAAAGCTGATATAATTAAATGGAAGAGAATAAAATTTATTATTTACTACAAAAACTCGTATTATTAGAACAACTCAGTTTCTTAAGCAGATCTTTTTCATTTTTTACTAAATATAAGAGCGGCTTAAACGTATATTTTCATGTATCATGCATATACAGACATTGTGTGTTCCGGTAGGTCCGGCTAAAATACACTCCTTCGGTCGCAACGTAGTGAACTTTGAGAAGCTGATTTTGACATCTTTGTTTTCTTCCAAGAACATTTCGTAGATATCGGTGAGGTTCCATAACACCGACCGCTTTGATTTCCTAATTTTTGTTGATCCTTCTGTAATAGTAACAACATCTTTAAGGCCATGCATTGTTCTACTAATTTCCTCTGATAAGAAGTATGTTTGAATTTGTTGTACTATATTTTGTGACAAACTGTGCACTTGTTTGCTTTGAGGCCAACTGTAAGGACCTACTGTTTCCAACAGATCCATGGCGAATTCTACCAGTCGTCTTGATGCATTAAATTCATCCTGGATACGTTGATTTGACCAAAATTTACGTGGTAGAGTTGTCAACAAAAACACTTGTTTTGATTTACAGCTGGCATCTTTAAACTCTTTTTTTAAGGTTCATAAGCCATGATGTATATTCACATTCCTCCTTTGGTGATAACACTTTAACTGAATCTACTTGAAATATTCTTTGACTTATTGTTGATGTGACACTTGCAATTTTTTTATAACTTCCTGTTGTAATATGTTTTTGTTTAATAGGAGATTCTAACCTTCCAAGAACATTGTTAATATCTTCTAAAATGTCATTAAGTAGTTCAGGAACTGGTGGAGATATAGTATCAACCGAAACTGGTGATGGATCTAAAGATGCTGGAGGTATTTGAATATTTTCGGTCGTTGGAACTTTTTAAACACCCTGATTTATAGAAATAATTTCACTATCGATAGTTTCCGAACATGAAAGCTGCTGTAGAAAATATTAGTTGCATATGAATTTTTATTCATTTTAATAAAATAATTAAATTTACCTTATTTTTATAGATATAAGTGCGGCATGTTTTACATATAAACTGATCATCACGCAAAGTGAAATTTAGGGTCGCAGCTTTTTGAACAACAGCCTGTGTGACCAGTTTCACATTTTTTGATGTCCGCTCATGATTTTTGAGACCGTACAAGTTACAGCACAATTTGAAAGGCATTTCTATTATTATTTTTCTATACGTTATGTCTTCTAAATATTTTTGAATATACTTGCTATAAGGCAATTCAATCAATATATATATACCCTTTAAATAGTTTTGACTTAGGTAGAATCAGGTAAAATTAGGTAGGTACAATTTAATATATTTTGATTGGATGCAAGCATTATTTTTTCCAAAAACCATTTAACCGCACAGAAAATGGTTCAAATTTATTGCAGGTGTTAAAATATGAAATGTTTAATTTATTAGATCCACATTTAGTACAGGATTATTAACTTAATAAAAAAACACATGTGAATTTTTCATATACCAAACTTTAAAAAATCGTAAGAAAAAATCCATATTGAATTGCTGAATTTTTATTTCTCAATTTCATAGCTGCATATGTTTACTTTAAAATTTGTGAAAAACAAAAAAAAAAAAGCCTACTTTTTTAGATATGAGCTTTGAAGTAAACCAAGGTTTTACGCGCCGCCTAGCGGAAAAGAGAAAAGTTATTAATTTTAAACTTACTTATTTCAATTATTCAATTATTTTCCTTTTTACTTGCAAAAATATACTTAAGTCGGATGAAATTTGTGGCACCTATTCACAAAACAATGACACCATTACCAAAACTACGCGAAAAAGCCTCAAAAATTCAACCGCGCATAACTCCCATTCAGAGTACACAAAAAATAAAAGCAGAAACTACTTTTTTCCTTTCGTCAATACCAACAAAATATCAAAATTTCAGATTTTTAAAAAATAGTTGCTTTTTTTTCGATGTACGTTTTCAAAATAATAGCCCCATTGAGAATTGTGGCATTTTAAGTTTGTCAAAAAAATAATGTCAAGTGTGTCAAAAAATGATTTCATTTATTTTTTTAGCCAATTTTTTGGAAAAAAATTTAGCTGTTTTTATGACGTAAATGTAATTGAAAATGAAATTGGACATGGAAATTTTTGAATTTGTTATAATTTTTGAAATATTTTTGGAATTTTGAAAAAAGTTTGTATTTTAGATTTTGTAATAATTTTAGCAATATGTTTAGAATTTTGGAAAAAGTTTTAATTATTGATTTTGTAAAAATTTTTGGAATATTTTTAGAATTTTAAAAATTTAGTATTTTTGATTTTATTATAATTTTTGGAATTTTGAAAAAAGTTTCAATTTTTGATTTTGTAATAATTTTTGCATTATTTTTGGAATTTTGAAAAAACAGAGTTTTTGAATTCTATATATATTTTTGGAATTTAGAAACAAGTTTCGATTTTTCATTTTGTAATAATTTTTGCAATATTTTTAGAATTTTGGAAAAAGTTTGAATTTTAAGAATTTTTGGAATATTATTGGAATTTAGAAAAAGTTTAAATATTTGATTTTATTCTAATATTTGAAATATTTTTGGAGTTATGAAAATAGTTTCAATTTTTGATTTGGTTATAATTTCTGCAATATTTTTGAAATTTTGAAGAAAATAGAATTTTTGAATTTTATATATATTTTTAGAATTTTGGAAAAAGTTTCAATTTTTGATTTTGTAAGAATTTTTGGAATATTTTTAGAATTTTGAAAAATTTTAAATTTTTGAGTTTATTATAATTTTTGGAATTTTTTAGAATTTTGGAAAAGTTTGAATTTTTAAGAATTTTTGGAATATTACTGGAATTTAGAAAAAGTTTAAATATTTGATTTTATTCTAATTTTTGAAATATTTTTGGAATTTTGAAAAAGTTTGAGTTTACTTAATTTTTACAATACTTTTGGAATTTTAAAAAAATATGAATTTGTGGATTTGTAATATTTTCTCGAAACGCTAAATGGAGAGGTTTTGAGTAGTTTGCTGAGTGTATCATCTTTTCACTAAATTATATTAGTATATGATCTGTTATAATTTTCCGGCAAAGTATTATGTTTCGTGTTAGGTATGTAATAAATTTCTAAACAGAGATAAAAAAATACTTGTACTTTAACAAAGAGTTATGTTTCATATGCATCGCTGCCCAAAACTAAAAACCATGTCCTCATAAAAGTGTTTTGCCGAAAACTATATCAAAATCCTTAACCAAGACCGAAGTCTTGATATCTCAAATTTTTATGATTATTTTCCGGGCTTTTATTTTTCGGGCGTTAAATTCAACTTTCAGTCACGATAACTAGGATGTAGGATTTAATAGTTATTTACATATCGAGGGCTGAAAGTAGAAGATTACGCCAGCGGTTCATATTGAAGCCCGACGCGAAGCGAGGGCTTTTATTGAACCAAGGGCGTAATCTTCCTTTCAGCCTGAGTGTATGTAGTATTTTTATTGTAGTATAAATCAATTTTTGAATTTTTTAAACTCGCTAGACATTTTTAAAATTATGCTAAACATGCCATGCTTTTCTCTATAAACTTCATACAATAATTTATTTGTTTGTTCTAGTTTTATGAATGTTTTACAGGTGATTATTTTACGGGCGGTAAAGTAGAAAAATATATTAATATTTCATATAGCAACGGGATCTTATTTTACGGATGTTAAGTTCAACCTTAAGCCACGATAACTAGGATTTAAAATGTGTTTTACGATTCGATTGTGCGTAAAATGTGTTTTACGATTCGTTTGTGTGTAAAGACTGTGTTCCAATCCATGCTAATTAGTACTAATTGAAAATTGAAATAGTCAAAAATTTAGTTGACTATTTCCGCCATTTAATTCTAAATTTTTGAAGAGATATTTGATTTTTGGCATTTTAAATATATGACAGAACTGTTTGAATTGTCATGGTTTCTATTAGTTTTTTTGTTATTTTCTACTAACTTGGCACATAGTTTCAATTTAATATTTATTATGATAATATCATATGTATTATGAACAACTTAATATTTTATATTGAACTCTCCTCGCCAAACAGACCGTATATAATAATTATAGTTTTTAAGATTAAATGAAAAAAGAAACAAAACAATGTTTCACTTTCAATTTAGAATATATTTGAACTGGAACGATGAAATTGCAAATTTGACAGTTTTAGTACAATTTAGAATTTTTGGTACTCAATAGCATGGATTGGAACACAGTCAAAATATATTTTGAAAAAAAAAATCATTATATTCAAGTAATTTTTTGTTATTTTTTTTTCTAGTACAAACAAACAAAATAAATATCAAGATAATAAAATATAATAAAATATAATAAAATATAATAAAATATAAAAGTACAAACAAACAAAAAAATGCTTGAATCAGACGATTTTCTCAAAATAAAATTGCACAAAACATATATGCCTGTATATATGTACATGTATGTTGTTTTTGGAAATAGCCATAATGTTTTTTGTTCTTTTGAGAAAATATTTACGCTTTAGGGCGTAAAATTTTAATTTTAGGCATTGTTATTTTAATTTAGGCATTGTTATTTCAATAGGAAATAAAAGCCTGCCTTACACACAATTTTTGAATCGTAAAAGTGCATTTTACAGTTTAATCGTACAATAAAGTATTTTGAATGATAGAAAAATTAGTAAGTTTTTAATGAAAAGTATAGTAAAATGTCAAATACTAATAATTATATTTATTAAGGGCGTGGAAATGTGAAGGGGTAAAAACACCAATTAAAACCCGGTCAAGTAGAAAGTCATTTAAAAGAGTACCAAAATTTAGAAACATTGCAATATTTTTTACAATTTTGCGATGCACAGTTTTTGATTTATTGCCAAAAAAGTGCAACAAAACGTAAGGGTCCCCCCTTACGTTTTTTCGTTGATTGACAGACAAATTTGAAAAAATTCATATAAATAGGAAATTTGATAAACTCTTAACGAAAAATATAGCGGAGACTCAAATGATTTTGTTTCTGTGTGTTTAGAGGATAGGAGTGAAAAAAGGTTTTTTGACCCACCTGAGTGGGGTGTTATTTGGAAGAACACCAAATTAAGGAACATTGCAATGTTTTTTAGATGCACGGCTTTTGAATTATTGTCAAAAAAGTATTATTTTTAGCATTAATCCTTCCCACCCCCTAAATTTCGTCGTTGATAAACAGACATTTTGTTTCCAATATGAACCATTTACAAGCTGGTGTAATTGAGTCGTTCATAGTTACCATAAGCAGTTATGAATAAAATTTGACCTAAAGTAATATTTTGAAACGTAGGACTTTTCACGAATGGAATAGATAATAGTATCTATATATCCAAGGGTTTTATAAATTTTAACTAATAAACGAACGTACGGACTAAAACGCGGTCTTCGCCAGGAAAACAGGAAAAAATCTCTAATTACACTAATTTACTCTAACACTAACAAAACACTATCGAGTAATTTTACTCATCAAAATTTTAGCTAACAAAGAGTAATAATTTAATTCAACAAAAAGGAACCAAAATACAAAAATTACACAAATCAAATACAAAAGAAAATGCGTACATTAATTTAGCTGTTTTCTTCTAAATCCAGTCCTGTGGAACATGTTAATTGTAGGCTGTCACAATATTGCATTTCAAAAACAACTTATTCAAAAATATGAAGCGTCCTCCATAGATGCTTTGTAGAATGCAAAACACTATGGCGATCACAACAAAGATGAACCAGTATGTGAATATACTTAATCTCCCCCAAAATACTGTGATATCACTAAAATGATTAGCTGATGCATCCTGTAGAGCTAAAAATTTCAGCAATACTACTTCATTTATATATGTGTCGCGTTGAAATAACGTTTCACGTTTCTATCATGGTTCAATATTGATGACGAGCTAAATTTGTAGGCGCTAGCTCAACATACTTTTTATATCCAACTTCCCGTTCACTTTTATGCGAAGAATTTTTGACAAGTTTATTCAGCCATCCAATTCATATTCTTTCAGCCACCATCGCTTTATTTATTCTAATAGCCGGAATAGTACAACAACGGTTAAACTATCTTCGAAGTCGTTTCCTTATACCAAGAACAAAAATATGTTCTTTCAAAATAATTAAATAAAAAATGCTGTAATTTATTTATAGACCAGGGTCGATAATTTTTGTAAACAAAAAAAATAATAGTAGGATCAAACCCATTAGAAAAGGAGGAGAATATTATAAAAATGAAAGGAAAAATAATTTACGGGCGATCTGAGGTCGGGAAGGGGAAGGGGTGAGTTTTTAAGGGTAAAAAACGGTTTATCTCGATTTCCACCAAAACTAAAAGTCCTATGGGAAAAATTTGAATGGAAAAGTTGTAGGTAATAAAAAGATCTAAAACTTTGAAACAAACACTTTTTTCACATAACCTCAAAATTTAGGTGAAAAATTCAAAAAACCAAGGTTTTGGTTTTTTATTCTTATCTTTTACAAAAAATTTTTTTTTTCACGAAATTTGGTGAAAACTTACATTTTTATGTCCCAAATACGCTGTAATTTATTTGATTTGAAATATTTATTTTCTCACCTTATTTTGAATTAATATCGAAAAAGCACCCTAATTTTCAATCGAAAATTCACCCGTCAAAATATCAGCTTTTTTCAAAAAGTTGGTATGCTTTCTATTCATTGAAATCTCTATTTTCCGATGATGAAAAAAAAAAATATATTACTCTAGTAAATCTTCTCAGAAAATGTAAAAAATGAAATGAATTTTCGATTGAAAATTAGGGTGCTTTTTCGATATTAATTCAAAATAAGGTGAAAAGTAAATATTTCAAATCAACTACAGCGTATTTGGGACATAAAAAGGTAAGTTTTCACCACATTTCGTGAAAAAATTTTTTTTTGTAAAAGATAAAAATAAAAAACCCAAAAACTTGGTTTTTTGAAGCGAAAATTCAATTCATTTTTTGCATTTTCTGAGAAGATTCACTATATTAATAAATTATTTTTTTTTCACCATCGGAAAGTAAAAATTTCAACGAACAGAAAGCATACCAACTTTTTGAAAAAAGCTGATATTTTGACGGGTGAATTTTCGATTGAAAATTAGGGTACTTTTTCGATATTAATTCAAAATAAGGTGAAAAAATACATATTTCAAATCAAATAAATTACAGCGTATTTGGGACATAAAAAGGTAAGTTTTCACCAAATTTCGTGAAAAAAAAAATTTTTTGTAAAAGATAAAAATAAAAAACCAAAAACTTGGTTTTTTGAATTTTTCACCTAAATTTTGAAGTGATGTGAAAATAGTGCCTAAATCAAAGTTTTACATCTTTTTATTACCTACAACTTTGCCATTCAAATTTTTTCCATGGGACTTTTAGTTTTGCCGGAAATCGAGTTAAACCGTTTTTTACCCTTAAAAACTCACCCCTTCCCCTTCCCGACCTCAGATCGCCCGTAAATTATTTTTCCTTTCATTATTATAATATTCTCCTCCTTTTCTAATGGGTTTCATCCTACTGTTATTTTTTTCACTTTTTATTATTTTTAATGGCTTCTACCCTGGTCTATTAGTTTTAAAAATTGTGCTAAATTTCCTAACACAAAAAAACTCAATAAAAGTAGCGAAAACTCAACACTCATAAACACAAATAAACCAACTTCAAAAATAAATAAATTTTTTTGTTTACAATTTATTGTGAACAATTTATGAAAACATTTTTTATACAATTTTTTATTTTTTAATTATTTTTACATTCACAATGTACACTAATTTGAATTAAAATAAATTGACTGACTATTCTTAGGTTTTAATCACAACTCTTTTCAAAATTTTATTTATATATATGAAAAAAACAAATACAACATATAATTCATTTTATTTTTGTTTGGTTCTTTTAATTTTTTTTTTTTTCATTAGGTTAACCTTTTTTGTTTTAATTACAAGTTACAACTCAACAAGATTTAAAAATATTTTGTTATTTATATCTTAATATTACATAAAAAAAAGAATAATTAAAATTTAATCACAAGCATTATTTCTCGAAAATCAATCAACCACGATCCTACTCAATTACATCAAAAAAAGTCCGAGCGGCAGGTATATCCGCTAGAAATAGGTAGATTTCGGGATCAGACAGTTATGTGTGCAATTAAAATCGGATTTATCAGATTACTTTATAAAAAACACTAATTAAAAACAGAAGTATTAAACAAACTTTAAAAATAAACATTATTTTATACAGTTTTTGGGCTCTAAGCACTTAACCTGTACCCCGATATGGCCAATTGTCAAACATATTCAGGAAACTGTTTGCCGCAACATACCCAGAAAATATTTTTAGCGTAAGTGAAAAAATGCGACCGTGAAAGTGCCGCAAAATGCCGTTGTACTTCACACAGTTTATTGCAGATAGCTAAAGAACCTTTTATTGCAGATATCTGGCTTTTTAAAAAATGATAGAAATATGTTCAAATAATTAATATTTATAAATTTTTTTACATAATTTGCCCCAAACGGCCGTTATAACGCTTTGTTTTTGACAGTTTCAAGGCTCTAGACTCTTAACCTGTACCCGGATATGGCCAGTTGTCGAACTTATCCAAGAAATTGTTTGCCGCAATACGCTCAGAAAAAATTTTGGTCTAGGTAGAAAAATGCGACCGTGAGAGTGCCGCTAAATTCCGTTATACCTCATATCGTTATATATATATATGTATGATTTTTTTTTTTTTCCGTCTCCGCTTTACATATATAGTCGTTTGGCATATATGAAATCTACCTAATATATGAAATCTACGTAAAACAAAACAAAATTCCTAATAACATATGTAATTGGTTCTATATGCAATTTGAATACATAACAAAAATTCAAAATAAAAACAATACAAATAAATTGAAAAATTGCATACAAATGCAATCTTCGCAATTATACATCTAACGCAACGCCATACATATATACATATTAAAATTTTCATCACCTATTAAACATTTTCCATACGCGCATTGTTTTATTTAGATATCTATTGTTATACAATACCAAGATCGTTTCCGAAATACATATAAAATAGTTTCCCAAATCACCCACATAATCGTTTAATTTTTCAAAAACAAAACAAAATTCCTAATAACATATGTAATTGGTTCTCAACAAAACTAACCAACAAATGTCAACAAAACTAAAACAAAATTCAATATTAATTTTATATAAATTTTCATTTTTTTAATTTTCACATATATTAGGCTTTGTAAGATATGTAAAAGGTTTTTTGTTTAAGCTTATAAAATTGGAGCCTCTAGGGATAGAAAGCTGAAAATTTCTGAGATTATAGTTGAAAAGTTAATCTAAAAGAAAATATGAGTTTAAGCAAAAGAAACTCAAAAATGATGAAGACATGGACGTTTGCGTTTGTTTTTGTTTTAACCGACCCAGGGTCTCAACCTCTGAACTTAAACAATTTATTTTTTAAGTTTTGGATAGATTTATCTACGTATTTATGTTTTGGAAGGTTTTCATTTGTAAGCTTGGTTATTTTCATCTATATCGAGGACAACAAAGTTCAGTACATTTTTAAAACAGCTGATTTTTCAGGAACCTTTTGCGCTGAGGTTTTCATTTTGCAAAAAATGATAAAAAATAGTTTAAATATTCAATATTTATCAATTTTACTTAACCATTATGATTCAAACGGAAATTATAACGTCTTAGATTATTCGACTTTTAAGGCTCTAGCCGCTTAAATAGTACCCCGATATGGCCAGTTCGCGAACTTGTCCAAGAGATTGTTTGCCGTAATATACACACATAATATTTTTGGTGTAGGTCGAAAAGTGCGACCGTGAGAGTGCCGGATAATTCTGTTATACCTCATATCGTTATATATATATATATATATATATATATATATATATATATATATATATATATATATATAAATTTTTTTTTCATTTTGATTTTCCGTCTCCGCTTATCATATATAGTCGTTTGGCACCAAAATTTTTCCGAAATTCCGAGATGAAGCACGTTACAATAGGTAGATTTTTATATGAAATCTACCTAAAAGAGACACAATATTAAAATCACAAACTACGCCCAATCTATTCATTAACATTAAATCGAGTTACATTTGATAATAATCAATTTAATAGGGGCGTCAACATTTATTATTACCAACATCTAGTCAAACATTGGCAATGAAAGGATCACTGTTATAAACAGCTGACTTAGAAATAAATTTATATAAATGCAAAAATACATCATGATCCTCAGTTGTTTTATATATGTAAACATTACGAATGAATAACTTAAGTTTGTTCTGGAGTTGTTGTAGGATTTCTTATAAATGCTACCTGTAAGATATCACGTAATTTGGCGGGCATAACAATTTTTTATATCATTTCGATTAATCTAGATGTGATTGACATTTACTATTGATAACATGCCATGCTTAGGATGAAACATTTATTTTTTATGTGTCAATGGTCTCAACAATGGACAACTTTATGTCAATTTTTTTTATATTATATATGTTCTTTACATTCACATTGGCGAGCGAATTTTATTCCCACTTATCCAACTTTTTTTATTGATTTTTATTATAATTTTTTAATGAAGATAATAAAGATAATTTATAAATATTAGACTTTTTTATTTTATTTTTAGCCCGGCAAACACCGTGTTTTTCAAAATTGGATTGGATAAGCTAAAATTGGATTGGGTAAAATTTATTTTTAAAAATTTCTATAGTTTTCCAAAAAAATCGCGAAAGTTATGTAGAAACCCTCTAACCTTTATTATCTGTTTCTTTTCATTTTTTTTTTATAAATTATCAAAAATTTTAACTTTAATAATTTTTACGCACAAACGAATCGTAAAACACATTTTACATCCTAGTTATCGTGGCTGAAAGTTGAACTTTACATCCGTAAAATAAAATCCCGTTGCTATATGAAATAATAGTATATTTTTCTACTTTGCCGCCCCTAAAATAATCACCCGTAAAATATTCATAAAATTAGAACAAACAAATAAATTATTGTATGAAGTTTATAGAGAAAATCATGGCATGTTTAGTATAATTTTCAAAATGTCTAGTGAGTTTAAAAAATTCAAAAATTGATTTATACTACAATAAAGTTGTGCAGTTGTGCGTAAGACGTTGTACATACACTCAGGCTGAAAGGAAGATTACGCCCTTGGTTCAATAAAAGCCCTCATTTCGCGTCGGGCTTCAATATGAACCGCTGGCGTAATCTACTACTTTCAGCCCTCGATATGTAAATAACTATTATTAAAAAGGCATCACTTTGACCAAATTCTTCTCTCTTTTATTGCCTGTTTTTTCCTTTGTATAAGTAAATGACCAAATTCTTCCCAAAAAACTTTTTATCTAAGGTATTCTGCAATATGAGGACACATAGAGACTAGCGTTTCATTATTAATAATGCAATGTGCTTGTAAAATATCAGCCCTGCATAGGTTAAACTGAGAAATACTACAGCAATATCGAGATTCCACAAAAACAGCCACGTCATATTTTATATGATATTGATTGTTAAGTTAACGTTCTTTAAAGCAAAATATAAAAAAAAAGGATTTGCGTCCATCAACACCTTGTAGCGCTTATTGTTGTGTGACCTAAAATGTTTTTATGTGTTATTGTAATAATGAGTAACTTAAGCTTAATCAATGTTCGGTTTTTAACTGATCGTTCATTTGCGCTTACCGATTTAACAACGCCAGTCATCGTTCAATCTAAAAAATGTGATTAGAGACTCTTATTCACTAGAGTTAAAAACCATGGTTAAAAACCATTTCCTAATAAAAAAAGACAATTAACATTTGTTTCATTCAGGTTAAAGAAACACAGTAATCATTCTTGAATTGTCGTTCATGTGGACCTTTTGTTCTTTATCCATCTTTGTCTTGTTTGATTTATTTTTAACAATCATTTTGTGTTGTTGACTCGGTCGTTAATTTGAAACCGCTTATTTTTTTAACGGATCGTTCGTTTTAGTCAAAACAAGATTTTAGTTTTGTTTTAAATTTTAAATAGATACATTTAAGAACACATTTTTGTGTCATCAGATAAAAATTTGATAAAAATTTTAAAAAAAAGTTACACATAAAATATTTTGATTACTACATATTACTAACTGGATGATTGATCGTCGTTCACTAAAGTGACCCGTTTAATTTACATTGTTTGTTCACATTGTGGCGCATATTGTAATTCTTACAACACGTTTTATTCAAAAACAAAAACAGGTGATGAAGAATTTAATGTTGGAGCGAGCTTTTCATCACATAACTTTTGATTCGTTTTCGATTGGGTTTTAGATTATCATTTTGGATAATATTCAACATCCAAGAAATGGAGCAAATTTTAATACATTTCGAAATGGTTCGAGTCTGTACATAATTGTATCTGGAGCCAAGAAAGTATCTAAAACCTGTACAAATTTCACTGTTTTAAAGATGATATCTAGCAGTATGTAACACAAGTACATCGCTTTAATAATGAAATAACGTATGCCATATATACGTTGTTATTATATAATGGGTGCGCTGCGTTCCCCATAAGGATGTCTATAAAGTTGCGTTTTAACATTTTCCAATTATTTTATAACTGGGGGCGAAAATTAATATATTGTCAATTAACGTACATGCAAATTTGAATTTGGTTGAATATTGAAACAACGTAAATGCATGTACGATATTTCAATTCCTACAGAATAATAACTTGGGTAAAATCAGTGTCGTATACTTTACGTACATTACGATCGCCACACGAAATGGTAAATCTAAAATATTGTATAAGCATCATTCATTACTACATGATATGCCGGTTCATATAAATAAAAAATTGTAAGAATATTATGCGTTAGTTCAATAATAATTAGTTTTAGGCTTAATCGTATTTCTATGCAAAATGAAATAACGTATATGAAATATGAAATAACGTATAAGGTACCTGATTGACTTTTCACCTCCTTTTAGGTAAAAAATCCAGCAGGCACCAATCTGAAATTTTAATATGCTATGGGGAAATTAGTCAACATTAATTGGTAGAAATGTTTTTCCAATATCTTTATTCATTCAATAGTGCTGCCGAGTTTACGAAAATCAGAAAATCGAAAAATCTTTAAACCCAATTATCTCGAAACTACACTTTTGCGAATACGTTGTTTCATTATTAAAGCGACGAGTAATTAAATATTTTTTATTAGAAATGCAGCTTATTACACAAATAAACTGTACGTACCTTTTATCTGGTAAGTATTTTTCTAACGTAGCAGGCTTCCCAAAGGTCTTTTTTAATTATATTTATATTGTTTTGGTATTTAGTTCATAGAGTCACCATATATCGAGTTTAAATTTTATTTGTTTAATTAACTTTTAACTATAAACATCACAAACTACATATTTCAATTGTACTAACATATTTTATTTATAATTACAAAATGCATTTTAATTTAAGGTTGTATTAATACAACTGACTCTATATTAAATTACCAATAATATTTTATTGCAATCAATGTTTTTTTTTTATAATTCAACTTATCGACTGTTACCATCCTGTTTCTCTTGTTCATAATTTCATTACATACACACACGAATAATTATTAATCGCGTAATTGATGTGTTTATAGTTTTTTATTGTAATTCTTGACTTTAGGTGTGCATAACCTTGGTTCCCTAAAGCTTATCTAAATTGTCCTATCGCTTTAAAACTCATTTAAATATTGGTGAATTATCAGATAATTTTGTTTAACAGATCTCTTTTTTTTTTTTTTTTTTTTTTTTTTTTTTTTTTTTTTTTTTTTTTTTTTACAATTTTCTGATCAAATTCAAATTATTATTTTAAATTATTATTTTAGTATAATTTTTTAATTTTTAGGGATCAATTAATATTAATACAATACATATTAATAACTTTTGTTTTTCTTTTTCTTTGTAGGTAAGGATTTTCTAAAAAAAAAATATTGAAGAAAAAATATATAGAAGAAAAATATAGAGAAGATAAATAAAATTATATGGGATAGGAAATACAAGTATTTTACGAAAAAATTAATTCAGATAAGTTTTTCTTATCATTCTGATTTTTATTTGATTTATTTTTATGTAGAACTGTAGATATTTTATTAGTTTCGTTGTTAGCTTTCTTGTGGTCTTGTTGACTCAATAACAGGTTTTAAGTCCATTTTATGTACAGTTGCCTGTCTTTGAGTTACATCTTGTATTGATGTTTTTTAAATAATATTTTGTTTACCATTTCATAATTTTAATTGTCGATTTTAACAGTCAACCTAGACTTAGATTCAGGTTGTCCAGCTGTTGAAGTAGTCAATTTCAATTTGAGTTTATTTGTTTTCGCATTACTGTGGTTTTCGTATATATGTTTTTCACTAATATTTCTCTATGAATTAAAATGGCAAAATTATCTATCAGCTATGCGAACATAAGAGGATTGAATATAAACCTTAATTCAGTCCATCTTTTTCTTGAAAATATGAAACCTGATATTTTGTTTTTAACGGAAACGATTTTCAGTGCGCGTGTTGTGACCTTAGATAAAAACAGATACCTTTGTCCCAATTATGAGCTTGAATCCTCTTTCTACATTAAGCATGGAGTTTGTGCTTATATTAGGGATACTGTACCATATGTGAGATTAAATAAATTTGAATTAAATGCAAAATTTCACAATATGGTATCACTAAAAATTAGTTGCCCAAATCAAACGCTGTTTGTCTTTGGACTTTACCGTTCTCCTAATTCACCTAAAAACTTTAATTTATTTCATGACTTATCTGAGAAGATAGATAGGTTGGTTGAGTATCCTAATGCAAAGTTTATAGTTCTTGGAGATTTTAATGTCCACAATAAAGAATGGCTTACACACAGCTCTAAAACTGACGAGGTTGGTAGACAGGCTGAGTTGTTTGCTCTTTATCACAACTTTACTCAAATAATTGACCAGCCAACCAGAGTTCCTGACATTCCTGGTCAAAGTAGTAATTTACTTGATTTATTTTTGACAAACGATCCATATCTGGTTCAATTTAAAATATCAGAACCATTGGGTGGTTCAGATCATAATTTAATCTCCACACAACTAAATATACAAATTCCAAAACAATTTAAAGCGAATCCTCGCAATGTTTGGGATTACAAAGCTGCGGATTGGCAAGGACTTAAAAGTTTTTTTTAGATATTTTCCTTGGAAACGCTATTGCCTTACCGGCCAAGACCCAGACATAGCTGCATCAAATTTTTCTGAAACTGTAATTGATGGTATGCGCAGATTTATTCCTAATAAATTGATCATTCCGAAAACTGATCTATGGTTTTCTAGTAAATGCAAAAAAGCTATAAAAGTTAAAAAAAAGGCTTTTCGAAAGTTTAATCAAAACAAAACCGATGAAAACCTTAGACAGTACCGAAAAGAGAGAAATTTATGTCGTAAGTTAATAGATGAAGAGAAACATCTATTTAATAGGATAAAAGCATCTAAATTCGCAGAACATCCGACTGGTTCACGCAATTTCTATAAAGCCGCAAAGGCTGTCCAAAGCAACTTTTGTAAATCTTCCCTACCGCCTCTTGTTAATAGAGATATCCCTATCATTGATCCAAAAGAGAAAGCTAATTTGCTTGGGCATTATTTCTCTTTAAATTCTACTTTAAAAGAACCTAATTTCCAACCTAAACCTATTTCTAAAGTTTCTTATAAAATGAGGCGGATAATTTTTCGGAAAAACATTGTTCGAAAAATGCTTTTGAAAATTAATACTAACAAGGCAACAGGCCCTGATTTTATTCCTCCAATTATACTTAAAACATTTGCTAGGGAGCTAGCACCAATCCTCACTAAAATCTTCTATTTGTCATATAAGAAAGGAATTTTTCCTGAAATTTGGAAAATGGCTAGTGTACAGCCAGTTTCAAAAAAGGGCAGCAAGACTGATCCTACGAATTACAGACCCATTTCAATTTTATCGGTAGTTGCTAAAATTTTTGAGAAATATGTCAATTTTAATTTAATGAGCTTCTTAGAGTCTTCCAAATTAATTAATGAGAGACAATATGGATTTCGAAAAGGAAGAGCGACGGGAGATTTGCTGTCTTTTGTCACTCATATCTGGAACAAGTCGCTTGAAAACTTTGGAGAAACATTCGGTGTTGCCCTTGATATTTCCAAGGCATTTGACAAAGTTTAACATAACAATCTTATATGCAAATTGAGATCCTATGGTTTAGACGAGCAGCTTATATCTTGGACACAGAGCTTTATATCTGATCGAAAATTTCGGGTCAATGTTGACGGTGTATCATCGAATACTTTTTCAACTAATGCAGGAGTTCCTCAGGGTTCCGCTTTGTCACCAACTCTTTTTCTTATCTATATTAATGATTTGTTGGACTCAACGGTTCATCCTATACATAGTTTTGCTGATGATAGCACGCTTCATGCGTCTCATGAAGCACCTAAATTATATACACCCTTAGCGCTTAGTGAGTGTAGGTCAAAATTGATAGATTCCCTTAACACTGATCTTAAAACAATTATGGATTGGGGTATTGCTAACAGTGTTGAATTCAATACAAGCAAAACACAGGTTTGTCATTTTTCTAGGATAACGACACCCAATCCTTTTCCATTAACGTTTGGCCCCAAAAATCTTTTAGAGAATGAGTCTGTCAGACTTTTAGGAGTTGAGATTGAAAATAATATGAAGTGGAATTCTCATATTTTTAATCTGGCTAAGAATGCTGTTCAAAAGTTAGGATTTTTGGGGCGATGTCGTAAGTTTTTCGATAGCGAACAACTTCTTTTAGTTTATAAATCTTTTATACGTCCCTGCATGGAATA
Source organism: Diogma glabrata (assembly GCA_963693315.1). Classification (NCBI taxonomy): domain Eukaryota; kingdom Metazoa; phylum Arthropoda; class Insecta; order Diptera; family Cylindrotomidae; genus Diogma; species Diogma glabrata. The sequence continues at coordinate 87,252,146 of OY856188.1, read as the reverse complement.
CTGTTCTCACATATGGGGTGGAGCTTACTTGAGTAGTCTCAACTGCCTTGATTCTGTACAGCGTAGAGCTATTAAACTCATTGGTAACCCAAGTCTTACTAACGGTCTTGATTCATTGCAGTACAGAAGAAATGTTGCTGATTTGACTATATTTTATAAATATATTATGGATGAACGAGCTTCTGAAGAGATCAAATCGATTTTACCTAAATCAGCAAACCTTTCGCGTCACACCAGAGCAAACGTAGCAGCGCATCCCTTTACAGTTCAAATAATTAGGTGTAGAACTGTAGCCTTCCAACGTGACTTTTTCAACAGAGTCTCTCATCTTTGGAATGCCTTACCTTCCTGGGTTTTCCCTGATGAATTTAATCCTCAAGGCTTTAAAGTTAACGTTCATAAATTTCTCAGAGAATCTTAATTTGCATTCCATTCTTATCCCTAGTTGGCATGGTATCTTCGGATATTCAGAGACGTTAATTTATAATTTATTATAATTAACACTAAACATGCCTAACTTTGAATAAAAAAAAAAAAAAAAAAAAAATTATCAAATAGTCCATTAGACTTGTCAACATCTAATGAGTCAATTAAGGCTGTGTCGTTTATTGCAATTTTGTATGTAGCGATTTTAACCCGATTGTTTATTCTTTATGCCATTTGTTCGAAAAAGCGTTTGATGGCGTTCATCAAAGATTCTCAACGGCATTATATTTTTTATAATATTAAGTATAATTATAATATTTAGTAATTGAGCAGTTCTTATTAAATTCGTTTTATTATCGATGTTATAGCCAAAGGATACTTTTGCAATCAGACAAGAAAACAAACTGAGAAAATTGCGCCTAATAGATTTTCACAATCCACATAGAAAACGTTTAACCATTTTAGTTTAAACCATTCTACTGAATTAGATAACAACATTGTAACTGGTGCACGAGCACGACGTTTTTGAAGTCTTTTGCACATTACCCATAATTTGCTTTGTTTTTATAGATTTCGTATAAAAACTGTTCACTCGGCTTACAAATAATTAATTTTGTCATATTAAAAAGTTTAACAAAACATAACACAATTAAACTCTCAGGTCAATTTATTCAAAAATTATAAAAAAAGTTTGAAGCTATACTAACAGAACAATAAACCTTTCATTGTCACTAACAACTTTAGATCACAGTTACCTTTTTTTTTTTTTCTAATTTGAGCTTTAAGATTCTTCTTTTCTTTTCGTTTTTTGCTTTAAGAAAAACAAAATTTAAATGATCAATCAATGTCAGGAAATTTTTTCTATTATTTGAATATATTTTTTTTTGTTACAATTTTGTGACTGAAGCTTTTATTTATTTAAATGTTCATCTTTATGACAAAGTTGAATTGGATAAAATAATTTTATTTTTATTGCAAAGTAAACTTTTCTGTCTACTCTTCTTATTATATTATATTTTTTTTGGAGCTTTTTTTTAACAAATTATTTTTGCTATGTGACAGAAATGAAGTAATTTATTTTAAATTTGAAAAGTTTATTATAATTTGTTATTATTCGTTGTTGTTATTGATAATTTGCGTTGGTGGATTGTAGGATGTTCAGGATTATAAAAAATATGTAAAAATTTAAAGGTTTGCGACAGATATTACTATTAGAGTTTTGTAGGTTAAAAACTGAAGTATTGAATTGAACTCATTAGAGAAAAAGAAAAAAATTAATGAATGTTTAAAGTCATTTCAGTCAATAAATTAAGAAATAAGTTGTAGGTACAATTTAATTGGTTCAAATCACATCATGTGGTTGAACATTTTTCTGATTAAAGTAAATTGGTATTTCCACTATTTACCTTTTTTTCAACATTTTATTCCACTTAGAGAATTCTAGCCAAAGTGTAAAACCAAAAATCTTTTTTCCTTTAAAATGTTCAAAAAATTTAAATTTCAGCTATCAAATTTCCTAATTTCGTTTTGTGGTTTTTCTGTTCTAGTTTTATTTTGGGTATAGTTTTGAAAACGGAAATGAAAATGATTGGAGATTATATGATTTTACTATATGACGTAAAATTTCTATTTCTAAACTGAAAATGATATAGTTTGGTGTGGAAATAATAAAAAAAAATTAAATGAACCAAACTTTGAATAGATTGGATTTGTTTGACCTTCACTTGGTGCTTTGGTTTTATATATACATATATTGATAAACTTTTGGAAATGAAAAATTGTTTGAATTCGGTTATATTTTGAAATACGTTTGTGTCCTTCAGAAGGGATAGATATTACAAACGAATATGACGAATTCTTCAATTCTATGATTGGGCTGATTGGACAGCCATCTTTTGATAAGGGCATTGGTTGTGCCACACTTAAACGCCATCAAGGTATTTTCCAACCATAACTATTGCTATATGGTCTGCAAAGCAGACTATATATGATTTTTTAGCTTGTTGGTGCCATCGAATGAATCCTATTAAGTTTTTAAGACCAATTCTATATGGAATAAAGCACGGGTTCTCATCATTGTTAACAATTCCAGCAGCACAACTTGTTGCAACGATATTTTGCTGCATTTGATTGCATCTTTTAGATCTGTGCGTGCCTGCCTTTTCTGTTCCTGGAGAATACACGTGTGTACTTTTTTAGTTCTTTCATTTGACTCGTAAACTGGTTGCCCACTGTTATTGAAATGTCTTCTAGGGATGGTTGCTTTGCATAAAAACGAATAAGTCGTCATCAAATATCAAATATATTCGAACTTCACCAATTAACCTTATATTGGCTCCTTTTTTGAATGGTAGCATAATTTTCTTTATCTTGAGCCGTATTGCTATTCAAACCATACTATTGTTGTAATGCTTACTAACGGTCTAGTTTCTTTTTCTAATAGGCAGAGATAGAGCGACTTACAAACGTGAGATCAATAACAAAACTGACACTGACTCTACGAAAAACGGAGGATTTTCTGGTATTCAGCATAATTTAATTTAGTGTTGTAAATACATCGAACAGGACCAGTCTCGGTCTGCTGGTCTTTCGCTGGACTTCTTACTTCGAGGCACTTAAGCAAACATAGCAATTGTGGTTAAAAATGCCATCCGTTTTAGCTCTTATGAAACTAAGTACTGTCTTATCAGCTATTTCTTTCGTTTTCGACCAACCCATAAAGCTGCTCCACCTGGTTTTTCCACTATCCATTGGCTATTAAAATCTTATATAGATTGCTCCGCATGTTTTTTCCTTACCGTTTACGCTACTATATCTTATACGTCCGGGTTTTGAACGAGGTTGAATTGTATGTGTTTCATCGACACATCGGCTGAAGAGTCGTCATTCAAACTGAACAGGTAGCATACTTTAGGTTCTCTTTGTTATCAGCTGGAATAGTCTGTGACTTTATGTCCATTTTTTTCAAACCTCTTACATAACGTAGACCGGTCTTTATTCTGGCATTCTCGAGCTATGGACATTAGTCTAGACATTTAAAGCCTCGGGATGTATCAGTTTATTTTGCTTTCTGTATTTTACCTTCAACTATCGCTAATTCGGCTACCTTCCTTGGAAGCCCTATTTCTGGTGTTTGTATTAATCTCACTAATGGGTACTTAGTAAACAATATGCTATAATAGCAACAACAAAAAAAACTCAATTGATAACAACTATTACAAATAAATGGAATTTTCAGAATTTGTTTTTATTTTTTTATTTTGATTATTTTTCTCTACACTATCTACACTTTCTTTTTTTCATTTGCATTATTTGTTCTGCTGTACTTAACTGCGTTACTATTATTTTACTGATTTGGTAACCTATCATGCTTTTTCTAACTAAGTTGATTATTTTGCCTACTTTCATGATATTCATTTGCCTTATAATAAAGTCAATTGAGTGAGATACAATAGTAGGCATTTCATTATGTTTTCTAAGTAACAGAAGCTTCTTTACAAATTTAATGTCTAAATGGCTCATGCAAAAAATTTTTTGTTGACGTCAGTTTACTGTGGATGATGTTTTATTTTATTTTATATAATTTAAGTTGTTTATCTTTGTATAATTTTTGAACTTGATTATAGGTGAACTAAAACATTTTGTGTAAACTGTACGATACATTTGAAAATTGAATGAGCTTATAGGTGCGATAAAACGCGTTCATGGTTTTGTGATTTACCAATCAGACAACATAGACACAAACCGGCCTTGAACCCAAAAACAAAACTCGCCGTTTCAAATTGAATTGAGTTAGTGCTCTAGGAATAAACTTAAAAAATTCAAATTTTTAATAAAATGAAATCTAAGGCTGTATTCGAAACGATGCGATTAAGTAAATAACCTAAAGTGGTGACTTATTTACATTTTTTTTTTTTCTAAATAAAAAATCTAATTTAATTTGTAATGTCAAATTTTTCGTTTATTTACTAAATGATTTAAATGAATAAAAATTATTTCATGACGCAAGTACTAAAAATATTCTATTTCGTTCTAAAATAAAATAATAAAAAATGTATATGTTCCACATACACCTAAAATATAATTTTTATTCTTCCAAATTTCTCCTGCGAAAATATTTTTTGCACGCGAAAAACTAAATGTTATACATCAAAATATTTAAAAAAAACTTAAATCTAAACTTAAGCACGCTATCTTCTTTGTAATTAATTAAAAAGTTTGTAATTAATTCAAATATATTACTAGGACTGTGTTCCATGCATATGCTAAATTATACTAAACTTGCTAAATCAAATTAATCAACTTTTTTAATTAGCAGCAAATTGTAATCTAGTATTTGAAATAATAAATAACGCGAAGTCCTTTTCTAAACGCAAGTGATTGCAATTTGGAGCTACAATATACAATATTGTTTGTTTACAATTTTCACACTAGTTATACAATATACTATTTCCGATTGTTTACTATATGAGTTTGTGATAAATTCTTAATTTAATCTTTTGTTTTATTTGAAAATCTTTTAGTTAAATTTGTTTCAAACTTTTAGCAATAGATTAATCAGATTTTATGTACAATTTTTTTCTATCTAGTTTTAATTTTAAATATTTTTTCATCTAGTGTTCAAAATTTTTATTAAAATTTGTTTCTTTTAAAAATTTATTCACATATAGTTTTTACATGAATCAAGCTTTGTTAAAAGTAAAAACAAGTTTTTTACTTCATCACAGTTTTAAATTGTTTGAAGTAACGCAATCTATCGAGAAAAAAAAATCTTACACACCCCAAATTTCGGTTTTCTTCTGTTAAGGACTATCCTCTATCTAAATAGCCAATAAAAAAATGTGTGTATGCCTGTGGGTGACATTCCTGCATAGGATATTGATGGAACTTTGTAAAATGATCCAAGTTCACTTGAAAATGAAAAACCTGGATTCATTTCAAAACTGGTTAAAATAGCTGTAGGTCTCCCGGAGAACATATCTAAATTTAAATCTGCAATAACTTCTAATCCTGGCTTTTGATCTTATTGAAACTTTGTATATAAGGTTTTCGTACGGTTTCCAATATTTTTGCATACTGATTTCCAGTTTGTCAGTTTCTGTTAAAAATTTTTTTTTTCAGGTGCATATCCAAACTGTAGCCTGCAGTTACCGATCGATTTTCATGAAACGTTGATAAAAACTTTCAAGTTACATGAAAAAGGAGTTCATCAGCTTTTGGATTACATTGGGTAAAGGGTTAGAGGAGCCACCGTACAATAGGTGTTTTTTCTCACCATGTTTTCAATGTTTGTTGGGAGCATATAACGTTCGTTCGTGAATGAATTTTGATGACACTTTGGAAAAACATGAAAATGTGTATGGCAAGGAGCTGATTAGTTGTTGAGCGATATTAAAGAATGTAGTAGGGGGTCCCCCGAGCACTTGTTTTTTTGAAAGCGCAATAATATCTGTACCAGATAATCGAATTGGCTGAAACTTGGTACATAAGTATGTAGTACGGTTCACAAAAGTTCTGCATCCCAGCTTCAGGTTTTTCACTTCCGATTAGTTTATAATTTATGTAAGGGAAAATTGTTTTTTTTAGTATTCCAACTTTAAGAAAAAGATAAACAAATTTTTGTTATGAACTCAAAAACAAACGAGCAATTTTGTGAAAACTCTTGGAAGAGAAATTGAAAGAGAAAGAGGAGTATTGCTCGTAGTTGGTTTTGTTAAATTTGATTTTAAATTTATGTAATAAAGACCAAAATATAAATTGTTTTTTCCTCGTTGATTTATTGTCTTGTTTATGTATGTACTAAAGCACTAAAAATAAAATAAATTTATTCGTCATAAATTTCTGATGAAATTATAAAACAATTCGTGCTAGCAATATGGTCTATATACTTCTTAATTTGTAAATAAAATAAAACTCAATTTAAAATTTGAGTGATAAAACTAAGAGACAAAAAAACTCAATAACGTATTTTAATTTTGTGGAATTTGAAAATTATATTTAACATCAGGTGTTACGTGATGAATAACTGGAACGTTGGATAATAATAATCGGAACGTTGAAAAAATATCTTTTATTTACTATTTCTTGAGTATTTAACAGATTTAATCATTTTTGGTCAACAATCGACGAACCTTTTGTAACGCCGCAGTTTATTTTGATCAAATATTTGCCCATTATCTTATTATTTTATTATTTTATTTGACTAATTTGACTTTTTATTTCATTATTTTATTTGATCAAATATTTGTGTTACTAGCATTATCTACAACAGCATTTTGAACAATTGTTTGCATCTATATAATAATCAACCACATCAATTTTTTATCAATTGGTTACTTGGTTACTTCATTATTATTGTCAACAACATCTTTTTGTACTATTAAATTGAAATGAGCGGCTAAGTAATATCAAGGTGCTGTGGAGTGGGATTTTCTATCATCATGGGTGAGTAATTCATTTATTTTTTCTATTTATTTATCGAAATAACTAAAATTTTGGCGTGGATATGACGGTCTTGGTCTCTTCGATGCTAGGTTTGTCAGAGTCTCGTTTGTTCATTTTTTTCCTTGATCTGACTATATATTCCGAATGCGTGTATTTCAGGTAATTTGTGCTGGAAAGAAGGACATTTTCTTTCGGACTCACGTGACTTAAGCTGGCCGGAACGCAAAATCTGTAGGCGCGTAGTTCATCGGTTTTTTCCTATTATTATCCTTAAGAATGGATCCAGTCTCCATTTCAATTTACAAATGCAATCACACACATATATTTTCATTTAGAACTTCAAAATAATCTTCATTAGCGCAATGACATTACCAAAAATATTCGTATAGGACAGATTCATAACGTATTAGAAAATCCTAGACATAAAAATCATACATCAAATATTAATGTATTTATGCCTGAAAGTTCTATGCACATATTAAATACATATTTACATAATTTAAAAATACTAAATTAAAACAAATATGTATGACGTTAGCACTCAAATACTTTTAAACTTCAACTTAATTTAAAGTATACACTAGAGAATATTTAAAAAAACTTAAAAAGTAGTAAAATAAAAATGTGCACTAAATGTGCATAGACTCGTGCACCATGCACAGAAAGTTTATTTGGTATGGTGGATTGTTCTTTTATCTGAGTGAAAATAAATATAAAATCAAATAATAACAATACAGTATATATTTAGTTTGACTAGAATGTTTTAGTTCTTTGGATATAGAGTATTCACAACCAAGCACTTTTTCTGTGTGCGTGCCGTGTTGTAAATACTTATTGAAAATAACCGAGAATAAGTCAGTTTCCACATTTTAGTTCCAAACATGTAGTTCCAAAATACTCATATCCTAACTTTAAACTGTAAGCTTCCTGGAGCGAGTGTCTGTTTTAGTTGCAAGTTATCATTAAAGTAAAAACTGTAGTCAACTACGTTGGGGAAAGGAGACTTCATTTCACAAATACTTTTATTTGCACCAAGAGCATATATAAGGTGATCATGTGATGCTTGCCTGCGTAGCAAATACAACCAAAAATGGTTTAAATAATTGAAAATTGAGCGCTCACATAAATCTTTTAATCACCAACAATTTTTTTGAAATGATATTTTACTTCGGTCTGAAAGACCTAAGTATTACATTCATGAGCCAAAAGTGAAATTCTTACCCCCACTTTTTTTGGCATTTCTCGACGTTTTAGAACCTACTGATTCTAAAAAAGCAAAAAAAAAATGTGTCTGTCTGTCGGCCGGCCGTCACTACCTACGAAATCTAGAAAACCGCTGGACGGATTTCAAAAATTTTTTTTTCTAAAAATAGGTATACTCAAGGGACAGGTCCGAAAGGACGCTGTGTTCGATAACTGGACCGGAAGTGTGTCAAAAAATCAATATGTGTGTCAAAAATAGCAAATTTTCATATTTTTGGCTTAAAAAACGTTCATTTTAAATGATTACGATTTACGAGTAGGAACATTGAATTTGGAGAATCTTGATGGTAGGGTATTGGTATGTGAGATTGGTATGTGAGATCAAAAACTAGATTATTGCATTATAAGTTTGTCAAAAAAATGTTGTCAAGTGTGTCAAAAGAAAGATTTTTATTAATTTTTTTACCCAATTTTTTGGAAAAACATAAAACTAATTATTTGTATGACATGAAATTTTATTATTATTATAGAGAATTATGGCATTATAAGTTTGTCAAAAAAATAATGTCAAGTGCGTCAAAAAATGATTTCATTTATTTTTTTAGCCAATTTTTTGGAAAAAAAAATTTGCTGCTTTTATGACGTACATGTAATTGAAAATGAAATTGGAAATAGAAAATTTTGAATTTGTTATAGTTTTTGAAATATTTTTGGAATTATGAAAAAAGTTTGTATTTTTGATTTTGTAATAATTTTTGCAATATTTTTAGAATTATGGAAAAAGTTTGAATTTATGGAATATTATTGGAATTTAGAAAAAGTTTAAATATTTGATTTTATTCTAATTTTTGGAATATTTTTGGAATTTTGAAAACAGTTTTAATTTTTAATTTTGTTATAATTTTTGCAATATTTTTAGAATTTTGTAAAAAAATAGAATTTTTAGATTTTTATATTATATATTTTTAGAATTTTCAAAAAAGTTTCAATTTTTGATTTTTGGAATATTTTTAGAATATTGAAAAATTTTAAATTTTTGGAATTTTGAAAAAAGTTTCAATTTTGATATTGTTATAATTTTTGTAATATTTTTAGAATTTTGGAAAATGTTTGAATTTTTGAATTTTTAAGAATTTTTGGAATATTATTGGAATTTAGAAAAAGTTTAAATTTTTAATTTTATTTTAATTTTTGGAATATTTTTAGAATTTTGAAAAAAAAAATAGAATTTTTGGATTTTATATATATATTTAGAATTTTTAAAAAAGTTTCAATTTTTGATTTTGTAAGAATTTTCGGAGTATTTTTAGAATTTTGAAAAATTTTAAATTTTTGATTATATTATAATTTTTTTAATTTTGGAAAAAGTTACAATTTTTGATTTTGTTATAATTTATATGCAATATTTTTAGAGTTTTTGAAAAAAGTTTTAATCTTTGAATTTTTGATTTTATTTAATTTTTACAACATTTTAGGAATTTTGAAAGAAATATGATATGATATGAAATATGATATGAAATATTTTCTCGAAACGCTAAATGGAGAGATTTTTGAATAGTTTGCTGATTGTATACTCTTTTCACTAAATTATGTTAATTTATGATCTGTTATAATTTTCCGACAACGTATTGATGTTTCGTGTTAGTTTTGTAATACATATCTAAACAGAGATAAAAATACATGTACTTTAACAAAAAGTTATGTTTGATATCCATAGCTGCCCAAAACTAAAAACCATGTCCTCATAAAAGGACCGATGTCTTGATATCTCAGAGCAGTGAGATTTCAGCCCCTCCATATTTTTACTTTAAAATTTGTTGCAAATCGTTTGTAACAAACCAATTAATAACAAACAATAAAAAATTTCAATTGAAATTCTTGGCAAACAAACACAAAATTTCAATTCCACTTAAACCCATAGTCAAGTAGACTGAACAACAACAAAAACCTAGGATATAATAATGATCAAAATATTAAACGATTTTAAGAATAAAACTTTTATTTTTATTAAAAAAAAAGTATTTTGCCCTAAAGGTATTTCATCTCTGTAAACAAAATGTATATATGAACCTAAAGAGAAAACAAAGTGGTTGAATCTGATCGCAAAACAATATACATACTAAAAGAATAAAAAACAAGCTCACGAATTTAATTTTTAATATAAGAATAGATTATTAAAGCATTTTTTTTTTTGCTATGTGAGCTAACGATGAACGAACGGGTGCTTTAATGAAACTTTATGAAAACAAAAATAAAAATTTGCTACGAAAAACAAACTTAATAGATTTCAGGACTGAAAAGTTTTCGTTAGATTTAATTTGTTTTTTTTTTATCGCAAAAAGTTGAATAGAACGTGAACAAAAGAATTGTTGCAGAAATTTTCTTTGTTGGTTCTAGGTGAAGCTCGAGGTAGGTCGGGTAATGTGGTAAAAAGAAATGAAATACAATAAAGGCTTATTTTACAAACAGAAATTTTATTTACTTTATATTCATGAAGTATTTGAGATCGTGATAAAATTATTTAAAGGTTAATTAAGAAGTTTTATGTAGAGCAAATGTGGTACTACAAAATCATTTTATACCTGTTGTGATTTTTTGCTATGAATGGTATTTTCAGTTGTAATTTCCCAAGGGCAGTGATAATTCGAAATAATTTTTTGCAAAAATTTCGAAAGCAAGTATATTGATAATAGCAGGAGACCGTAGGCTGAGGGCTATTACCAATACCACTTGCTTAAGGAAATTTCCAAAAAATTATGAGAATTTATCGCCGAACGAGGGGAATTCGTTTAGAAAATGTTTTGCCATTTTTTATATCCTAATACCTGTATTTTTTATGAATTAAACGTCTGGCCTACTGTGATATCAGTTAATTATTTCATAATTATTTGATAATTATCTGATATCGCAGTAGGCCAGACGTATTACTATTTGATATTAGTATAATTCAAATGTTTTTGGTGAAATTGAATGATGTCATTACATTTTAGAGAATTTCATTTGATTAAATTAAAATAATTTAACTAAAGCGAAAAATCTTCTAGGAGATTTTTGTTAATTTTATAAAAAACATCTTGAATAATTTAATCTCAGCCACTTATCCATTAATTGATTCTTTTGCCAACATGCGTAGGATGCCTAAATAATAAAACATCTAACAAAAACATTTTTCTCGTTATGAGGCTCATAACCAAATTATATTATTCATAAATTCCTTATCTTTTAAAAACAACAATAAATTCAAGAATATAAAATAATATCTAATAATATTTGTTTATTTTTTCGTTCAAAACCAACAACTAATGTATTTTGTTTACAAACCTTAGGCTCTTTTGTGACCGGTTTTCGATCCAATAACGATATGTAAGAAACCTAAAAAAAACACGATAAGAAAATCAGAATGAATAATTTAACAAATGAACATCAAATTATTGTATTGGCATACTTAGACATATTGCTTGCCTTTAGGAAAGTTATGGGTTTTTTTGATTTAGTGATTATGGTTTTTAATTTTTTTTATTTTCTCGAATTTTTGGAATGGTTTTAGAAATATGTAAAAACGGTTATGATTATATTTAATTTGTATTACTTTTTCTATTTTAAGGCAAAAAACCTAGTCCTTAGTTCAGTAAGTTGCCATGCCATGTCTGATATTGTGTAATGTGTATACTAGCTAAAATAACGCATCAAATTGATATTACAACTAATAGAGATGAAAGAAGAGCTAAACAAGGTGTTTTTAAGAATCCGATAATAGTTGTTGAGTTGAGTTGAGAGAACACTTCCAAAAGTTATAGTTGTTGGTAGTAGTATCTTAAACTACAATTTTATATAAGTTACAGAGCAAAATAAAAAAACATTAAATTTATCAAATTTTTGTCACCTAATCGGGAACATATTTCAAGTCTTCGATCATATTTATGGCAGCGTCTTGAAAGATAGACTTAGCTCGTTGATTCACTTTCTTATTTGAGGACTGGGCACGAACAACATGTGCAAGGTTATATCATCTGCAAAACTATTTTTAGAGTTGCTGGTGATTTTCAACAGATTTGCATCAAAACTGGAAGGTGCATTTTCATAAAATTAGAACTCTGTAGCATAAATTCATATACGACTCAACACAGTTTTTTCTTGATTGTTAAATTTTCGGTAAACATGATTTTCATGGACATATAAACTACTTTATTCCGTTCCAGATTTTTAGTTTATCTATTTGTTCGATATTTTTAAAATCGTTCCCCTTTTCTTCAGGAAGTTCTAAGCAATCTAAAATGTTTTTTAAGAGTCACCTGATAAACTCTGCGCTTTTAACTCAGAAAACTGGACCCGATGCAGAATTTTTTTGCAAAATTTTTTCGGAAATGGGGCTACGAAAAAGTTTTCAAGCAATCTGTTTCATATTAACTCACTAACCGTGGATTTCTTTGTTATGTTAAATTAGTGAAAAAGGTTCAAAAGGTTCAAGGTTCACCAAAAACAAAAAACCCTAGTGATTCGTATCACCACTTTCGCCATTGATTCCAGCTTTTACATATACATATGCTATAATACGTCCCATAATTATGCAACAGCTAAAACTAAAATCTCGATATTTGCTTCGGCACAAATGAGAGAAATTTGAAGAGCTAACCACTTATGTAAAATAAAAGATTAAATTTTAATTAATTCACAAATTAAACTAAAAAGTCAGGCAACTGCGAATATAATTCCCTCGCTGAGGGTTCCGTGTATATAATGTTTAAGAAAAGAACAGTTTTTGATAGCATATAGTTTCACTTTGGGTTGCATCTTACCCAATGCTGTTTATGGTGGCTAAAGAAAGGTTCAATAACGCCAGCTTATAAATTATTTATATTGGAAAATATATTATCAATTGTTGTAGCTTCAATGGCTCATGGATTTTTCTTTGTAAATTTTTTTGTAGAAAATAGTTTGAGGGCCAGTTTGAGGATTTTTATTAAAACCAACATTAAAGTCACCCATCACAATAGTTGGTCAAATTATTGCCTACGTGTGAATTATTAACACAGTCGAGTGATTTGTCTATCGAACATTTGCGAGATCGGTATACCAACAGGATTTGAACTCCAGCTAGTTCAAAATTCACAATGACTGCCTGCAGAGCTAAAATCGAAGTGATGGTGGCTACTATTTTTCTGCACTAGTGGTATTGCATCAGACTTAACGAAAAGAACAGATCCCCAACCTCGATTTACTTGACTGTAACAATTTTATACTACAACCAATTTTCTGACCGAGTTCAACAAGTTCAAAAATGTTTGTAATTAGTGATCAACCTCACAGAGGACATTTGCAACGCAACCATATTAAATTATAATCTTTCGAATAGCAAACAGGTATGTTATCGTATAATTTTGCAACCTAACGCCTTTCGCATGAAGTCGAGTTCATCTGACTTGTTAAACTTGTTTGATCTAATCTGTACCCTATTTCACCAAACTTACAAATTTGTAATTTCATGCAAATTTTCACAAATTTTGTAAAAATTTGTATGAAATTACAAATTTGTAAGTTTGGTGAAATAGGGTACTGATCTTGTTTGTTCATTTCTTATTTCGTTTGACTCAATATTTTACTATAATACACATTTGCTACAACGTAGCAAAATTTATCCTCTTTTATGATTATTTTACGTACATAGTCCTTCACAAAAACAAATTTAAGAATTTTAATCAAATGAATCAAAAACGGTGTTTTCGAAAACTACAAAAAAATTGTTTTAGACTAGAAAAAAATTCACCTTTCATATGACACCCCACCCCAGTCAAAAATAATTTTTTTTCAAAATTTCCACTCTCAACCCTTCACAAAATAAAATTTGAAATTATGAGCCGACCGTTATAGTTTTCATTATATTTTAAGTAGTTTTGTAAAAAAACACTGAATCAGCTTCTGTTTTTAAAAATTTTTTTGATATTTAGATTTTTATTTTATTTTTCTTATATTTCGCCTCATTGGCATCATCTGAGATTTATATTGACAAAATTTGTTTAAAACATTTAATCTTATGACTAATGCATGAATGTCGAAAAAATATTAATTCTGTAATTACGGATAGAAGACCTTATTAGAAATTTTTTGAATACTTAAACTATTTAATAAATTAAATTAAAATGAAAACACATTAGAATGACTACTAAACAACACATTAAAAATAACTACTAAACTAATTAATTTAACATAAAACACGTTAAAAAATTACTTACATAGTCTTTGGTAGAGATGTTAAAATACCGTATTTAATTTTTTTTGTATAATACAGCGTATTATACATTGTATTATACAAAATAAAATACCGTATATTCTGTACAAAAGTGTATTAGCCGAGATAACATGTAAATGATATAATAACAAAAAAATGGCTTTCATCATCATTTTGAATTACATCTAATTCATTTTTTTCTAAATATCTGAATTTGGATATTTTATCGTTATTTTTATCTATATATATTCCTTAAAGACCTATATAATCATCTGACTCTAATTCATGTGGATGGTCTGATCAGCAAAACTATCTTGATGCTTAGTTTCAATTTATTTCACCTTCAGTCGCTGTCTGCTACTGTATTTACATTCTATAAATATATAAGGAAGAATAATTACGTGTGGCTACACGAATATTTTTTGAAGTATGTAATTTGTATATCTGTGCGTTCTTCATCCATGACATTTGACATATTTCGTTTTGTATTTTAAAATAAAATTATAGCTTTTATCCGAAATTCTACTTTAAGATATCCAAATTAAACAAAATTTATAAAAATTAAAGTTTAAATTGATGTTATACACAACAATTATTAGTATTTGTGCAGTAGTTTATTCATAAAAATGAAGTGTTGCATTAAAATATGTACAAATAACCTTAAATACACTGAAATTTGATCATCGAATTTCATATCAATGATTAGAATATTTTAACTAATACTACGCTAATAAAAAGAGTTTAGAATGATGTTTTAACAAAAACAAAAAGTATTTGCTTTACAAAAACTGTTATTTTCTAGTTTAATTTTATATTTTATTACCCTACATAAATGTAATTTTTCTTAATCCATCGTTGTCAAACCACATTTCAAACGTAATCACAGCCGAATATAAGGTGTTCTTAAAGTAATTCAACATTATTAAAATATGTGTTGTATGGACAATTAAAAATATTTATCTAGAAAATATAAGGAAATATTTTATCCAAACATATTAGGCTTTTAAATTTATATGTAACATTTATTATATCTTTTATTTGTTTTGAAAATATAAATATGCAAATTGTAGATAGTATCACCCAGCTAGAATGCAAACACTATCAAACTTCACCAATACTAAAATTTAGATGCTTCACTCAAAATGTCTAGTTACTCTTCCTTAGATATTTATTCAATGTGTATTTATGTTTTTTATTCAGATTGGATTCTTATTCCTTCCATTTCCCATGAATAAACTGTTAGAGGTCTTAATCATGTTTGACATATACGAGATAATTGCTTTTGCTATGATTTAGGCTGCATATCGAAAATGATGTTTCTGTTACAGTGAAAGATGCAGAACAATGCAAATTAGCAAATTTCAATGCTGCATTCTGTAAAGCCACAAACTCTATTCCATCAAGTTATACAATAAATACAACTGCTATCAGTTTCATAATGGATATTTTGAGATGTTTGTGCATGGTTGATAAATCTGAACGTATAAAAGAAACGTTCTACATGTTATCTGGGGCTACTTAAGGCTATTAAATTGAGTGACAAATCCATGTTTCAACATTTTGATTTGCTCCATTAAAAATTTACTGTAACGGTTGCTTCTCAGCAAAATATGATCGATTGTTGATATTTTTTGTTCTGTTGATATTAGAACAAACTTGGTACAACAGAAATTAAAAAATTAGGTTCTATTCAGTAAAATCTTCTACCGAAAGTTTCTTCTACCGAATTCTTCTACCGAAAGATTCATTTTTTGTATGAAATTTTATAATGGGAAAATAAAATTTCATACAAAAAATAGAAGAACAGCAGAATCTTTCGATAGAAAATTTTACTGAATAAGCCCCATTATTTAGAAACGCACACTAGCAAGGCGTACAAATAATTCATTTTCTCGGCGTGGTTTATATCTTATAGATGTAGTAGTAGACATATTTTCACAGCTATAAATTCTTTTTATAATCCACGCGCAATTTTAGTAAAAGGGCTATTTGCTATTTCGCACGCCATCGGAATAAAAAATATTTTTATAGTAAAATACCTTGTATTTTACAACGTTTTGGACAATACGGTATTTTACGTATAATACGGTTATATGGTTACATGGTTAATTTTAAATTTTAATTTTTATTGTAACTTGGATTTTATAAGGTTTGTAATACTACGTTCACATTCCCATGATTTGAAACAATTTTTGATTTCAGCTCGATTATCAGCTTGTTTTGATTAATTTTTCCATACAAAACTAAAATCATGTCGAAAGTTGATTTAAATCAAATCCATTCTAAATCACGCTAAGCACCCCTGAATATTTGATTTTCGAAAAAAAAATACAGCCCTACTTCAAAAGTGACATTTAATAAATCAAATATTTTGTTTTGAATTCAAATAAAAAGATGGCTATTGCAAAGTTTCAATAAAATTTTGAATCATACAAAAAAATTTTTCTTTAGATGGAGGTTTGGACTCAAAAAAAAGTAAAAAAAAAACCAATCTATTTGGATATCTTTAACATAGCTGAAATTAAAATTTTTTTCACAGATTTGGTATATGGGCAAATAGATTTCAAACTTAATCATGTTAATGATAATGTGAACAGTTTTTTGAAATCTTTAATTTTGGGTGATTTCGAGCTTGATTTCATCGTAATATGTGTGACGAAGGATATTTTGGGACACACCACTTTTGTGTCAAACATTTATTTTTACTTTCCTTCGTCCCAAGGTTCCGAACTCCAGATTTACTGAAACATTTATTTTGATGCATTGTGACATTATATCCACTCTCAGAATCTTTTCCATGTTTAATTGTGCAAATATTGCAAATTTACCTAAATTTAAATTTAAACGGTTCCCATGTTACGTTTTTGTAAATATTGCAAAAACATAACATAACATTCTGGATTAAAATAAATTTTAATCAAATTACGGTTTTCTTTTGTTTTTCCATTAACTTTTCTCTGTCTAAGATTCAGTCATCTGAAATTAGATATATTTTTTATGTAAATCTTGGAATTCAACGTTTTTGTAGACGAATGGCTTTTAAACCGTGGGATTTTGTTTTTCTTTTCTTATTTGAGATCAACGTTTGAAAAAAACAAACGAAGATCTGGACACTCGGATGATAACTTCTGACCAGTATGGTCAAAAGGTTGTTTTTTAAAACGCGTGTTCCGTGGGTTTTTTTTTGTGAAATTAAAAGTGTTAAATAAAAATTAATTGAACTGTTGATTGAGTTGAACTGTACCACCACCGGGGGTATTGTTATTATTTTTAATTGATTTTTGTTGAAGTTTTCATGTGAAAAAAAAAATTTGATTTATTATTATTTAATTATTAAAAATAGAAGTTCAAATATTTTACTTTTAAAAAATATTTAACTTTATTTTTGGAGAAAATTTGATTTTTATTTGTGAAGAAAAATATATACGAAAAAAAAAATGTTAGTGGAAAAAATGTGATGTTGGAGCTTAAGTATATAAAACCACTAGAAGCTCTAACCACTTCTAAGCTCTTGTTCCTTTCAACTTAATTAAAAGGAATACTTAAAATTCGTACTGTTATATTATGAGTTGAAACAAAAATGAATTTACAGTTAAACAAAATAATGAAAGGAAAAAAAAATTATTTGAAGTTTTATTATTACTATTGTGAATTTCCGAAATTATAAAAATGAAAATCTGCATGCCAGATGTTAAATTTATTTTGTTAAAGTGGATTTTACGTTAATAAAAATTTGAAAATGTTCAAAATCAATACAGAAGTTCTGGTGTTTTGTGTGGAGATGGGCGAGTGGAATAGAAGGGAATCGAAGAGCATAAGTCGTCATATCAGGAAGTGAACAAGTAAGTGAACATATCCACGCCAAGTATAAAGTTTCAATTTTTGATGTTGTTATAGTTTTCTTGCAATATATTTAGAATTATTAGAATTTTGGAAAAGAATTGAAATTTTGAATTTTTTAGAATTTTTGGAATATTATTAGAATTTAGAAAAGGTTTAAATATTCGATTTTGTTCTAATTTTTGGGAGTTTTGACAGAAATTTCAATTTTTTTTATTATTTTGTTTTATATTTTGCAATATTTTTTTTAGAATTTTTGAAAAAAGTTTTAATCTTTGATTTTGTAATAATTTTTGGAATATTTTTTTTTGGAATTTTGAAAAAAGTTTGATTTATTTAATTTTTACAATGGTTTTGGAATTTTGAAAGAAATATGAATTTTTGGTGTTGTAATATTTTCTCAAAACTCTAAATGGAGGTTTTGTTAGTAGTTTGCTGATTGTATCATCTTTTCACTAAATTATATTATACCTCTCCGTCAGAGCTACGAGAATGACGACTAGTATTGGTTCATTTTTTTTGCCTTAATATCTGTCATTTGTTACGAGGTATAGAAATTGTCCTCGTAATAGTATCATCGTGAGAACGTGGATCACAGGATTTTCAGGTAGATAGCGCTGGTGGTCTATCTCGTCTTTATGTTATTTTTGTTTATTTATATCGCTCACCATCTAGGACACTCTGACTGCCGAACAACCCCACGGCCCCAAATGACTGAGCGAAGTCGATTGAGCGATTTCGGAGTTCAGTCAGAGTGACAATTCTTTAGCGTTGGCCAGGGCAATCTTTACTCCTTTTTGGGGGCACAGGTTGTACTGCTAATCGTTACATATGAACGTAGTATAAGAGTACAATATTAATGTTTGAAAGGAAAATGTGTTAATTTTAGTGTAATAAATTACGAGACTTATCCATCTCGAGAGTAATGGTAGTGTCATCTGATTATTTAAATGTCAACTAGATTCTATGACTTAAATTCGAGATAAATATTAAA